>CM038230.1:87823218-88297918 GCA_021442155.1 Cymbidium sinense | reverse complement strand
AACCCTAGCTACAAACTATACACTTGAAACCTATTACAAGCCACAAAACCACAGACCACAAAATAAAGCCACAAACCCAAAATCTTAAACCCTAAACACTAAATCTTATACCTATACCTAAACCCACAAAACCTAAAACCTAAACCCTAAACCCTAAACCACAAAACCTAAACCTAAACCACAAAACCATACTTTAAACCCAAACCCTACTAAAACATAAATCCTAAACTCCAAACCCTAAACCCTAAACCCTAAACCCTAAACCCTAAACTAACCCTAAACCCTAACCATAAAATCTAAACCTTAAACCTTGAATAAAGATGTCATTAGGAGTATATCTAAAAATGACCTAATCCTAACATAGTTATGGCAGCTAAGAAAAATGTCTTCAAGAGACTTTCCCTTGACTATTAGAGATTTGAATACCCAAAACCCTAACCCTAAATCATATTATAATACCATATATTATAGTATAATGTAGCATCATATATTTGAGCATGTAGTGATGTTTTTGGAGGTTATAAGATGTTTTGAAATGTTTTAGTATATTATGGTATTGTGCCCTATAGTCTATATTAATATAAATCATAAAAATATTGATTTAATAAATCAGATGATGAAATTTGTTTTATGTGAAGTGGACTTAGGTTGTAGTACCAAAGGTGTGCTACGCCACTTGTAGTCTAAAATGTAATATTTTATGTTCAAAATAAATATTATGTGTTGTAGCATAGTATAACATCATATATCATAATATATTGTTCAACACATTTTAAATTCTTTTTAGTATTTTACAATAATGCAATCGAGCCTACACTAGCATTATTTATAAAAATATTGATTTAGACTTTAAAATGGTGGAATTTGGCCAAATTCATAATAGGTAGGGCATGACATCATAATATATTATTTCAATTTAAAATATGTAAGTGATACGACTAAAATATATAGTTTTTATTGTTTAGACTAATTTTATGATTTTTCTTATAAGTAATCCCTTGTGATGTGATATGCAATATGATATAATATAATATGTATAGTGTATTATAACATAAGATGCCATAACATAGTGTAGCATCATGCATTATAGCATACTATTGTATATTATTACTTGTTGTTTAGCATATTTTAGTTTGTTATAGTAAGATGTAGTTGAGTTTGTACTTGGTATAATTTATTAAAAAATATTGATTTATAGGTGAGATGATGGGATTAGACCAAATTTAAGGTAAGCTTTAGGAAACATCACTGGGGTGTGCTATGGTGTGTCATTTAATCAAAAGAATGGAATTTTGCATCCAAAATAAATGTTCATTTTTTAACCAAATTTTATAATTTTTTTGCTTAAAGTGATTCATTTTATGGTGTAATGTAAGATAATATATTATATGAAAGCTTATTAAAATATAATGTACATAACAATATAACTTCGCATATATATGAATGTGGTGGTGTGTTACTAAATGTTATTGTACATTTTAGTATGTTTTACTTTTGTTATTATACATTGGGTCAAAACTCACAAAATGTTAATTTGAAGGTTGAGATGGAAGGATTTGGCCAAATTCACACACACACTAAAGCAACACCAAAATTATGCTATTTTGTACCACTTCTAATAGAAAATAATAATTTTACATCCAAAATGAAATTATTCATATTTTGAGAAAATTTTGTTATATGTTCCTTTTAAGTGATTCTAATGAGGTGTAATGTTAGACAATATATTATATTATAGCAAATTATAATATTACATCATATATTATAATATAATATTGTGTGTTAATTCACACTATAATATGTTTAGCATGATATTGTATAGTTAGTTTGAGATTGCACCATCATCATAAAATGTTAATTACATGTTAAGATGATGTAATATGAGCGAATACATTATTAGGCTTTTGGTTGAAGTATTAAAGGTGTGCATAAGAGAAAAAACAATTGTTGAGAATTCCATGTTGGGACATAGAGGGAGATCTCTAGGGGATCACATGCATTGGACATGACATGTGGGGGCTATGTTGAGGGCATAAAAAGAAAATCTATTGGGGATATGGTTTGAATTGATTTGATTATATGATTTATGAAAAAGATATTTGGGAATAAAAATCTATAATCCATGATTAAGATCGAATCAACTTTAATTTTCTTTGTTTTAATTGATGTGGAGGCATATCTGCTAGAGATATGGGCTCGAGTCCACTGGGGATTGGGTATATGAACCTTCCACTAAGGAAGCAAGTTTGCGCTATCCACTAGGGATTGGGATTTGAGTTTGATTTCATAGATTTATTTGGGGATATATATGCTGGGGATAAGAATTTGTTTGGATTTCTTTGATTTCTACTCTACTGGAGGAGTTGGTTTAATTTGGCTCTACTAGGGAGGTTGGTTTTGAATTTAATTTTTTTACTTAACTTGTTTATATATGATTTGGAGATCCATTGGGAAGAAGGGTTTGATTTAACTCCAGGAAAATAGATGGGTTTAATTTAATCGAGTTAATGTATGGACCTATGGTGTGTGATAGACCCATTAAGAAGGATATATCGCTTGACCTACCTCGGGTTTACAAATCTAAAGGGATAGTCTGGCTATGGGGTAGAGCTAGCCTACCTAAGGGTTGCCTTTTGTGCAATGACTATGCTAAGAAGAGGCATAGCAAACTTACATCTTCCAAAGTGAGTACAACAATGGGTGACTTGGATGCATAACAAATTGAACGACTGGGTGACTATTGAGTGAGTGCCCCTGGGGGCTTATGTCAACTAAAAAATATTTAAGAATAATTTTATCTTAATTTCATGTGATTTGATATTGTTTGTTTGGTTTAGTTTGATTTCAAATTAAGGGCATATCCACTGGGGATGTGAGCTCGGTCAAATTTGATAGTTTTAATTTATGGACCAGGTCAGTGTGGGATGGACCCACAATAGGGGCTATATCGGACTTGTCCTATCTTAGATTTATAAATCCAAAGGATAGTTCTTGGTAGTGGGGTAGAGCTAGCCAACCTAATTGGTTGCCTTTCCATGTGCAACGCTTATGCTAGGAAGAAGGCATATTTCATCTTCAAAGTAAGGAACAACTGGGGTGACTGTTGGTACCATAACAAATCAAACGACTTAGTGCATTGAGTGAATCTTTGGGACTTATATCAACTCAAGAGTAGTAAGATGATTTCTCTAGGGAGTTTTGCTGACACTGCCCTAAATATAGGATACTTGCTTGAGAAAATGTACCGCTAGGGGTGTCCTCCTAATCCACAAGCGAATATATATTTTATTTATATGTTTGCATGGACCTTATTAGTGTGTGAGGGACACACTAACAAGGGGCTATGTCGCCTTGACCTATCTTAGATTTATTGGACTTAGGAGAATGCACACATACATAGAATGGATTCTCCAACCAGGGGTGGTTCTTAGGAAAAGAACTGTCGTCGATAGTAACCTAGGTAGTAGTCTAAATGGGGTTGCAAAGGGCGTAATCCAAATATAGTGCCCACATGGGAGATCTTTGTTAGGGGTGTTATCTTGAGCCACGTAAAGTAAGCCTATAGTGTATGGTGGCCAACACAAGGAGAAAGTGTAGACTTACATCACCATGAGTGGTGTATCTAAGTTGCAAGAACCATCAACCTAAGGTGTATCCATCGATGAGTGGTGTATCTAATAGCATAGTGAGAACCAACCAACCTAAGGTGCGGTGTGCGATCAATCTAGAAAAAAAAAGCATGTAGCTTATAACTTTCCAAGAAGAACTGATCATCACGATAGTTATTGTCGCCGGGACGGATGCTATCTCGACCTAGTGACTAAGCGGGGAGCCCGAGGAAGGACTAGACCTAGACTAGAAGTCGGGAGGGAAAGAGCCACTAGGGACTTATCCTAAACCTCAAATATACTCGACCCAGTCCACGCATGAAGGCTAATCAAAAGCATAATAGACATCTTAAATAAAGACAACATGGATAGCTTACAGCCATGAGGCTACCAAACTAATAAGCGCTCATCGGTGTGCAGTGGCAAAGTAAAGAAGGAAAGCATAGTAGACTTACATCCTCCAAAGCAAGAAGTACACAAGGGTGACACTACCAAGGTAGCATATCTGCCTGACCTAGAGCAGCTACTAAGTGAATGCCGCTAGGGGCATTATCTCAACTCAGAGTAACCCAAGACAAAAGATATGTGTTTATTTTATATGTTTGTGTGTAGTTTGTATTTGTGTTGTGTCGATGAAGGATAGCACCTCCCTCGGGTTCCTTACACCTACCCTAAACACATCATGGTGGATTCACAAATAAGAATACTTTTAACATGGAAGAGATTGAATTCTAAATGGAATTTTCATTGATGATGTTATTTTAAAACATGATTTATAATATTTCTTTAAGTAGAGCTCATTGGTTGGAAGCATTGGGCACTTTCCCTTATGATTAATAAGCTATTAAGATCCTCCTTGGTAGGCCTTCTATGGCAAGGGCCATCCCAAGTTGGTTCAAACTTACCTCATCTTTCAATGGGCAACAATCAATCTCCTTAGAACTAAAATAAGCTCTCCTACTTGAAATACTCTAGGACAGACCAACTTGTTCTGAAGTTGAATCATTTTAGCTTTCTACAACTCAAGGTTTTGGCATGCCCGGAAATGTATCTCCTCCAAACCTTCAAGCTCTTCTAACCGTAACTTGGTGTTTTGCTCTGTTGTGATCTTGCTACCCATAGCTATCCTTCGTGATGAGAGTTGGACTTCTAATGGTAGAATGGCTTTGGACCCATACACTAAAGTGAAAGGATTAGACTAAGTTGGAGTTCTATATGTGGTGCGGTAGGCCCACAAGGCTTCAACTAATTGCTCATGCCACTATTTCTTGTTGTTGTTGAGTGTCATCTTTAGTATTTTGATGAGAGTTTTGTTGAAGTCATCTCCTAAGCCATTTTCCCTCTGGTAGTTGGTGGTAGAATATCTCCAATCTATGTTGTGTCTCCAGGAAAAGTTGTTGATCTCGGTGCACTTGAATGTAGTACCATTATCAGATATAATTCATCGAGGCACTCCAAACCTATATATGATATGGTTCCTAAAAACCTAGAGGACATGCTTTTGTGGCCTCTTTGGTGAATCATCTTCCCATTTGGAAAAGTAGTAATAGCAAGATGAAATGATGACCCATGGAAGAAGGAGGATCAATCGGACCCACTATGTCGGTACCCCAACACTCGAATGGCCATGATGCCAATGTAGGATGTAGAATGTTGGATGGTTGGTGTAGGACCACCTGTATTTGACATTGGTGGCATCTAATGTATCCATGCAATCTTTGATCATCGGCGACTAGTAGTATCTAGTCTCTTAATCTTGGCTTTCATCTTGAGACCATTAGTTGGCTCCACATAATTCTGAGTGTACTTCGGTCATGATCTTATGGGCTTTGTGCTTTTCTAAACAATGTAACTACATATGATTGAAAGACTATCAGTATAAGTCACCATTGACATGAGTGTAGAAAAGAGTTCTCTGCTTCATCTGATGGGCTTGGGACTTTTCTTGAGGTAGTTTTTCTTTATTTAGGTAATCCATGAATGGCTACCTCCAATCTAACTCTTCTTCCTTCTTGGCAATGGCAACCTTCCCTTCAAGAGAGTACTTTTTGATGAGTTCAATAATAATAAGGGATAAACATTGTCTATTTTGGACCATTATTGATTTGGACTCATTCCTTAGACATGCCATCTCCTTGGAAATCTTGGCTGAAGCATACGCTATGGCATTCTCTCCTTGAGGAATCTTATAAATGGTAACCTCTAAGATTTGGGCCAACAAATCCATGGTGTACTTGTGGTAGTGATGGAGCTTGGGCTTTATAACCTTATAGGAATTAGCAATTTGGTTGATAACTAGATGAGAATCTCTAAAGATATTGATGTTCTAGATGCTTAATGTAATGGCTAACTCGGCCGACAATCGAGCTTCATATTGGACTTCATTGTGGTGCAATGATTGACAGATGATATGAGAACCTCATCACATTGATGTCCAGAGTTAAGAGAACTATTCCTATGCCTACCTTTCTTGGAATAGTAGATTGTGGTTCTTCTCCTATTTGAGAGGAAGTCGCACCATCAAAGTACATCTCCAAGTGGTGAATGCTAGTATCTCCTAAGTTCATGATTTGTTCATCAGGGAGATCATCACTAAGTAGAGAGTCAGGAGGAAGTGTGTGCTACTAAGAAATCCACTAGTGCTTGTCCTTTCACTACACGGGGGTGGGGTACGAAGGTAATGTCAAATTGTGACCATCGTTTATGTCAGATAATGTCGATTAGTGTCATGAGATATTGTAGTGGATAGATCCTTGTGATTAAGTTCACTTTATGAGGAAGCATGTAGTGGTGTAGCTTTTGGAATGCAAAGATTAAAGCTAGGCAATGCTTCTCAATGAGTGGATAAATTAGCCTTAGGGATTAGATGATGGCGGTTGAGGTAGTAGAGTGCATTTTCCTTCCTTTATCATTGGTTTGGGACAACAAAGCACCAAGGAGTTGTCTAATGTAGTGTAAAGTTTGAGTGGCTTGCCTGGGATAGAGGCTACTAGAGTGACATCATCAGGTAATGCTTGATGTCTTTGAAGGCATGCTCACACTTGTCATCCCACTTGAACTTGGCATCCTTTTGACAAGTCGAGAATGGCTGACATCTTCCCAATAGGTTGGATATAAAGCATCTTAGATATGCCAACCCTTAGAATGACTTGAGTTAAACTTTTAAGGGGTGGAATTTGATATTGCCTTGATCTTCTCTAAATCTAATTTGATTCCCTCATTGAACAATAAACCCAAGAAATTTTCCGCTACTCGAATGTACATTTGATTCATTTTGAGGTTAAATTTCCTTAACTATTCAAAACTACTCTCAAGTCAAAGATGGTCTTCCTTTTCTACTTTTGACCAAGAGATCATCGACATAGTAGTCAACTTGATGATGAATGAGTTCATCAAAGATTGAGTCATAGCTTGGTATGTAGCTCCGACATTTTTAAGGATAAATGGCATGACCTTATAGCAATAGATTCTGTCGAGGTTCTAAAAGTAGTGTTTCTTTCATCTTCATGGGCCATCTTTATTTGGTTATATCCAGATGAGTCATCCATGAAATAGAAGACTACATGAGATTTGGCAATATCCACCATCAGCTTCGATATTAGTACTAGAAATTCATCTTTTGGACATTTCTAAAATCGACACATATGTTAATTTGGCCATTCTTTTTCTTGACTGTAATGACACTGGCTAACCAGGTAGGGTATTTTTCTTCCCAGATCAAGCCAACATCGATGAATTTCTTCACTTCAGAAAGGACCTATTGTTCTATGTCTAATCACATGTCTAGGAGCTTGCTTGATAGGGTTAGCGGTATCTATTGCTAGTTTATAGACCTATGTTAGAGCTAATTTAGGCATCTCTTCATAACTCCATGCAAAGTAGTCCTTAAACTTCAATAGCCTAACTAAGTCATTGGTTTCAATTTCATTCAACAAAGAAGATGTTCCTAAGTTGATTTCCTTGAGCTCATCGATGGTTGACTTGATCTCTTCTTTGAACTCTGGCAGTGCATCTTTGACTTCAAAATCATCTAGATCATCTGAAGTTTTTAAGCATACATATTCATATTAGTTAATGTGATTTGAAAAGAACCTATCAGATTCAAAATGACTGGTGAGGTAGTAATCGTCATCATTGACTGGACCTACTGTACGGAATCCTAGACCTGGTCTTGATTGAGAGCTTTTGCATTTGTTCTTCCATATTCTTTCGAAGTAGTCTGACCTGTGCTTTGACCAAGTATGTGGAATTAATCATTTCTTTGTTAAATTATGAACACAAGGCAAGTACCAATCAAAAGGTAATTATATTAAATCTTTATATGAATCACCCATAAGTTCTACATCAACTTCTTGACTTGAGGATGATGCTCACAGAAAGAACCTCTAAGTCTTCATACCTGTGGATGACTTAGGGGCTTCCCTAAAACCCTCGACTTTTGAGAGGAATGTGGTGATAAAGGTTCCCAAGCGATACCCAACTATTTTTTTTATATCGACTTGTATACACTTATGCTTTGCTTTGGAGCCCGATTGTCATTTATCTCTCAAATGTCACCTCAAGGGAATACTACTAAGAATTGTTGTAGTGTGCTAACCATATAAGACTCATCCTATGAACTAGATTCTAAGTCTATATGGATAATAGGTGTACTCTGGTATGGGACATATCTTTTATTGGGTGGCCATTAAGGAGGTTTTCCACCCTGGTCCCTCTTCCTCTTCCTCACGTGGAGGTCATCATCCTACCAATATGTTTAAATGGAGTAATGAGCGTGGGTGGAATCTAAGGTTAGGCTCCACTTCCTCCTCAAGTCTATTTCCGCTCCCTTTTATTTTATTTATCATTTTCTCTTTTCTTTTATTTTTCTTTTTCTCTTTCTTTTTTATTTTTTTATTTTTAAACTTTGGCCAAGTTCATAAGAATAGACTAGTTGATTTTGAGGGAGGTAGTAAGCCACATCATCATATGTGCCGACCACATGAATTGTAAATGGCTTGAGATCTCATTTGACATAGTAGATGATTCAACCTCTCACAAACTTCATACATTGATGTAGAGAGGATGGAACTATATTGTTCTCATGTATCTATGATCTCCCAAGCAAAGCATTGAAGGATGTATCACGAGTCATAATGTGAAACTATGTTTCAATCTTCCAATCATTTATCTCCAAGGGCAACACTATAGAGCCTAAGGCCTATTGACCTCACTTTGGGAGTGAGGATTCAATCTTCCCATCTTAGACATAGTTGTCTTTAAGACTAAGACTTCCTTAGTCATAAGACACTAACAATTAAGTGAACACTTAACCTAAGCCTAATGACTTAGAATGGTTAACCATAGGATTAGGTTAACCAAATCCAATCCATGTTCACCTTCTCAAACCAAACCTCAAGTTCAATTCAAACATCAAATTCAAATCCAAATCAAAACCCAAATTTCAAAACCAAATTATTGAAGCCCATGATCAAATCCAAACTTGAAACCCTTCTTAAGCCATATGACCTATCCCATGGACTTAGCCAAATCTTAATCCAAATCAATCCAAAATCAATTGATTTTCTCATAATAAATTTATATCTTCCATCATCTTCCTAAATATAAGTCAAATCTACATTCAAATGATCAAAACTGCATCAAACTAAATCAAATTAAATCAAAACCCATCCTAAGCCATATGACCTATCCCATGGACTTAGCCAAATAATAATCCAAATCAAGTCAAACTCAATTGATTTTCGTACAAATCAATCATATTTTCAATCATCTTCACAAATTTAAATGAAATATACATTTAAATTATCAAAATTAAATCAAATCAAATCAAAATCCAAACTGGCAATGACCCAACTCCATGGACTTAGCCAAATTCCTTCAATCAAAACCCAAATTAAATTGATTTTCTCATGAATCAATCATACCTTCAATAATATTCATAAATATAAATGAAATCTATAATCATCAAGCCAAACCAAAATCAACCCAAGTCAAACCCTTTTGACTTGAAAATGTTCAAATGAACCAAAACCCATTTGAACTCAAGCCAATTGCAATTGAATTTATATATCAATTCCAAATCCATATATAAACTCAACTAAATTAAACTCAACCCAAAATCAAGCTAACTAAACCCAATTGGTCCACTTGACCCAAAGTGGCCAATTTGACCTATTTGAGCCAAGTTCTAATCCTACCCAAATTGGATTGAACCAAGCCCATCAAAAGCTCCCATCATGGTTGTTGATCACCCTAGGCTGATCAATTGTCACAAATTGGGTCAAACTAAGTCGACTTGGTCATTTGACCAAGTAAACCACTTAACCCATATGAACTCAAACTATCCAATTTGCAACCTAAGCCAAATCCCTTAAAACTAATGATTCATACCATATCAAAATCAATATTTGAATATGATTTGACCTTCAATTGAATCAAACCAAACCCAATTTGCCCTCTTGACCCTAGTTGAACCAAATTGACTTAAAAGACCAAATGGGTTCAAATCAAAATATAAACCAAATTGATTGCAACCAATGGCTCAAGTTCAATCCAAATTGATTGTTGAACTTGACCAAAGCCATGATTGAACCCAATCGACCTACTTAGCCCAAATTGGCCTATAGGTTCAAGTTAGCCTAGATCAAAACTAAATCTAAATTAGTTGAAATAGAAGCCTACAATCATCTTCAATTGGTCAACAATACCCAAACCAACACCCAATTTGGCCAATTTGGTCAAATTGGTCAACTAACCCATTTGACACAAATGAATTCAAATGAGCCAAAATCAAATATAAGCCAAACTAAACCAAAATATCTAAATGATCATATGAACTTGACCCAACCTAGTTTGACCCAATTTGACCAATTGGTCAACAACTCAACCAATTTGACCTAAATGAGTCAAATTGAGCCAAACCTAACCAAATCAACTCTAATTGACTTTAAATTTGGGCTAACCCACTTTTGGCTCATTTCAAATCCAAATCAAATCCAATGCTAAATGATCATTCTACCCTTGGGTCAAGTCCATCACATGAGACAAATCACCCATGTAAGTGGTCATTTCTATTCCTTGGCCACTTGGTACTCTCCCAATGGTCCACCTAAGCACCTAGGACCTTTGCCTTACCCAAGGGGTGGTTGTGTCAGTCATGACCCATGGGAGGTGAAATCACCTCACCCTTCCCATTGGAGCATTTGAAACTCATAGGACACCCATGATTTCTCCTTGGCAGCCACCTCCACGCCTTCAACCAACCAAGCTGAGCCAACTCACCTCCTCCCTACCACCCAAGACTCCCTGAGATGGCCAAACGGCCACTAGATGCCAAACCCAATCCCACCATCCGATCAAGATGAATAGGGTATACACCCCCTCATTTCCACTCAAACACACACAAAATCTTTCCTCAGAGCCCTAGCTACCCAAGATGAGCTATTAAAGCCATTACCTGAGCTCCCAAGTTCGTTCCTCGATCAGAAAATGCCATTCTCGTCCTGAAATAGGACACTCCCATTTTGACCTACTTAACACCAATTTCTCCATCAAACTCAAATTAACTTTGCGCACCTTCCCTACGATGTGTCGAGCAAGAACAAATCATCTTCCAAGCTTCTCGAGCATCAGAGGTGGGACTTCGATCAAAGCTGAGCTCTGAATCAATAGTTCATGGCCTTCTAAGCCAACATCAAGGAATTGGTCCAATAGCTGCTCAACAGGGCTTCATCTCCATGTAGACGCTGAGTTGGATAAGTTTTAAGTAACTAATCCCATGACACCATGTGGAAAGCGTGCCACCTCAGCGTGCCACATTGCGCCAACAGGATTAGGCTTTACTTAGTCTTAATTAATCATTTTTAATGGCTGAAACTTCTAAAATCATAAAATCATAGAGAAATAAAAATGTAAATAAATACTCATTTTAAAGGTATTTTAGAGGAGAACAAACTAAAATTGATCTTAACTAATTTTGAATAATAGTAAAGGTTTAATTACAAAATTTATTAGCTTAATTACTCCTTAATTACTTGAGCAATTATTCTTAAATTTTGTGGGTTAATTTAGTGGGATGACCTCTGTCTCCCATAAATTTTTTTTGATTTATTGCTCACCCAATTAGGAAAATTGACTAATTAAACCTTAACTACTCAGACCTAACTAATTAAATCATGTGGTTGATCTTTAGGTGTTTAATAACCTAATGGAGTTTAATGAAATTATGGTTAGTCCACATGTGTGGGAAAACCATAAGAGTAATTAATTAAGTCCCTTAATCTAATTACTATTAATCATGAACCAATTGTATTAGGCCCCTTTTATTTTCTAAGATCATTGCAAGTTTATTTTCCATGCATATCATGTTGGCTCATAATTATTTAGTTAATTACTTTAGGGTGACATAGGTAAGGGTAATTAATATTCATCTAATTGGGGTTCAACTTAATTAACCCATATAATCAACTTAATTTTATTTTCTTAAATTAAATCAAATCACTAATGTGGGAAAGGGTTTAAAACAACAAGTGATGATTTCTCTTCTCCTCTTTCAATGAAATCAAATCCAAAACTTAATTAATAAAGAAGCTTTGGTTTGCTTTAAATAATCTT
This sequence comes from Cymbidium sinense, assembly GCA_021442155.1. Lineage (NCBI taxonomy): Eukaryota > Viridiplantae > Streptophyta > Magnoliopsida > Asparagales > Orchidaceae > Cymbidium > Cymbidium sinense. Next base: position 88,285,697 of record CM038230.1, on the reverse strand, counting down.
ATTCGATTTGATTGTCCTTAAGAACTAGTTTGGTTGAATGAATCACATGTTTATATTTAATTATCTTCTTTCCAATCATGTTAAATTTGGTATGTCATTTGAATCCATGCATCCATCTTTTCAAAATCAAGAAAAATAAAATGGATTTCATTTATGTAAGCTTGCATGTGTTGATTTAATTTTATATATGCGTGACTATTATCACTATTAAATCCAAATGTATTTTTCAAAAGCTTATAAATGAATAATAATTTGTTATGATGCTAGTTATAAGTACATAAGAAATGCATGTGCATATAGCTTAAGTGTATGAATGTTGGGTTCTCTTTCTATTATTCATGTGTTGATTTATATAAGATTGAATGGTAATGGGTATATAGTCTGGACATCTTGGGAACACTAGATTTTAGCTAGCCCTAAGGAGGTCATTTGATTGCATCACTTCATTGGTTTGTTACTTGGTTGATGAAATCGAAAAGAAGAAATGTTGAATCGGAATTTGTTTTCTATTAAAATTAAAAAAAAAACCCAAAAACCCAAAACCCTAAATTAAAACCTAAAACCTAAACCCTAAACCTAAACGCTAAACCCGAAAAACCCTAAACCCTAAACCCTAAACCCCAAATCCTAAACAATATACCCTAAACTCTAAATGCTCAAAACCTAAAAACCTAAACCTAAACTAAATAAAACCTAAAAATAAAATAAATAAAAAAACTGAAACCTAAATAAAATAAAATAAAAAAATAAAACCTAAACTAAAACCTAAACCTAAACCTAAACCTAAACCTAAAAAAATAAATAAATAAAAACTAAAATAAAATAAAATAAATAAAAATCTAAACTAAATTAAAAAAAAATAAAAAACCTAAATAAAATAAAAACTAAACATAAATTAAAAATAAAATAAACCTAAATACTAAATAAAAACTTAAACCTAAAAAATAAACTTAAAATAAAACAAAAAAAATTAATAAAACCTAAACTCTAAACTAAAAATAAAATAAAATAAAATAAACTATGATAAATAAAACCTAAACCCAAATTAAATAAAATAAAATAAACTAAAATAAACCTAAATATAAACTAAAATAAACCTAAAACCTAAAATAAAACCCTAAAGCTAAACTTAAAAATAAAATAAAAAACCTAAACTTAAACCTAGAAATAAAAATAAAAAACTAAACCTAAAAATAAAATAAAAATAAACATAAACCTAAACCTAAACCTTAAAAAAACCTAAACTAAAATAAATAAACTTAAAATAAATAAACTAAACTAAATAATAATAAAAATAAACATAAATAAAAATAAAATAATAAAATAAACTAAAATAAATAAAAAATAAACTAAATAAAACTAAACCTAGACTGCTTAATTAAAACCTAAACCCTAACTGGCCAGAGCCCTAAACCCACCTGACCCTATCCTAAAGGCCAGGCCACCCAGGCCCTAGGCCCTGAATGAGCCCTGGGCCTGAATCTGAGAGCCTGACCCTGAGCCCTAAACTCTGATCTTAGGCCACTCTATGGAGACCCCAGGCCAGGCCAGGCTAATCTGATCACTAAGGCCACTGAGCCACTGACTGACCTAACACTGATCACTGGCTGACACAACCCTGTTGACCACTGACTACCACAACCATGAGCCTCACAACCCTGAGCACTAAACCCAACCACACTGACCTTTAGGCTCAGGAGACCAGACCACTAAACCCTGACCAGGCCCTTAAACCCTGGGCCTTAAACCCTAAAAGGCCTAAAACCTAAACCTAAAATAAAATAAATAAATTTCTAAAAGCTAGGCACAAGAATAAAAGAGTTAAAATGAAGCCTAGTAAAGAATGGAAGCGTTAAAGATAGATAAATGCCTAAAGATCATAAAAGATAAATAAATGGATAAAAGGCCTAAAAAGATAAAACTAATGTAAAATAAAAATAAAAGAAACCTAAAATAAAATAAAATAAAAACTAAATAAAGGGCTAAACCTTAAAAATAAACCTTAAAATAAAACCTAAAAATAAAAAAAATAAACCCTAAACTAAAAAAAAAGCTTAAACCTAAAATAAAAATAAAATAAAATAAACCTAAACCTAAACTAAAATAAATAAAACCTTAGCCCAAAATTAAACTAAATTAAAAAAAAAAAAAAACCTAAACCTAAACTAAAAAATAAAACCAAAAAATAGGCCTAAAATAAAAACCTTAAACCTAAACCTAAAATGATAAAATAGAAACCTAAACCTAAGCCTAAAAATATAAAATAAAACCTAAACCTAAAAAATAAAATAAAAATAAAACTCACCTAGAAAATAGACCTAAACCTAAACATAAACATGAAAAATAAACTAAAGTAGAAAAATCTAAACTAAAATAAATAAACCTAAAATAAATAAACTTAACAAAATAAAAAATAAACCTAAATAAAAATAAAAAATAAAATAAATAAACATAAATAAAAAATAAACTAAATAAAGCTAAACCTATCGGTTCACATAATTTAAAAAAAACCATTAACCCTAAATCCTAAACCCTAAACCCTAAACCATAAACCCTAAACCTACAAGCCTAAACTGTAAACCCTAAACCCTAACCCTCAACCCTAAACCATAAAAGAATAAACTCTAAAACCCTAAACCTTAAACTTTAAACCCTAAATGCTAAACCCTAACCCTAAACCCTAAACCTTAAATCATAGATCCCAAACCCTAAACATAAACCTAAAGTAACTAAATAAATTAGAAAATAAGCTTAAACCCTAAAACCTAACAAGCATAAACCTATACCTTGACAATAAGAATGGGCAGAACCTTGATGGCATGAACATCACCATCAACCAGGCTCAATCTTGATCTGACGGTGGACACGAAGGCGGAGGTGGAGGTTATTGTAGTGGTGGTGGGGGATCTGGAGGTGCTGGGGATATGGAGGTGGTGGTCATAGCAGTGGTGGTTATGGAGGCAGGAGGGAAAGATTAGGGATATGATGGTGGATCCTGCTACTCGAGAGGTCGGGGTGGTTCTGATGGGAACTAGAGAAACTGAAGAATGGACAATCCGATCTACTGCTTATCGAATTATGTCTTTATAGTAGAGATGACTCTAGTTAGCTAGGGTTTTTGATTTGCTCTATGCGTGCTAATTTTCAATCTATGTCATCGCTTGTGTCTTAGAAAACTTGGTGTGTTACTTGGTTGATGAAATCAAAAAAAAGAAATGTTAAATATGAATTTGTTCTTTGTTAAAAAAATACTAAAACCCTAAATCCTAAATTAAAACCTGAACCTTAGACCTAAAACCTAAACCCTCAACCCTAAACCCTAAAACCCTAAACCTTAAACCCTAAACCCTAAAACCAAAACCATAAACCCTAAACCCTAAACCCTAAACCCAAAACCATAAATCCTAAAGTCTAAACCCTAAACCGCAAACCATAAATGCTCAACTAGCCCTAAACCCGAAACCCTCAACTAACCCTAATCCCTAAACCCTAAAAAGCTAAAAACCTAAACCTAAAGTAAATAAAACCTAAAAAATAAAATAAATAAAAAAACATAAACCAAAATAAAATTTAAAAATAAAATAAAGACCTAAATTTAAACCCAAACCTCAACCTAAAACTAAAATAAAATAAAATATTAAATTAAAACTAAACTAAAATAAATTAAATTAAAGCCTAAAGTATACTAAAAAATAAAATAAACCAAAAAATAAAAACCAAATGTAAAAAAAGCCTTAAATAAAAATAAATAACTAAATAAAAACCTAAAACTAAAAAATAAACCTAAAAATATAACCTAAAAATAAATAAAAAATAAAACCTAAACGCTAAACTAAAAAAAAACCTAAACTTAAAATAAACAAAATAAAAAAAAACATAAACCTAAGCTAAGATAAACTAAACTAAAATAAATAAAACCTAAACCTAGACCTAAAATTAACTAAACCTAAACCCTAAACTAAATAAAATAAAATAAACTAAAAAAACCTAATCCTAAACTAAAAAAACCTAAAATAAAAACCAAAAACCTAAACCTTAAAAAATTAAATAAAATTTAAACCTAAATCTAAAAATAAAAAATAACAGCTAAACATAAAAATAAAATAAAAATAAAACTAAGCAAAAAAAATAAAATAAATGAATAAACATAAACCAAAACCTAAACCAAAAAATAAATTAAAATAAAAAACCTAAACTAAAAAAAAATAAACTAAACAAAATAAAATAAAAATAAACTTAAATAAAAAAACCCTCAACCCAAAAAAAAAACCTAAACCCTTAACCTTAAAACTAACCGTAAACCTACAATGTTAAACCTACAACCCTAAATAATAAACCCTAAACCCTAAACCCTAAAAAACCTTAAAGCCTAAATCCTAAAACCAAAACCATAAACCCTAAACCCTAAACCCTAAACCCTAAAGTCTAAACCCTAAACCCCAAACCCTTAATGCTCAAGTAGCCCTAAACCCTAAACCCCAATTAACCCTAAACCCTAAACCCTAAAAAGCTAAAAACCTAAACCTAAAGTAAATAAAACCTAAAAATAAAATAAATAAATAAACATAAAGCAAAATAAAATTTAAAATAAAATAAAATAAAAACCTAAACTAAAACCAAAATGTAAACCCAAACCTCAACCTAAACCAAAAAATAAAATAAAATATTAAATAGAAACTAAACTAAAATAAATTAAATTAAAACCTAAAGTAAACTAAAAAATAAAATAAACTATAAAATAAAAAACCTAAACAAAATAAAAACCAATTGTAAAAAAAAACCTTAAATAAAAATAAATAAGCAAATAAAAACCTAAACCTAAAAAATAAACATAAAAATAAATAAATAAATAAAATCTAAACACTAAACTAAAAAAAAACCCTAAATCTAAAATAAATAAAATAAAATAAACATAAACCTAAGCTAAAATAAACTAAACTAAAATAAATAAAACCTAAACCTAAACCTAAACCCTAAACTAAATAAAATAAAAAAACTAAAAAAAAAGCTAATCCTAAACTAAAAAAAAGACCTAAAATTAAACCTAAAATAAAAACCAAAAACCTAAACCTAAAAAAATAAAATAAAATTTAAACCTAAATCTAAAATAAAAATAAAGCTAAACATAAAAATAAAATAAAATAAACTAAGCAAAAAATACAAAATAAAAGAATAAACATAAACCTAAACCTAAACCTAAAAATAAACTAAAGTAATAAACCCTAAATAAATAAACTAAACTAAATAAAATCAAAATAAACCTAAATTAAAACCCTCAAAAAAACTAAACCCTTAACCTTAAAACAAAACCCTAAACCCACCAAACCTAAAGCCTAAACCAGCGGACCCAGGCCCTCCACAAACCTTAAACTCCTTAAATGTAATGACCTGACCTAAACCACAACCACCCTAAACTTACCCTGCTGCAGGCCTACCCTAAACCATGATTCCACCACCCACTCAATCTGACCTACCCCTCCACTATGACCTCCAAACCCTGATCACAAACTCAGACTCTAAACTAGCCCCACCTCCACCTAAACTAAATCTTGCTAAACCAGCCTAAATAAACCCAAAGCTAAACTTAAACCCTAAACCCTAAATCATAAACCCTAAAAACCCTAAACCTTAAAGATTAAACATTAAACCCTAAACCCTAAACCCTAAAAAATCCTAAACCTAAACCCTAATCCCTAATCCTAAACCCTAAAGCTTAAAAGCATAAACCTTAAAACCCTAAACCCTAAACCCTCCCCTAAACTTAAACTCCCTAAACCCCTAACCCTAAACACTAAACCATAAACCCCAAACCCTAAACCTAAACTAAAGTAACTAAATAAATTAAAAATAAACTTAAACCCTAAAACCTAATAAACCTAAATCTCCTAAACCCTAAGAATGGGTGGAACCTTGGGTAAGAAGCGTTACCATCAGCGGCCTAGATCGGCATTGAGGCAAAGGGAGGCAATGGTTATCATAGTGGTGGTGGGGGATATGGAGGTGCTGGTGGATATGGAGGTGCTAGTGGATATGGAGCTGGTAGTCAGAGCAGTGGTGATTATGGAGGCGGGAGGAGCGACGAAGGGTATAGCCATGGTGGTCGCAGAGGGAGAGATCAGGGATAAGATTGTGGATCCTGCTACTTGAGAGGATGGAGTGGTTCTGATGGGAACTTGAGAAACTGAAGAATAGCCGATCCGATCTACTGCTTATGGAATTGTGTCTTTATAATAGAGATGGTTCAAGCTATCTAGGGTTTTTGATTTGCTCTATGGATGCTCATTTTGATCAATGTAACCACTTGGGTCTGGAAAAGTTGGTGAGTTACTTGGTTGTTAAAATAAAAAAAAAAGAAATATTGAATCTGAATTTGTTCTCTATTAAAAAATAAAGAAAACAAAAAATCCTAAACCCTAAACTAAAACTTGAGCCCTAAACTAAAACCTTAACCCAAAACCCAAAACCCTAAACCCTAAACCCTAAAACCCTAAAGGCTAAATCCTAAACCATAAAATAAACCCTACCCTAAACCCTAAACCCTAAACTCTCCTATACCACAACCCTAAACCTAAACCCCAAACCCTAAACCCTAAACAAACTAACCATAAACCCTAAAACCTAAACCCTAAACCCTCAACCCTAAAACCAAAACCCTAAACCCTCAACCCTAAACCCTAATCCCTAAACCCCAAATCGTTAACCCTAATCTCTAAACTAACCCTAAACCCTAAACCTTAAACACTAAAGCCTAAACCCTAAACCCTAAAAAGTTAAAACCTAAACCTAAACTAAATAAAACCTAAAAATAAAATAAATAAAAAACCTAAACAAAATTAAAATAAAAAATTTAATAAAATAAAAATATAAACTAAAACCTAAACCTAAGCCTAAACTTAAAAAGAAAATAAAATAAAATAAATAAAAACCTAAACTACACTAAAAAATAAAAAAGCTAAATAAAAAAACTAAACTTGAAATAAAAAATAAACCTATAATAAAATAAAACAAAAACTAAATAAAAACCTAAACCTAAAAAATAATCCTAAAAACAAATAAAAAATAAAACCTAAACCCTCAACTAAAAAAAAAACCTAAACCAAAAATACAAATAAAATAAACCTAAACCTAAACAAAAGTAAACTAAACTAAACTAAATAAGAACCTAAACCTAAACCTAAAATAAACTAAACCTAAACCTAAACATAAACTAAAGAAAATAAAATAAACTATAAATAAATGGAAAACTAAACTAAAAAATAAAACATGAAAATAAACCTAAAATAAAAACCTAAAATCTAAACCTAAAAAATTAAAATAAAAATCTAAACCTAAACTTAAATATAAAAAATAAAACCTAAACATATAAAATAAAATAAAAATAAAAGTAAACTATAAAATAAACCTAAAAAATAAACTAAAAATAACCAAAACTAAAATAAATAAACCTAAAATTAATAAACTAAACTAAATAAAAAATAAAAATAAGCCTAAATGAAAATAAAAAATAAAATAAACTAAAATAAATAAAATATAAACTAAATAAACCTAAACCTATGAGTTAACTTAATTTTAAAAAATTAAAATATTAAAAAAGTAAAAAAAATAAAAAACTCTCACCCTATTCCCTAAACGTTAAAACTAACCCTAAACCCTAAACACTAAACCCTAAACCTACAACCATAAACCCTAAAACCTAAAACCCTAAACCCTAAACCCTAAACCTTAAATACTAAACCCTTAACCGTAAAACCCTAAACATTAAACCTTAAACCCTAAACCCTAAAAACCTCAAAACCTGAACGTAAACTAAATAAAACCTAAAAATAAAATTGATAAAAACACCTAAACCTAAATAAAATAAAAACCTAAACTAAAACCTAAACATAAACCTAAACCTAAACCTAAACCTAAAAAGAAATAAAATAAAAAAATAATAAGTAAAATAAAATAAAATGAATAAAAACCTAAGCTAAACTATAAAATAAAAAACCTAAATAAAAAAATTAAACCTAAAATACAAATAAAATAAACCTAAAATAAAATAAAATAAAAACTAAATAAAAAGCTAAAAAATGAAGTTAAAATTAAATAAAAAATAAAACCTAAACCCTAAACTAGAAAAAAACTTAAACCTAAAATAAAAATAAAATAAACCTAAACCTAAACAAAAATAAACTAAAATAAAAAAAAACCTAAACCTAAACATAATATCAATTAAACCTCAACCTAAATCTAAACTAAATAAAATAAAATAAACTATACATAAACCCAAACCTAAACTAAAAAAATGTAACCTGAAAATAAACCTAAAATAAAAAGCTAAAGCCTAAACCTAAAAATATAAAATAAAAACATAAACCTAAACCTAAAATTAAAAATAAAACCTAAACTTAAAAAATAAAATAAAAATAGAATAAAAATAAAAAACTAAACCTAAACCTAAACCTAAATGTAAAAAATAAACTATAACAAAAAAACCAAAACTAAAATAAATAAAGTAAACTAAATTAAAAATAAAAATAAACCAAGATGAAAATAAAAAATAAAATAAATGAAATTAAATTAAAAAACTAGATAAACCTAAACCTACAAGTTTACTTAATTAAATAAAATAAATAAATATACCCTAACCCTATACCCTAAATGCTAAAACTAACCCTAAACCCTAAACCCTAAACCCTAAGCCATAAACCTACAACCCTAAACCTTAAACCCTAAACCCTAAAACTCTAAACACTAAATTCTGAACAATAAACAGTAATCCCTAAACCCAAAAACCCTAAACCTTAAACCCTAAACCCTAAAGTCTAAACCCTGAAGCCTAAACCCTTAAACCTACAACCCAAAACCCTATGCCCTAAACCCAAAACCTTAAACCCTAAAGCCTAAACCCTAAACCATAAACCCTAAACCCTAAAAACCTAAAAACCTAAATGTAAACTAAATAAAACCTAAAAATAAAATAAAGAAAAAAACCTAAACCTAAATAAAATTAAATTAAAACCTAAATTAAAACCTAAACATAAACATAAACCTAAACCTAAAAACTAAATAAAAAATAAATACTAAACTAAAATGAAATAAATAAAAACTAAACTAAGATAAAAGAAATAAAAATGTAAAATAAATTAAAAACTAAACTAAAATAAATAAAACCTAAACCTAAAAAATACAATATAAATAAAACTAAACTAAAAAATAAACATAAACCTAAACCTAAACCTAAGAAATAAACTAAAACACAAAACTTTAACTAAAATAAATAAACCTAAAATAAATAAACTAAACTAAATAAAAATAAAAAATATATGTAAATAAAAATATAAAATAAAATAATCTAAATTAATAAAATGTAAACTAAATAAACTAAACCTACCGGTTTACTTAATTTAAAAAAAAATTGTAAACCCTAAACCCAAAACCCTAATCTCTAATCCCTAAAACTAACCCAAAACCCTAAACCCTAAACTAACCATAAACCCTAAATCATAAATCCTAAACTCGAAAACCTAAACCCTAAACCCTGACCCTAACTCTAAACCCTAAACCCTAAACCCTAAACCCTAAACCCTAGACCCTAAACTAAATAAACCTAAACCTACCGATTTACTTAATTTAAAAAAAAATTTGTAGACCCTGAACCTTAAATCCTAAACCCTAAACCCTAAACCCTAATCCCTAAAACTAACCCTAAACCCTAAACCAACCCTAAACCCTAAATCATAAACCCTAAACCCTAAACAACCCTAAACCTAACCCTAAGCCCTAAACCCTAAATCATAAACACTAAACCCTAAAACCATAAACCCTAAACTCTAAACTAACCCTATACCCTAAAACCTAATAAACCTAAACCAAAACCATAAGAATGGGCAGAACTTTGATGGTAGGAACATCACCATCAACTAGGCTCTATCTAGATCTGGCGGTGGAGGCTGAGGCGACATTATAAGTGGTGGTGGGGATCTGAGTCAGCTGGTGGATATGAGGGTACTCGAAGTGGTGGTTATGGAGCTAGGAAGAGCGTTGGAGGTTACAACCATGATGGTGATGGAGGGAGAGATCGAGGATATGATGATGGATTCAGCAACTCGAGAGGTCAGGGTGGTTCTGATGGGAACTGGAAAAATTGAAGAATGGCCTATCCGATCTACTACTTATGGAACTATGTCTTTATAGTAGAAATGATTCTAGTTATCTAGGGTTTTGACTTGCTCATGAGTGCTCATTATTTATCTATGTCATTATTTGTGCGTAGAAAACTTGGTGTGTTACTTGGGTGGGTGAGAATAGAAATCTGAGAATCAGAATTTGTTCTCTGTTAGAAAAATATAAACCTAAACCTAAAATAAACCTAAACCTAAAAAACTAAAATAAAAACCTAAGCATAAAAAAAAGCTAAACTAAAGATAAATCTTGACTTAAATCAAAATATAAATTAAAATAAAAACATAATGTAAAATAAATAAACCTAAAATAAAAAAAATTAAACTAAATAAAAATAAAAAGAAACCTAAATTAAAATAAAATATAAAATAAATAAACCTAAACCGACCAGTTTACTTAATTTTAAAATAATAAAAAAATTATAAAATTAAAAATAACCCAAACCCTAAATCCTAAAATTAACTTTAAACCCTAAACCCTAAACCATAAAACTACAACTCTAAACACACTAAATCCTAACAAACCTAAACTAACACTAAACACTAAACCCTAAATCCTAAAACCCTAAACCCTAAACCTACATGCTAAACTGTGCCAAACCCTAAACCCTAAAGCCTACAAAACCCAGGCTAAAGCCAAACCCCTCCAAAACCTTAAACCCTAAAAACCTAAAAACCTAAACTAAATAAAAATTAAAAATAAAATAAATAAAAAAACCTAAACCTAAATGAAATAAAAATGTAAACTAAAACCTAATCCTAAACCTAAACCTAAACCTAAACTTAAAAATAAAATAAAATAAAACTAAAACTATAATAAAATTTAAATCTAAAATAAAAAATTAAGTAAACTTAAAATAAAACCTAAATAAAATATCACCCAAATTTAAAATAAAAAAATTAATAAAATAAATAAAACCTAAAGCTAAAAATAAACCTAAAATAAAACATAAAATAAATAAAAAAACCTAAAAGTAAAAAAACCTAAACCTAAAATAAAAATAAGATAATAAACTAAACTAAAATAAAATAATAAATAAACCTAAACTAAAATAAACTAAACTTAAACCATAAACTAAAAATAAAATAAAAAAAAAAATAAACCTGATCTAAAAAATAAAACATAAAACTAAACCTAAAACTAAAATCTAAAATGTAAACTTAAAAAAATAAAATAAAAACCTAAACCTAAATATAAAAATAAAAAATTAAACTTACACATAAAATAAAAAATTAAAATAAAACTAAACTAAAAAATAAATATAAACCTAAACCTAAACCTAAAAAATAAACTAAAATAAAAAACCTAAACTAAAATAAATAAACATAAAATAAATAAAATAAGATAAAATAAAAATAAGAAAACCTAAATAAAAATATAAAATAAAATAAAATAAATAAAAAATAAACTAAATAAACTAAATAAGCCTAAACCTATTAGTTTACTTAATTTAAAAAAAATCCTAAACCATAAATCCTAAACCCTAAACCCTAAGCCCTAAAACTAACCTAAACCTAAAATAAATAAACTAAACTAAGTAAAAATAAAAAACAAAAGTAAATACAAATAAAAAATTCAGTAAACTCAAATAAATGAAAAATAAACTAAACAAACCTAAACCTGGTTTACTTAATTTAAAAAAAAACCTTAAACCTTATATCCAAAACCCTAAAACACCTAAACCATAAACCCTAAACCCTAAACCCTAAAACCCTAAACCCTAAATCACAGAGTGTATTTTGCTATTTTTCTTGGTATGCAAGTATTAAAGATCATATGATTTTCATCCGGTGGCAGCCTTCTCCAGTATGCTATGATGGCTGGGATGATTTCAGTCATAATTTGGTAGTAGAACTTGTGAGGTAACCCATCCTTTGAAGTTTGGATACTCATGTTTGCGCCTGCCCCATTATGTTGTGGAAGCTTTCCTTCACACACTTCTAAATTTCTCCCAATTTCATTTAGTTTTTCAATTAATTTTGTTTGTATCTCTTTACCTGTGCTAATTCCTTCTTCAAGCTGTTTGAAGGTTCTGTGTTGTTTCCTTGCAGGTTCCTTCTATGGAGGTGGAAAATACTTCTCTTATCTTCTGAAGCTTTTGCTGAAGGCTATCCTTTAGCTTTTTTTTTTTTTGCTATTTTTATATCTATTGCTATTTTTCTTATCACTTTTCTTTTTCCTTTTATTTTGGTTGTACTTAGATAGGGGATTCACTCTCTAGTCTAATTGTAGCTCTTTGAGCAGTAGTTATTGAGTTTATCCCCTCTTAAGGATCTTTTAACCCTTCTTTTTGTAGCAATAAAATTCCCCTACAAGGGGTTCTCTAAAAAAACCCTAAACCCTAAAACTTACAATCCTAAACTTTAAACCCCAAACACTAAACCCTAAACCTTAAACTAACCCTAAACCCTGAACTAACCCTAAAGCCTAAGAATGGGTAGAACCTTAAAGACAGGAACATCACCGTCAACTAGGCTCAGTCTAGATCTGACAATGGAGGCAAAGGCTAAGGCGGCAATTATCACAGTGGTGGCGGGGAATCTAGAGGTTGTGGATATGGAAGTGATTGTTGGAGCAGTGGTAGTTATGGAGCCGGGAGGAGCGATGAAGGCTACAACTGTGGTGGTGGCAGAGAGAGAGATCGGGAATATGATGGCAAATCCTGCTACTCAAGAGGCGGGGGAGTTTTGATGGGAACTGGAGAAATTAAAGAATGGTCGATCCCATCTACTACTTATTGAACTGTGTCTTTATAGTAAAGACGGTTCTACTTGTCTAGGATTTTTGATTCGCTTAATAGGTGATCATTTTTTATCAATGTCATCTCTTATGTCTTAGAAAACTTGGGGTGCAACTTGGTTGATGAAATCAAAAAGAAGAAATATTGAATTTGAATTTGTTCTCTATTAAAAAAAACCTTAAACCTTAAACTCTAAAACTTACAACCCTAAATCCTAAATCCTAAACCCTAAACCTACAATCCTAAACCCTAAAAAACCCTAAACCCTAAATCCTAAACTCTAAATAAAAAATAAAATAAAATAAAAAAACCCTAACCCTAAATGCTAAACCCTAAAAGTAACTACCTGATACTAAATCTAAACCCTAAAATACTAAACCCACAAACTCTAAACCTAAAACCTAAACCTAAACCATAAACCTAAAACTAAACTAAACTAAACTAAATAAAATAAAACCTAAACCTAAACTTAAACTAAAATAATAAATAAATAAACATAAATTAAAATAAATTAAAATAAATATAAATATAAATAAATAAATAGACTAAAAAACCTAAATAAACTTGAAAATATATAAAATACAAAACCTAAACCCTAAACTAAAAAAAAACCTAAACCTAAAATAAAATTAAAATAAGCAAAATAAAATAAACGTAAACCTAAATTAAAATAAACTAAATTGAAATAAATTAATCATAAACCTAAAACTAAAATAAACTAAACTTAAACCTAAACCTAATCTAAGTAAAATAAAATAAACTAAAAATTAACCTAAACCTAAAATAAATAAAACCTAAAAATAAACCTAAAATAAAAACTTAAAACCTAAACCATAAACTTTAAAAAAAAACAAAACCTAAAATAAACAAAATAAAATAAACTGAATCCTAAGCTAAAATAAACTAAACAAAATAAATAAAACCTAAACCCGAACCTTAAAATAAATAAAATAAAATAAACTAAAAAAATAAAATCTAAAAATAAAGCTAAAATATAAACCTAAAACCTAAACTTAAAAAAATAAAATAAAAATAAAATTAAACCAAAAATAGGCATAAACCTACACATAAATGTAAAAAAAAAACTAAAATAAAAAACTAAACTAAATTAAATAAACCTAAATAAACTAAACTAAATAAAAAAATCTAAATGAAAGTAAAAATTAAAGTAAACTAAAATAAATAAAAGTAACTAAATAAATTAAATAAACCTAAACCTACTGCCGGGTTTACATATATTTAAAAAAAACCACAAACCCTAACCTATAAACTCTAAATCCTAAACCCTTAACCCTAAACCCTAAACCCTAAACCTTAAAAAACCTTAAACCCTAAACCATAAACCCTAAGCACTTACCTTAACCATAAACCTTAAACCCAAAACCCTAACCTCTAAATTAATCCAAAACCTAAAACCCTAAACTACCCTAAACAAAACCAACCACCCTAAACCTAAACCTTAAAACCTCACAGGTCTAAACACTAAACCCTAAACCCCAAAATCCTAAACCCTAAACCATAACCCTAAACCCTAAACCCTAAAATCCTAAACCTTAAAACCATAAACCTTAAACCCTATACCCTAAACCCTAAACCATAAAACATAAAAACCTAAAAACCTAAACCTAAACTAAATAAAACCTAAAAAAAATATAAAATTAAAAAGTAAAAATAAAATAAAATAAAATAAATAAAAATATACACTAAACTAAAAAAAATAAACCTAAAAATAAAAAACCTAAATAAAATAAAAACTAAATGTAAAATAAAAAAATAAATTTAAAATAAAATAATGAAGTAAATAAAAAATCTAAACTTAAAAATAAAATAAAAAAATAAAACTTATCCTAAACTAAAAAAAATTCTAAACCTAAAATAAAAATTAAATAAAATAAACCTAAACCTAAACTAAAAGAAACTAAACTAAAATAAACAAAAGTAAACCTAAAATAAACTAAACCTAAACCTAAAGCGTAATCTAAATAAAATAAAATAATAATTAAAATAAACATAAACCTAAACTAAATAAACCCTAAAAATAAACATAAAATAAAAACCTAAACCTAAAAAAATAAAATAAAGACCTAAACCTACACATAAAAATAAAAAATAAAACCTAAACCTAAAAAATAAAAAAAATTAAAACCCAACTAAAAAATAAACTTAAACCTAAACCTAAACCTAAAAAAAACATAAACTAAAATAAATAAACCTAAAATAAATAAACTAAACTAAATAAAAATTAAAAATTAACCTAAATAAGAATAAAAAATAAAGTAACTAAAACAAATAAAATATAAACTTAATATACTAGATAAACCTAAACCTACTGGTTTACTTTATTATTATCTTTAAAAAAACCTTAAACCTTAAATCCTATACCCTAAACCTCCCACCTTAAACCCTAAACCCTAAACCCTAAAAGCATAAATGCTAAAACCATAAACCCTAAACCCTAAACCTTAAATCCTAAACCCTAACCCTAAACCCTAAACCCTAAACCCTAAACCCCAAACCCCAAACCCTAAACCTAAATCAAAAGTAACTAAATAAATTTTAAAATAAACCTAAACCTAATCCAAAACCCTAAGAATGGGCAGAACCTTGATGGAAGGAACATCACCGTCAACGAGGATCAGTCTAGATCTAGTGGTGGAGGTGAAAAGAAATAATAATAAAGTAAACCAGGTAGGTTTAGGTTTATCTAGATATTAAGTTTATTTTTTATTTATTTTAGTTAATTTATTTTTTTATTCTTATTTAGGTTTATTTTTAATTTTTATTTAGTTTAGTTTATTTATTTAGATTTATTAATTTTAGTTTAGGTTTTTTTATAATTTATTTTTTAAGTTTAGGTATAGGTTTAAGTTTATTTTTTAGTTGGGTTTTAATTTTATTTTATATTTTAGGTTTATGTTTTATCACATCTAGGCCACACATCAAACAATTTTAAGTTTATTCTATAAAAATAAAATAAACTTAAAATAAAATAAAATAAACTAAATAAAAACCTAAACCTAAAAAATAAACCAAAAAATAAAACCTAAAAATAAATAAAAAATAAATCTTAAACCCAAATCAAAGAAAAAACTAAACCTAAAACCTTAAACTCAAAACCCTAAACCCTAAAACCCTAAACCTAAAACATAAACCCTAAATTCTAAAAACCCTAAACCATAAGCTCTAAACCCTAAACCCTAAACCGTAAATAAATAAAAATTAAACTAAATATACTAAATAAACCTCAACCAATTGGTTTACTAATTTAAAAAAAAACATTAAACCCTGAATCCTAAACTCTAAACCCTAAACCCTAAGTAAACCTACAACCCTAAACACTAAACCATACCTACACAAAACCTAAACCACAAACCTAAACCCTAAACCCTAAAAGCATAAACCCTAAAACCCTAAACCATAAAAACCCTAAACCCAAAACCTTAACCCTAAACCCTAAACCTAAACCTAAAGTAACTAAATTAATTAAAAAATAAGCCTAAATCTTAAAACCTAATAAACCCAAACCTAAACCTAAACCCTATGAATGGTTTGAACCTTGACGCAGGAACATGATCGTCAATAAAGCTCAGTCTAGATTTGGCAATGGAGATGAAGGCAGAGGCGACGATTATCACAGTTGTGGTGGGGGATCTTGAGATGCTGGTCGATATGGAGGTGGTTATTAGAGTAGGGGTAGTTATGGAGGCGAGAAGAGTGACAAATGTTACAGCAGTGGTGGCGGCGGAGGCATAGCTCGAGGCTATGATGGTGGATATCGCTACTCGAGATGTTGGGGTGGTTCTAATGGGATAATAGAAACTAAAGATTAGCTCATCCGATCTGTGTCTTTATAGTAGAGATGATCCTAGTTATCTAGGATTTTTGATTTGCTCTTTGATTGCTCATTTTTTATCTACATCGTCATTTGTGTCTTAGAAAACTTGGTGTGTTACTTGGTTGACGAAATCAAAAAGAAAAAAATGTTGAATCTGAATTTTTTCTCTGTTAAAAAAACCAAAATCCTAAACCCTAAATTAACCCTAAACCATAAACCCTAAAAAGCTAAAAACCTAAACCTAAACTAAATAAAACCTAAAAATAAAATAAATAAGAAACCTAAACCAAAATAAAATAAATAAAATAAAATAAAATAAAAACATAAACTAAAACCTTAACCAAAACCTAAACCTAAAAAGAAAATAAAATTAGAAATAAAAGCTAAACTACAATAAAATAAATAAAAACCTAAAATAAAAATAAAATAAACTTAAAATAAAATAAAAAAAACTAATTAAAAACCTAAACCTAAAAAATAAACCAAAAATAAAACCTAAAATAAATAAAATAAAACTTGAACCCCTAAAAAAAAACTAAACGAATAAAAATATAATAAACCTAAACCTAAACTAAAGTAAACTAAACTAAAATAAATAAAACCTAACCCTAAACCTAAAATAAACTAAACCTGGACCTTATACTATAAATAAAATAAAATAAACTAAAATAAACATAACTAAAAAAGTAAAACCTAAAATAAACCTAATAAAAAACCTAAAATGTAAACCTAAAAAATAAAATAAAACCTAAACCTAAAATAAAATAAAAAATAAAATCTAACCTAAAAATAAAATAAAATAAAACTAAGCTAGAAAATAAGCCTAAACCTAAACTTAAACCTAAAAAATAAACTAAAGTAAAAAAACCTAAACTAAAATAAATAAACCTAAAATAAACTAAGAAAACAAATAAAAATAAAAATAAACCTAAATAAAAATAAAAATAAAATAAACTAAACCACCTGATTTATGATTTAAAATAAATAAATAAATAAATAAAAAATTCTATCCCTCCCCTACCCACCTAAACCAACTGACTAAACCATCCACAACCCTAAACCACCATGACCTGACCTAAACTGGGCCACACTAGACCATAAACCTGAGCCCTGGGCCCAAGGCGGACCCAAAACCCTAACCACTGTCCATAAACCCAACTGCCAAACCCAGGCCCCCTAAACTCCTAACTAAATAAAACCAAAATAAAAATAAATAAAACCTAAACCTAACTAAAATAAAAATATATAAATCTTTAAACTGATCCTAAGCCTAAACCTAAAATAAAATAAAAAATAAAACTAAACTAAAGTAAATAAATAAAACCTAAAGTAACTAAAATATAATAAACATAAAAATAAAACCTAAATAAAATAAAACCCAAACATAAATTAATAAAATAAAATACCTAAAACCTAAAATAAATAATAATAAAAAATAAAATAAGAATAAATAAACACCTAAAGCTTAAAATTAAACCAAAATAATACCTAAAATAAATAATAAATAAACCTAAACCCTAAAAAAATCTAAACTAAAATAAACTCAACTTAAATAAATAAACCTAAACCTAAACTTAAAATAAACTAAACTTAAACCCTAAACTAAATAAAATAAACTAAACTAAAAATAAACCTGAACCTAAAATAAAAAATAAAACCAAAAATTAAAACTAAAATAAAAACATAATACCTAAACCTAAAGAAATAAAATAAAAACCTAAACCAAAAAAAATAATAAATAAATAAAACATAAACCTAGAAAATAAAATAAAAATAAAACTAAAATAAAAAACAAACTTAAACCTAAACCTAAAAAATAAACTAAAATAAAAAACCTAAACTAAAATAAATAAACATAAAATATATAAACTAAAATAAATAAAAATAAAAAAGAAAAATAAAAAAAATAAATAAATCAATGGGTTTACTAATTTCTTTTAAAACCCTAAATCTAAAACCTAAACCCTAAATCCTAAACCCTAAATCTAAACCATAAAGTGAAACTACTTTAAACCTTAATCCTACCATAAACTGACCCTAAGCCTAAACCTAAATCTAAACCATAAACCATAAACCAACCTTAACCCTAAACCTTAAATCCTGGCCCTAAAAAACCCTACTAAACTCTAATGCTGATCACTTCAAACCACACAAATACCACACTAAACTTATGGCACGGACCACTAACCACTACCACAACCTGGCTAAAACCCTAAACCCACAACCCTACCACAAGCTAACACTGAGCACAAATCCTAAACCTAAACCCTAAAAATCTAAACCACAAACTGAGCCTTGACCCTAATCCCTGACCCTAAGATCATAGGCCTAAACCAAAAATAATAAATCTAAAATAAATAAAAACTAAACCTTAACCTAAAATAAATTAAACCTAATCCCTAAACTAAATAAAATAAATTAAATTAAAAATAAACCTAAACCTAAACTAAAAAGTAAAGCATAAAAATAAACTTAAAATAAAAACCTAAACCTAAACTTAAAAAAAATAAAATAAAAAACTAAATAAAAAATAAAACCTAAACTTAAAAAAAAAACTAAACTGAAAATAAACATAAACCTAAACCTAAATAAAAAATAAGATAAAACCTAAACTAAAATAAATAAACCTAGAATAAATAAATTGATCTAAATAATAATAAAAATAAACCTAAATAATAAAATAATAAAATAAACTAAATAAATAAAATAAATAAATAAAGTAAATAAAGTTAAACCTACAGGTTTGCTTAATTTAAAAAAATCCTAAAATATAAACTAATCTTAAACCCTAAACCATAAACCATAAACGCTAAACCCTAAACCCTAAACCCTAACTCAAACCTAAACCCTAAACTCTAAATCATAAAACCCAAACCAAAGTCTAAAACCCTAAACCTAAACCCTAAGTGAACCCTAAACCCTGGCTCTAAACTCTAAAATAAAAATATAAACCTAAAGCCATAAGACCTTAAACCCTAAACCCTAACTCTAAACCACAAAATGATAAACCCTATACCCTAATCCCAACCCTAAACCCAAAACCCTAAAAGCATAAACCCTAAAACCTAAAACCCTAAACCCTAAACCCTAAACTCTAAACCCTAAACCCTAAACTAAACCCTAAACCCCAAACCCTAAACCCAAGCCTACAATTACTAAATAAATTAAAAAAACAAAACCCTAAAACATAATAAACCTAAACATAAACCTCAACCTAAAATGGGAGAACCAGGAGAACATCATCAGCACTCAGTCCCAGATCTGGGGGAGGAGAAGGCAGAGGTGGTGGTTATCTTAATGGTGGTGGGGGATTTGGAGGTGCTGGTGGATATGAAGGTGATGGTCAAAGCAGTGGTGTTTATGGAGGCGGGAGGAACGACAAAGGTTACAACCATGGTGGTGGCGGAAGGAGAGATTGGGGATATGATGGTGGATTCAGCTACTCGAGAGGCCATGGTGGTTCTGATGGGAACTAAAGAAACTACAGAACAACCAATCCAATTTGCTAGTTATTGAAGTGTGTCATTATAGTAAAGATGATTCTAGTTTTCTAGGATTTTTGATTTGCTCTATCGTGCTGATTTTTGATCTATATTAATGCTTTTGTCTTAGAAAACTTTGTGTGTTACTTGGTTGATGAAATCAAAAAAAAGAAATGTTGAATCTGAATTTATTCTCTATGAAAAAAATCCAAAAATCCTAAACCTAAACTAAAACTTGAACCCTAAACCTAAAATCTAAACCCTAAACCCTAAACTAAAATTTGAACCCTAAATCTAAAACCTAAAACTGAAACCTTAAAAGCCCTAAACCCTAAACCCTAAACCCTAAACCCTAAATCCTAAACCTTAAATGCTAAATCCTAAAATTGACCCTAAACCTTAAACCTTAAACCTGACCATAACTGACAACTAAGCTACCCAAATCTAAACCCTAAACCATAAACCCAAACTTAAGCCCTACTTCCCTAAACCTAAACTCTCTAAAATTTTAGTGACCTCCACCACACTAAACCCTCTGATCACGACCCACCCTAAACTAACCTCAAATAACACTCTGGATGTAACTGGGCCCTACTGGTGGGCCCTAAACCTAAACCCTGGGCCCTAACATAAACTAAAAAACACTGAGCCACCCCAGGCCACTCCCAAACTCCCCCACTAAACCCTAAGATCTAAACCTTTGAACCCTAAACCCATCCCTGACCTGGCTAAACCCTAAAGACCACGGACCCAATCGGGCTCTAAATAATTAACCTAAAATAAATACCTAAACCCACCTAAATAAATTAAACCCTAAACTAAATAAAATCAAATAAATTAAAATAAATCTAAACTAAACTAAAGTAAAGCATAAAAACAAACCTAAAATAAATAAAACCTAAACCTAAAAATAAAAACCTAAACCTAAAAATAAAAAATAAAACACAAACTTAAAAAAAAAACTAAACTACAAAAAAACATAAACCTAAACCTAAACCTAAAAAAAATAAGATAAAACCCTAAAATAAATAAACAAGAATAAATAAATAACTAAATAATAAAATAAACCTAAATAAAATAAAGAAAAAATAAACTAAATAAAATAAATAAACTAAATAAACTAAATAAAGTTAAACCAACTGGTTTGTTTTTTAAAAAAAACCCTAAACCATAAATAACCTAAACCCTAAACTGACGTGACCTCCCTAACTAACCCCCTAAGCTCTAAACTAACACTAAACTCTGGGCCCTAAACCTAAACCATAAATTATAAACTAAAGCCTAAACTCTAGGCCACTGAAACGGACCTAACTGTTCACTCCACAAAGCACCCTTAACTAAACTAACCCTAAACCTGGGCCCACACCTAAATATTGGACCCTAACCACACCCCAAACTCAAAACCTAAAAAACCTTAAACCCACCCCCTCCCTAAACAACCCTAAACAAACCCTAAACTATAAACCCTAAACCCCTAAACCCTACCCCTAAACCCAAACCTAAACCCCAAACCCTAAACACAAGCCTAAAGTTATTAAATAAATTAAAAAATAAACTAAAACCCTAAAACTTAATAAACCTAAACATAACCTCAACTCTAAAAATGGGCAGAACCTTGACAGTAAAAAATCACCATCAATCAGGCTCAGTCTAGATCTAGCGATGGATGCGAATGTGGAGGTGGTGGTTATCGCAATGGTGGTGGTCAGACCAATGGTGTTTATGGAGGAGGAGGCGGCCGGAGGTTAAGGTGGTGGTGGAAGGAGAGATGGGGATACTATGGTAGATCAGCTACTGAGAGGCTGGTTCACGATGGGAACTAAAGGAAACTACGAACAACCAATCAATTTCTATTTATTGAAGTGTGTCATTATAGTAGAGATGATTCTAGTTTTCTAAGATTTTTGATTTACTCTATCGTGCTGATTTTTGATCTATATTGACGCTTATGTCTTAGAAAACTTGGTGTGTTACTTGGTTGATGAAATTGAAAAAAAGAAATGTTGAATCTGAATTTATTCTCTATTAAAAAAAAACCAAAACCCTTAAACCCTAAACTAAAACTTGAACCCTAAACCTAAAATCTAAACCCTAAACCCTAAACTAAAACTTGAACCTAAACCTAAAAAACAAACCCTAAACCCTAAAAGTCCTAAACCACAAACCCTAAACAGTAAACCTTAGACCTAAACCTAAACCATAAACTAAAATCATAAACTTAAACCTTAAACCTAAAACCTAAATCACAAAATAAATCATAAACTTAAACCCAAATCCTAAACCATAAACCCCAAACACTAAACCCACAAACAAACCTAAACCTAAACTAAATAGACCAAAATAAAATAAATAAAAATCTAAACTAAAATAAAACAAAAAAAAAAAATATAAACAAAACCTAAACCTAAAAATTAAAATAATAAATAAAAATAAACTAAAACTAAAAAAATAAAAACCTAAATAAAATAAAATACATAAAAATAAAAAAACCAAAATAAAATAAAATAAAAGTAATGAAAATCTAAACCTAAAAAAACCAAAATAAATAAAAAAATAAAACATAAACAGAACTATAAAAAAATACCTAAACCTAAAATAAAAAATAAAATAAAACTAAACCTAAACTAAAATAAACTAAATAGATAAATAAAACCTAAACCTAAAATAAACTAAACATAACTTAAACCAAAACTAAATAAAATAAAATAAACTAAAAAAATGAACCTAAACAACTAAAAAAAATAAAAAAAAAAAACCAAAAAATAAATAAAACCTAAAACCTAAACCTAAAATAATAAAATAAAAACCTAAACCTAAACCTAAAAATAAAAAATAAAACCTAAACCTAAAAAATAAAATAAAAATAGAACTAAACTTAAAAATAAACCAAAACCTAAACCTAAACCTAAAAAATAAATAAAATTAAAAAATATTAAGTAAAATAAATAAACCAAAAATAAATATACTAAACTAAATAAAAATAAAAATAAACCTAAATAAACCTAAACCTAAATTAAAATAAAATAAACTAAACTAAATAAACTAAACTTAAAAATAAAAATAAAACTAAATAAATAAAAAAACCAAATTAAACTAAAATAAATTAAAAAAAAACTAAACTAGCTAAAACCTAAACTAAATAAACCTAATCCTAAATAAATAAAAAGTAAAATAAAATAAACTAAACATAAATTAAATAAACTAAAATAAACAACAACCTACAAAACTAAACTAAAAATAAACTAAACCAAATAAATAAACCTAAAACTAAATAAACTAAATAAAAATAAAATAAAATAAAAAATCTAAACCTAAATTAAGATAATAAAATAAACCTAAACTAAAAAAAAATTAACCTAAACATAAATGAAACTTAAAACTAAATAAAACCTACTAAACCTAAACCTAAAACCTAAATAAAATAAACAACCTAAATAAACTAAGAAACCTAAACTAAAATAAATAAACTAAAACTAAATAAACCTAAACTAAATAAACCTAAACATAAACAAAACATAAACCAAACCTAAACCTAAACTTAATAAACTTAAACTAAACTAAAATAAAACTAAACTTAATAAAACTAAAATAAATAAACCCAAATAAAAAAACCTAAACTTAAACTAAAATAAAAAACTAAATATAATTAAAATAAACTTAAACCTAAAATAAACTAACCTAAACTAAACTAAAATAAATAAAATAAAACTAACTAAAATAAATAAATGATAAAAACCTAAATTAAATAAATAATAAATAAAACTAAACTTAAAACTAAACCTAAACTAAACCTAAACTAAACTAAATTAAACTAAATAAAACCTAACCCTAAACTAAATAAAAAAACTAAAAAAAAATAAACTAAATAAACTAAACTAAAGAAATAATCCAAAACCTAAACAAATAAACCTAAATAAAATTAAAAATAAAACTTAAACCTAAACCTAAACATAAACCTAAACTAAATTAAAACCTAAACCTAAACTAGATAAACCTAAACCTAAACCTAAACTAAAGTAAATAAACTAAACTAATTTAACCTAAATAAACCTAAACCTAAACTAAACTAAACTAAATAAAAAATAAACTACGATTAACTAAAATAAACTAAACTAAATAAATATAAACCTAAACTAAACTAAAATAGACTAAACTAAAATAAATAAACCTAAACCTAAACTTAAACTAAATAAATAAAATAAAATAAATAAACTAAATAAATCTAAACTAAGTAAATAAAATAAAAAAACTAAATATACTAAATAAAATAAACTAAAATAAACTTAAACTAAATAAACTAAACTAAATAAACATAAACTAAATAAATAAATGACCTAAACCTAAACTAAACCTAAACCTAAACTAAACTAAATTAACTAACTAAAATAAAATAAACCTAAACTAAACCTATTAAACGATTAAACTAAACAAACTATAATAAACCTAAACCTAAACCTAATAAACTAAACCCTAAATAAACCTAAACCCTAAACTAAATAAATAAAAAACTAAACTAAACTAAACTAAAATACCAAAACCTAAAATTAAATATAAACCTAAACCTAAACTAAAATAAACCTAAGCCTAAAATAAACCTAAAAATAAAAAATAAACCTAAACCTAAACTAGGCTAAATAAACCTAAACCTAAATAAAATAAAACTAAATAAACCTGAACCTAAATAAACTAAATAAACTATAGATGAGTGCTTTCTCTCTTGGTTTCCCATGATTGGGCTGATCTTGACATGTTCTTGTCACGTGACTCATGGAGTCGATTCAAATCCATGGGTTAAATCCCATGTCGATGGATCCGCTAGATCGATATTTTGGGTAATCTACCTCTAAATTACACCTTTTACTAAATCTTTCAAAGAGAATTTAGCTGGTAAGAATTCCTCCACTGAGCCTCCTTTGAATTTGCTTCATATGACTTTTAAAGGTACTTTGACAATTATGATTTCAGATGAGGATATTGAAGGATTAACTGAGCCTTTGGCTTTTTTTTATTAGAAAATTTTCATTTAAATGGCCAAAGATAGAAGATATTCATTTTTTTCATATCTTAAATTTATCTAGTTCTTTTTCTATTAGGTTGATTGATGAAAGGAATGTTTTGATTAAACTTTCCAATGACCTTAGTTATGGAATAATTTTTTCTAGGCATTCTTACTATGTTTTCAATTGTCAAATGTGTATTCTGAAGTGGACACCTATGTTTAATGTTAATGAAGAGTCTCCTATTGTTCCCATTTGAATTTCTTTACCTAACTTGTAGATTCATCTATTTAATCATTAGATTCTTTATGCTATTGGGTCAATTTTTGGTTGGCCTTTGCAAGTTGATCAAGCAACAGCTGCTTCTTCTCGACCGTATGTTGATAGAATTCTTGTAGAGATTGATATTACTAAAAAATATCTGAAATAAATTTGGTTGGGTTAGAAGAAATGCAGTTATTTTTAGAAAGTTATTTTTGAGAACTTTCCCATTTTGTGTAATCATTATAAAATTTATAGGCATGAAATTTCTAAATGCATTATTGCTCATCCCTCTCTTAGGAAGAAAATGACTAGTAAGAATTCAATTATTGAAGAAAGCGATGATTCTCTCAAGTTGGATAATGAAAATCTATTTTTCAAAATTTTGATGTTTTGTAAAACTAGATTTGAATCTTCAAAACATTTTTCCTTAATGGTTTTGGATGCTATGCATAAGTCCTTTCATTATGATGGTTCGAATATTGTTGATGCTTTTAACACCATTTCCTCCAATCGGTTGGTTGTTGTTTCTCTTTCTCTATGTGCTTTAGATCATGGGAAAGAGACTATTTCTTGCCTTCTTGATTGAGAATGGTGGTGAAAAGAATGTTCTTATTTGATATTTTAACTTCCCAATAATCTTGTTAATATTGGTGATCCTTCTTAAAAAAAGATTTAGATACAACAATTCTCTCATTATGAATAGTTATATTCAGTTCAGATGATGGTTTTCTTTTTGGTAATTATGTTGAATTTTGGTAATATGATATGTGTTTCTATGGGATTTGAATCTTATTTTAATCTTACATGAAGATTGTACTAAAATTTGGATTATGCTTCTCTTGCTTCTTTTATGAATGAAGATAGGGAGGATACTCTTTAGATTTTGTTGGATGGTGAAAATATTGATAATTGTCTTTTTAATAAAGCTATTTATGCTCCTTCTTTCACTTCTAATTTTGAAATGCATACTATTTTTGATTTTCCTTTGTCTAGTGTTGTGGATGATTCAAATGCTTCTTTGAAATTGATAGCTTCTACTAATCCCCATGCATTTTATAATAATATTGATTCATTTTGGATGGAGATATTTTGGAGAGAGGGTATGGTTATAAACTACTTACAAGAAAAAGAAAAAAAAAGTGTTCATATTTATGCCCCTCAAACTTGCCAAGGGTTACTGGTTCCAAAGCTTCTTGGAAATAATCTCTCCTATCCTTGGGAGGTTTTTTCCTTTTGCTAGTTTTTTCTTTGTTGGTTGAGAATTTTCTATGTCTTTTCTTGTTAGCTAGAGTATTGGCTTCTTGGCTAATTTTCCTCCTTACGGGGTGTTTTAGCTTCTATTCTTTGGGTTTTTTTTTGTTCCCTTTTACTGGTTAGTTTGTGCTAGTGGCTTTATTCTTGTTGGCTTGCCTTTGTTTGGTTGGTGCTTTTGCTCTCTTTGTTGGTGGTAGGTTGGGCTTTTTGTTCTTGGTATAGTATCAATTGGTTAGCTATTTCTCTAGCTATTTATTTTATCTTTTGTTGGCCTTCTTATTATTTTGTTGGTTGGTTTGGTTCTCTTGCTCTTTCACGGGCTATTTTTCCTAGGTGCCTATTGTATGGTGCTATGTTAGTTGTTTCATTTTTTTGGTGCCTTGGTGGCTTTGGATTAGTGTTGTTGTGGGCTCTATTGGGTTGATGCCTTGCTGGTTTTGGTTTAGTGTTGTTGTGGGCTCTGTTGGCTTTATCTTTGAGAGATCTTTTCTTTTTTTTGGGCTATGCGCTTCTTTTCTCCCTATTGTTTTTAAGAAGTGTTCATATTTGGTTTTGTTGGCATTATCTTATGTTAATTTTATATGTTTCTCACCTCTCCCTCTTTTTTGTTTTCTTAGCTTCATCTTTTCTTTGGCTGTGTGGCTATTATGATAGGTTTGTATTTTTCTTTAGCTGGGATGGCTATGACGATATGATGGATTTTTTTTCCTTGATATTTTTGTGGCTAGTGACTTTTCCTATTTGTAACCCTTCTTTGAAACTAGATACACTTAGGATTTGATGCCCCTCATTATTATGATTATCCTTCTTTCCTAATATCTGAGTCTAAGTTTTTTTCTCTTTATGTTTTCTGATCTCCTTCTAGCTGAGATTTCTTTATAGGTTAGGTTCTCTTTTAGTTGGTCTCTTCTTCTTCTTGGAGGGAGCTAGAGTCTTACTAATGGTCTCTTTTTTCTTAGGTGGTTGGAGTTGTTTACAGTTTCAGGTTTCCTTTTCTTATGGATCTTCTTCTCTTTGGAGGTTCTTTTGGAGCTCCATGGATTCTTCCCATTTGCTCTCTTTTACTTGGCTTTGTAAGTTTTGTCTTTGTTTCTTTCTCTTTATTGCTCTTTAATGTATTAGTTTAGGGACTAAACTCTTTAGGATTCTCCTGTAGCTCATTTGAGTAGTAGTTTTTTTTTTCTTTTTGAGTTTAGTCTTTAATATGGTCTTCTTGTACCTATTTTTTTAGAGCAATAAATTCTTTTAGTTAAAAAAAAAATCCTAAACCCTAAACCTTAAAACCTTAAACCCTAAACTCTTAAACCCTAAACCCCTAAACCCTAAAGCATAAACCCTAAACCCTAAACCTTAAACCCTAAAAACCTAAAAACCTAAAACCTAAACCTAAATTAAATAAAACCTAAAAATAAAATTAATAAAAAACCTAAACCTAAATAAAATAAAATAAAAATAAAATAAAAACCTAAACCTAAACCTATAAATAAAATTAAATAAAAACCTAAACTAAACTACAAAATAAAATAAACCTAAGAATAAAAAGCCTAAATAAAATAAAACTAAATGTAAAATAAAATAAACCTAAAAATAAAAAAAAACTAAACTAAAATAAAAAATAAAACTAAAAAAATAAAATAAACTAAACCTAAATAAAATAAACTAAAACTAAAATAAATAAAACTAAACCTAAATAAAATAAACTAAACCTAAACCTAATCTAAACTAAATAAAATAAAATAAACTAAAATAAACTAAACCTAAATTAAAATAAAACCTAAAAAAACCTAAAATAAAACCTAAAACCTAAACCTAAAAAATAAAACCTAAACCTAAACCTAAAAATTAAAAATAAAACCTAAACCTAAAAAATAAAATAAAAATCAAACTCAACAAATAAGCCTTAACCTAAAAAATAAACTAAAATAAAAACCCTAAACTAAAAAATAAATAAACCTAAAATAAATAAACTAAACTAAATAAAAATAAAAAGTAAACCTAAATAAAAATAAAAATAATATAAACTAAAATAAATAAATAACTAATCTAAAGAAACCTAAACCTACTGGTTTACTTAATTTTTTTAAAAAAAACCTAAAGACTAAATCCTAAACCCCAAACCTACAACACTAAACCTATAACCCTAACCCTAACCCCTAAATCCTAAACCCTAAACCCTAAACCCTAAAAGCATATACCCTAAAATCCTAAACCCTAAACCCCTGACAGGATTTTATAAAGGTGATCTTAATGAAGTTAGGGAAGAAGTTGTGAAATAGAATGTTGGTGTTCCTACCTATGTTGGTCTTGTTGCACCTATTGATGTTGTGGTTACTCAAGGCATCACTGGTCTAGATCCTTCATTGACTTCTTCCTTCTAGGTTCTCAACATCTCAACTAAGATCAAAAAGGGTACTGTTGAAATTATCACCCCAGTTGAGCTGATTAAGAAAGGCGATAAGGTTGGATCCTCAAAGGTTGCTCTCTTCACTAAGTTGGGGATTAGGCCATTCTTTTATGGCCTTATCGTCCAATTTGTGTATGATGATGGTTCAGTGTTCAATCCTGAGGTGCTTAACCTAATTGAAGATGATCTCATCGAGAAGTTTTGCGAGCCTTTAATGATCACTTCTCTCATTGGCCTCTCTTATCCCACCCTTCTTTGCCCCACATGTTCATCAATGCTTTCAAGAAGGTCCTCGCTGTCACGATTGCTACTGATTACACATACCTGCAGGACGAGAAGGTTAAATAGTATTTTAAGGATCCTAGTAAATTTGATGTTAATGCTTTTTGCTTACTTCTTCATCGCTATTTGTAGTGGAAGAAAGAAGGAAAAGCTTCTGAGAATCGATGATGATATGGGTTTCAACTTATTTGACTAAGATTTCTTGGCCTCCTACAAAATAAAATTTTATTGTCTTTGGGAGTTAAATCATTTTATGAAATACTATTTTTGTGAATTTTTGAATTGCACTTTATTTTATACTATTTTATTAGTTATTAGAGGATAACGTCCTGTTTGATTTGGTAATTTCTTATTTGTTATGGAATCATTTGAGTTTAAAAAATATATAAAAAAACCCTTAAACCCTAGACCCTAAACCCAAACCATAAACCCTAAATCATAAACCCCAAACCCTAAACTTAAACATAAAGTAATTAAATAAATTTAAAACTAAACCTAAACCCTAAAACTTAATAAACCTAAACTGAAACCTAAACCTTAAGAATGGGCAGAACCTTGATGGCATGAACATCATGAGGAGATCCAATCAGCGGTGGGCGAAGGTGTCGATTATGGTGTTGGGGATCTAGAGGTGTTGATGGATATGGAGGTGGTGGTTATGGAGGCAGGAGGAGCAATCGAATTTACAACCATGGTGGTGGTGGAGGGAGAGGTAGGGGATATGATGGTGGATCCTCCTACTTGAGAGACCGGGGTGATTTTGATGGGAAATGGAGAAACTGAAGATTGGCTGATCTGATCTACTGCGTATGGAACTGTGTCTTTACAGTAGAGATGGTTTAGTTATTCAGGGTTTTTGTTTTCTCTATGCATGCTCATTTTTTATCTATGTCATGCTTGTGATTTAGAAAATTTGGTGTGTTATTTGGTTGATTAAATCAAAAAGAAGAAATTTTGAATTTTAATTTACTCTAAGTAATAAAATCAAAAAATCTAAACCCAAACTAAAACTGAACCACAACTAAAATCCTAAATCTAAACCTAAACCCATAAACTCAGAAAAAGCCCTACACTAACTAAACCCTAAAACCTAAACTAAACCTAAACCACCAAACCCTAAACCCTAAACCCTGACTAACCCAACCACCACTCCTTAAAACATAAACACCTAAACCACTAAACCCTCACCTACTAAACTAAACTCTGATTTAGTACTGACCCACTCCATAAACCTCCACCACCCTAAACTCCAAACCACTGGGCCCTAAATCCAGGCCCTGAGCCCAAACCAAACTAACCTTAAACCCTGACCTGATCTAAACCTCCACTGACCTCAGACCTACACTGGGCCCCCTCCTAAACCCTAAAATACTAAACCTAAACTAAACTAAATATGTTGCCTGTAATAAATATTAATAAACAAACCTGGATAAAGATCAAAAAATAAAATAAAATAAAAAACTAAACTATGACCTAAACCTAAACCTAAACCTAAACATAAAAATAAAATAAACTAAAAAATAAAAAACCAAACTCCAATAAAATAAATAAAAACCTAAACTAAACCAAAGAATAAAATTAACCAAAAAAATAAAAACCAAAATAAAATAAAAACTAAACATAAAATAAAAATAAAATAAACCAAAAATAAAATATAATAAAAACTAAATAAAAACCTAAACCTAAAAAATAAACCTAAAACTAAATAAATAATAGAACCTAAACCCTAAACTTAAAAAAAATACTAAACCTAAAATAAACTTAAACCTAAACTAAAATAAACTAAACTAAAACCAACTAAACTAAAATAAATAAAACCTAAACCAAAACATAAAATAAACTAAACCTAAACCCTAAACTAAATAAAATGAAATAAAACCTAAAAAAAATTAAAATAAAAAGCTAAAACCAAAACATAAAAAATAAAATAAAAACCTAAACCTAAACCTAAAAATAACGAAGAAAACCTAAACATAAAAAATAAAATAAAACTAAAACTAAACTAAAAAATAAGCATAAACCTAGCCTAAACCTAAAAAAATAAAAAAAAAAAACCCTAAACTAAAATAAATATACCTAAAATAAATAAACTAAACTAAATAAAAATAAAAAAATAAACCTAAATAAAAATTAAAATTATAATAAACTAAAATAAATAAATAAAATAAACTAAAATAAATAAAAAAATAAACTAAATAAACATAAACCTACAACCCTAAACTAAACCCTAAACAACAAACCTAAACCTAAACTAAATAATACCTTAAAATAAAATAAATAAAAGTACATAAACCTAAATAAAATAAAATAAAATAAAAACCTAAACAAGACTAAAAAATAAAATAATTCTAAGAATAAAAAACCTAAATATAATAAAAACTAAACGTAAAAGAAAAATAAAATAAACTTAAAATAATAATTTAAAAGCTAAATAAAAACCTAACCCTAAAAGATAAACCTAAAAATAAATAAATAAATAAAACCTAAATCATACACTTAAAAAAACCTAAACCTAAAATAAAAATAAAATAAACAAAATAAAATAAACTTAAACCTAAACTAAAATAAATAAAAACCTAAGCCTAAGCCTAAACTTAAACTAAATAAAATAAATTAAACTAAAAATAAACCAAAACCTAAACTAAAAAATAAAACCTAAAAATAAACCTAAAATAAAAACCTAAAACCTAAAAAAAATAAAATAAAACTAAACCTAAAATAAAAATGAAACCTAAACCTAAAAATAAAAAATAAAACTCCACCAAAAAATAAGCCTAAACCTAAAAATAAATTAAAATAAAAAACCTAAACTAAAATAAATAAACCTAAAATAAATAAACTAGGCTAAATAAAAAATTAAAATAAACCTAAATAAAATAAACTCAAATAAATAAAAAATAAACTAAATAAACATAAACATAAATCTGGGTTGATTAAAAAAACCTAACCTAAACCCTAAATCCAAAACCCTAAACCCTAAAACCCCCTAAACCTCCACTAAAACCTACCCTAACCACACCCTAAACTACCACCAAACCTAAACCCACCTCCTAACCTAAACCATACCTAAACCATACCCAACCACAAACCCCAACCCAAAACCTAAACCCACAAATCCACAACTAAACCCCCCCCTAACCCCAGACCACAATGAATGGGCGTAACCTTAGAAGCAGGAACATTACCGTCAACTAGGCTTAGTGTAGATCTGGTGATGGAGGCAAAGGCAGAGGCGACAGTTATCATAGTGGTGGAGGGGAATCTGAAGGTGCTAGTGCATATGGAGGTGGTGGTCAGAGAAGTGGTGGTTATGGAGGGAGGAGGAGCAATGGAGGTTACAGCCACGCTGATGGCGGAGGGAGAGATCAAGGATATGATGGCGGATCCCGCTACTAGAGAGGTGGGGGTGGTTCTGATGGGAATCAGATAAATTGAAGATCGATTGATCGATTTGCTTATGGAACTATGTCTTTACAGTAGAGACAATTATAGTTATCTAAGGATTTTGATTTTCTTGATTGGTGCTCATTTTTAATATATGTTGTCGCTTGTGTCTTAGAAAACTTGGGGTTCTACTTGGTTAATGAAATCGAAAAGAAGAAATGTTGAATCTAAATTTATTCTCTATTAAAAAAACTCTCTAAAACTCCCTAAACTAAAACTTAAACCCTAAACCTAAAACTTCAACCCTAAACCCTAAATCTTAAACCCCAAAACTTTACCCAGCCCCCACCCTAAAACCACCCCAAACCCTAAACCCTCCTAAAACCCTAAACCCTAAAATCACCCACATAAAACCCCAACCCTAAACCCAAAACCCCCCAAACCTCTAAACCCTCTAAACTAACACTAAAACCTAAAACCCACCCAACTCAAAACCCAAAACCCTAAACTAATCATAAACCCTAACCCTCCTAAACTTAAACCTAAATCTTGAATAGATGTCATTAGATGTAAAGAATGACCTAATCCAAACATAGTTATGGTGGTAAAGAAAATGTCTTCAAGAGACATTCCCTTGACTATTAGAGATTTGAATACCTAAACCTTAACCTATGTATTATAATACATATTATATTATAATGTAGCATCATATATTTGAGCATGTAGTGATGTTTTTTTGGGTGTTATAAGATGTTTTGAAATGTTTTAGTATGTGCCTATAGTCTATGAATATAAAATTAAAATTATTGATTTAATAAATCAGATGATGAAATTTATTAAATTTGAAGTGGGAATTAGGTTGTAGTACCAAACATGTGCTACGCCACTTGTAGTTTAAAAAGTAAGATTTTATGTTCAAAATAAATATTATATGTTGTAGCATAGTATATCATCATATATCATAATATATTGTTCTGCGCATTTTGAATTCTTTTACTATTTTACAATCATGCAGTCGAGCCTACACTAGCATTATTTATAAAAATGTTGATTTAGACTTTAAATGGTGGAATTTGGAAAAATTCATAATAGGTAGAGCATGGCATCATAATATATTATTTCAATTTAAAATATGTAAGTGATACGACTAAAATATTTTTTTTAATTGTTTAGACTAATTTTATGCTCTTTTATCTTAAGCAATCCCTTGTGATGTGATATGTAATATAGTATAATATAATAAGTTATAGTGTATTATAATATAGGAAGCCATAAAATAGTGTAGCATCATGCATTATAGCATACTATTGTGTATTAGTACTTATTATTTAGCATATTTTAGTTTGTTATAGTATGATGTAGTAGAGTTTGTATAGGTATAATTCATAAAAATATTGATTTATACACTTAGATGATGGGATTTGGCCAAATTTAAGGTAAGCTTTAGGAAACTTCATTAGGGGTGTGCCATGGTGTGTCATTTAATCAAAAGAATGGAATTTTGCATCCAAAATAAATGTTCATTTTTCAAACAAATTTTATAATTTTTTTACTTAAAGTGATTCATTTTAAGGTGTAATATAAGATAATATATTATATGAAAGCATATTAAAATATAATGTACATAATAATATAACTTCACATATATATGAATGTGGTGGTGTTTTACTAAATGTTATTGAACATTTTAGTATGTTTTACTTTTGTTATAATACATTAGGTCAAAACTCACAGAAATGTTAATTTGAAGGTTAAGATGGCAGAATTTGGCCAAATTCACGGCACACACGAAGAAGCAATACAAAATTATGCTATTTTGTACCATTTCTAATAGAAAATAATAATTTTACATCCAAAATGAACATTATTCATATTTTGAGAAAATTTCATTATTTGTTCTTTTTAAGTGATTCTAATGAGGTGTAATGTTAGACAATATATTATATTATAGAAAATTATAATATAACATCATATTTTATAATATAATATAGTGTGTTAATTCACACTATAATATGTTTAGCATGATATTGTATAGTTAGTTTGAGCTTGCACCATCACAAATCATAAAATGTTGATTACAAAGTTAGGATTATGTAATTTGAATGAATACATTGTAAAGCTTTTGGTTGAAGTATTAATGGTGTGCATAAGAGAAGAAATAAGATTTAATGATAACTCCATGTCAAGGACATGGAGGGAGATCCACTAGGGGTTCACATATGTATTGGACATGACATGTGAGGGGTCTATGTCGAGGGCATAGAAGAAGAAAATCTACTAGGGATAAGGTTTGAATTTGATTTGATTATATGATTTGTGGAAAGAAGATTCGCCAGTGATAATAATCTATAATACACCAGGGATTAAGATTGAATTGACTTTAATTTGTTCTATTTTAAGATGTAGAGGCATATCTACTAGAGATATTGGCTTGAGTCCACTGAGGGTCAGAAATATGAACCTTGCACTAGGGAAGTAGGTTTGGGTTGTCCACTTTGGATTGGGATTTGAGTTTGAATTCATAGATTTTTTTTGGGGATGTATTCGTTGGGGATAAGAGGTTGGTTGGATTTCTTTCATTTAGATTATACTAGGGGAGTTGGTTTAATTTGACTCCACTAGGGAGATTAGTTTTGAATTTGATTTATTTGCGTGACTTTTTATATATGATTTGGGGCTCCACTGGGGAGAAGGGTGTGATTTAACTCCATTGGGGAAAATTATATTGGGTTTAATTTAATCTGAGTTAATGTATGGACCCTATCGGTGTGTGATGGACCCACTAAGAAGGGGCTATATCAGCCTTGACCTAGCTTAGGTTTACAAATCTAAAGGATAGTCTACTGACGGTGGGGTAGAGCTAGGCAACCTAAGGGGTTGCCTTTCAGTGTATAATGGCTATGCTAAGAAGAAGGTGTAGCAGACTTACATCTTCCAAAGTGAGGAACAACTACTAGGGTGACCTATTGGATGCACAATAAATCAAACCTGACCTAGGGCGATTACTGAGTGAATGTTGGTGGGGACATATGTCAACTCAAAAGAAGTCAAGATTAATTTTATCTTAATTTCATGTGATTTGATATGGTTTGTTTGGTTTAGTTTGATTTTGAATTGAGGGCATATCCACTGGGGATGTGAGCTCGATTAAATTTGATAGATTTAATTTATGGACCATGTCACTGTGCGATGGACCCACTAAAAAGGGGCTATATCAGACTTGTCCTATCTTAGATTTACAATTCCAAAGGGATAGTCTATTGGTCATGGGATAGATCTAGCCAACCTAAGGGGTTTCCTTTCAATGTGCAACAGCTGTGCTAGCAAGAAGGCATAGTAGACTTACATCTTCTAAAACAAGGAACAACTGTTTGGGTGACATGTTGGTAACACAACAAATCGAACCTGACTTAGGGGTGTGTACTGAGTGAATGCTGCTAGGGACTTATATCAACTCAAGAGTAGTTAGGAAATTCCTATAGGGAGTTTTGTTGACATTGCTTTAAAGATAGGATGTTTGCTTGGGAAAAATGTACCGTTAGGAGTGTCCTCCTAATCCATAAGTGAATATATATTTTATTTATATGTTTTCATGGTCATTGTTGGTGTGTGAGGGACTACACTGAGAAGGAGCTATGTCATCCTTGACTTATATTAGATTTACTAGACCAAGAGAGAATCTACACATCCACAGGATGAATTCTCCAACCATAGGGGTGGTTACTAGGAAATGGAAACTGTCCACTCTGATGGTAACCTAGGTAGTGTCTAAATGGGGTTGTAAAGGACGTGATCCAAATATACTGTCCACATAGGAGGTACTGCTAGCGGTGTCATCTTGAGCCCTAGAAAAGAAAGTCTATAGGTGTACAGTGGCCAAATCAATGAGAAATCATAGCAGACTTACATCTGCCATGAGTAGTGTATCCTAAGGTGCGAGAACCAACCAACCTAAAGTGTATCCATTAGCACAGTGAGAACCAACTAACCTAAGGTGCTGCTGATGTGCAATGATCAATTTGGAAGGAAATCATGTAGACTTACAACTTTCCAAGCAGAATTGATCATCAGGATAGTCTATCATCGGTGGGTCAGATGCTATCTGGCCTAGAGTGACTACTAAGCGGGGAGCCTCGAGGAAGGACTGGGCCCAGACTTGAAGCTATCATGAGGGAAGGAGTAGGGGACTTATCCTAAACCTCTTATATACTCGACTCAATCAGTGCACAAAGGCTAATCCAAGAACAAAATGTAGCAGACTCACATCCTCTTAAACGAAGCCGGCATGAGGTAGCAGCATACGCCATGCGGTCTACCTACCAAACTAACAAGGCACTCTTAGGTGTGTAGTGACAAGTAAGAAAACTTTACTAGACTTACATCCTCCAAAGCAAGAAGACCACTAGGGTGACACACTAGTAGGGGCATCACGACCTAGATGAGTGAGTGCCATTGGGGGCATTATCTCAACTCAGAGTTGCTTGAGATAAAAGATATGTATTTATTTTATATGCTTATGTGTAGTTTCTATTAGTGTTGTGTCGATGAAGTATAGGGCATAGCTCGGGTTCCTTACACCTACCCTAGACACATCATGGTAGATTCTTAAATAAGAATACTTTCAACATGGAAGAAATTGAATTAAAAATGAAATTTTCATTGATGATAAATATTTTCAAACATGATTTATAATATTTCTTTAAGTAGAGTCTATTGATTGGATGCATTGGGTGCTCTCCCTTATGATTAAGGATTTGATAAGATCCTCTTTAGTAGGCCTTCTCTATGATAAAAGGGCCTTCTAAGTGGGTTCAAACTTGCCTCCCATTTTGATAGGTAACAAACGGTCTCCTTAGAACTAAAATAAGCTCTCCTACTTGGAAAGCTCTAGGATGGACCAACTTATTGTGAGCTTGAATCATATTAGCTTTGTACAACTCAAGGTTTTGGCATGCCCGCTGGAGTCTCTCCTCCAAACCTTCGAGCTCTTCTAACCACAACTTTATGTTCTGCTCTATTGTGATCTTGCTACCCACAACTATCCTTAGTGATGGGAGTTGGCTTCTAATGGTAGAATGACTTTAGACCCATACAGTAAGGAGAATGGAGTAGACAAAATTGGAGTTCTATTTGTGGTGTAGTAGGCCCACAAGGCTTCAACTAACTACTCATGCCACTATCGCTTATTATTATCGAGTGTCTTCTTCAATATTTGGATGAGAACTTTTTTGAAGGATTTTGCTAAGTCATTTTCCCTCGAAAAGTTGATGGTAGAATATCTCCAATCTATGATGTGTCCCTGGGCAAAGTTGTTGATCTCGGTGCTCTTGAATGTAGTACCATTATCAAATATAATTCATCGAAGCACTCTGAACCTATATACAATATAGTTCTTAAAAAACTAGAGCACATACTTAGTTATGACCTCTCTGAATGGAATCTCTTCACCCATTTGGAGAAGTAGTCAGTAGCAGCTAAGATGAACCGATGAACCTTGGAGAAAAGAGGATCAATCAAATCCACTATGTCAGAACCCCAACACTCGAATAGCCATGAGGCCAATGTAAGATGTAGAATGTTGGGTGGTTAGTGTAGTACCACATTATGTATTTGACATTGGTGGCATCGCTTAGTTGTATCCATGTAATCTTTGATTATCGATGACCAATAGTATCCTAGTCTCTTGATCTTGGCTTTCATCTTCGGACCAGATTAGTCATCTTCATATAATCTTGAGTGTACCTCGGACATGATCTTACGGGTTTTATGCTTGTCTAAACAACATAACCACATGTGATTGAAAGACTTCTAGTACACGACACCATCCATAAGAGCATAAGAAAGTGCTCTCTACTTCATCTGATGGGCTTGAGACTTCTCTTGAGGTAGTTTTCTTTTATTTAGGTAATCCATGAATGGTTTTCTATAATCTAACTCTTCGTCCTTCTTGGCAATGGCAACCTCCCCTTTAAGAGAGTACTGTTTGAAGAGTTCAATATCAATAAGGCATAATACTTATCTATTTTAGACCTTTATTGATATGGACTCATCCTCTAGACTTGCCAACTCCTTAGCAAGCTTGACTAAATCATACACTACAACACTCTCTCCTTGAGGAATCTTATAAATGGTAACCTCTGGGATTTGGGCCAACAACTCCATGGTGTACTTATGGTAATGATGGAGCTCAGGCTTTATAACCTTATAGGACCCAGTGATTTGTTTGATAACTAGCTGAGAATCCCCAAAAATTTTGATGTTCTGGATGCTTAGAGTAATGGCTAACTCCAGATCGGTAATCAGAGCCTAATATTCAGCTTCATTATTGGTACAAGGATTGGACAAATGATATGAGAATCTCATCACATCGTGATCTAAAGTTAAGAGAACAATCCCTACCCTGCCTTTCCTGGAATAGTAGATTATGGTTCTTTTCCTCTTTAAGAGGAAGCCGCACCATCAAAGTACATCTCCAAATGATGAATGCTAGTATCCCATAAGTTCATGATTTGTTCATCGGGGAGATCATCATTAAGCAGTGAGTCAGCAGGAAGTGGATGTGTTACTGAGAAATCTACTAGTGCTTGTCCTTTCACAGCACGGAGGGGTACAAAGGTAATGTCAAATTGTGAGAGGATCATGGACCGTCGTGTAACCACCCGGATATCTTCGACCATGTCATGAGATACTATAGTAGATTGATTCTAGAGATTAAGTTTACCTTATGAGAAAGCATGTAGTGTTGTAGCTTTTTGGATGCAGAGATTAAAGCTAGGCAATGCTTCTCAATGAGTGGATAATTAGCCTCAACAAGGATTAGATGATGGTTGAGGTAGTAGAGTGCATTTTTCTTCCCTTCATCATTGGCTTGGGCCAACAAAGCACCAAGTGAGTCATCTAATGTAGCAATGTAAAGTATGAGCGGCTTGCTTGGGATAGGGCTGCTAGAACCGGTAGCATCATCAGGTAATGCTTGATGTCTTCGAAGGCATGCTCACACTTATCATCCTACTTGAACTTAGCATCATTTTAAACAAGTGCTGAGAATGCCTGACATCTTCTCGATAGGTTGGATATAAAGTGTCTTAGATACGCCAATCACCCTTGGAAAGATTTGAGTTGAGTTAAACTTTTAGGGGGTGGCATTTCTAATATCGCCTTAATCTTCTCTAGATCAATTTTGATTTTTCTGGTGTCAGACAACAAACCCAAGGAATTTCGCTAAAGTTACTCCGAATGCACACTTCAGAGGGTTCATTTTGAGGTTAAATTTTCTTACCTATTTGAAAACTACTCTCAAGTCAAAGAGATGGTATTCATTTTCTCTAATTTTGATGACAAGATCATCGACAAAGAACTCAACTTGATGATGAATGAGTTCATAAAAGATTCAAATCATAGCCATTGATCAACATTTTAAGGTTGAAAGTTATGACCTTATAGCAATAGATTTCGATCGGTTCTAAAAGTAGTGTTTCTTTCATCTTCAGGGGCCATCCTTATTTGGTTATATCGAGATGAGCCATCCATGAAAAGAAGATGAGAAGAGGCAAAGTCCACCATCAAGTGATTGGTAGTGTAAATTCATCTTTGGACATGTCTTATTTAAATCCTAAAATTATTTAATACATATTGTTTTCCAGAGTCAATCTTGTGTAAGTCATCTTAACATAATGATTAGAATTTAGGCTTTTAATTAAGATGATGAGTTCAAGCCTAGCACATATATTGTGTGTGAGTTTAGAATTAAATTGGCTCAAATGTACATTTTCTATTCCATTTGATGCTACTAACATAAATGATCATGCCTATCATAAACACTCACATGATATTCATATTTAGTCTTAATATTTTAGGCCATTTACTTGTGAATTTGGCCATTCTTAATGGGACCATGTCAACCGTGTAGGGTTTTTTTTTCCCAAATGATGCCAACATCGATTAGTTTCTTGACTTAATAAATGCCCTATTGTTCTATGTCTAATCGCATGCATCTAGGAGCTTGCTTGATAGGGTTAGCAGTAGGCTCTATTGCTAGTTTATGGACCACTACGTCAGGAGCTAATCTATGCATCTCATCATAAAAGCGCTTACACTCAATCAATAGCCGACTAAGTCATTGGTTTCAATTCAACAAAGAATTGATGTATGTCGAAATGTGGATATTCTTCTTCTAAGTTGAATTCCTTGAGCTCATCGATGGTTGACTTGATCTCTCTTCAAACTCGGTGATGCATCCTTGATTTCAAAATCATCTGGATCATCTAAAGTTTCTAAGCACAACTCCTCATATGAGTTAATATGATTTGAAAAAAACCTATCAGATTCCAAATGATTCGTGATGACTAAGTAGTAATCATCATCATCAATTGGACCACCATCAATCTAGTCCCGATCTTGATTGAGAGCTTTTGCATTTGTTCTTCCATATTCTTTCAAAGTAGTTTGACCCATGCTTTGACCAAGTATGTGGGATTAACCCTTTCTTTGCTAAATTATGGACACAATGCAAGTACCAATCGAAAGGTAATTCTATTAAATCTTTATATGAATCATCCTCAAGTTCTACATAAACTTCTTAACTTTAGGATGATGCTCCCAGAAAAAACCTCTGAGTCTTCACACCTGTGGATGACTTAGGGGCTTCCTTAACTACTAAACCCTTTGCTTTTGGAGATGAAAGTGGGGTTAGAGCTAAGGTTTCAAACTAATGCCTAAATGTTTCACATATAGACTTTGATACACTTATGCTTTGCTTTGGATCCTGGTCTTCATCGCTATCTAGCTCAAGTTTCACCTCCAAAGGAATCCACTGCTGAGAAGAGCTAGCTGGTGTGCTAACCATATAAGACTCATCCTATGAACTAGATTCTAAGTGGATGTGTGTACTCTGTATGTGGCATATGTTCTATTATGTAGCCAATAAGGAGGTTTTCACCGGCCTCCTTCCTCTTCCTGGTGGAGGTCAAGTCATTCTACCCATATGTTTTAATGGAGTAATGAATGGATGAAATCTAATGTTAGCTCCACTTCCTTCTCTAAGTCTATTTTCGCTCCCTTTTATTTTCTTTTTATTTTCTCTTTTCTTTTCTTTTTTTCTTTATCTTTCTTTTTAATTTTCTTTTTCTTTTACTTTTAATCTTTGGCCAAGTGAATATAATTATTGATTTTGAGGGAGGTAGTAAGCCACATCCTCATATATACCGACCTCATGAACTATAAATGGCTTGAGATCTCCTTTGACATAGTAGATGATCCCTCCTCTCACGAACTTCATACAATGATGTAGAGAGGATGGAACTATGTTGTTCTCATGTATCCATGGTCTCCCAAGCAAAGCTTTGAAAGATGCATATGAGTCTATAATGTGAAACTTGGCTTCAGTCTTCCAATCATCTATCCCTAAGGGGACCACTATGGAGCCTAAGGCCTGTTGACCTCACTTTTGGAGTGCGAATTCATTCTTCCCATCGTAGACTTGGGAGTCAACTAGACATTAAGACTTACCTAGTCATAAGACACTTCTAATAATTAGGTAAACACTTAACCTAAGCCTAAAAACTTATAAGGGTTAACTATAGAACTAGGTTATGCTTTAGGGATTAGGATAATCCACCTACCCTACAATCCAAATCCATTCCATGTTCACCTTCTCAAACCAAATCTCAAGTTCAGTTCAAACATCAAATTCAAATCCAATTCCAAACCAAATGATTGAAGCCCATGATTAAATCCAAACTTGAAACCCTTCCTAAGCCACATGACCTATCCCATGGACTTAGCCAAATCTTAATCCAAATCAATCCAAACTCAATTA
The DNA here is from genome assembly GCA_021442155.1 of Cymbidium sinense. NCBI lineage: Eukaryota > Viridiplantae > Streptophyta > Magnoliopsida > Asparagales > Orchidaceae > Cymbidium > Cymbidium sinense. Next base: position 88,243,071 of record CM038230.1, on the reverse strand, counting down.
ATTTTCCCAAAATGAATTTATATCTTCAATCATCTTCCTAAATATAAATCAAATCTATATTAAAATGATCAAAACTAAATCAAACTAAATCAAATTAAATCAAAACCCTTCCTAAGCCATATGACCTATCCCATGGACTTAGCCAAATCTTAATCCTACTCAAGTCAAACTCAATTGATTTTCTCACAAGTCAATGATATTTTCAATTATATTCACAAATTTAAATGAAATGTACATTTAAATCAACAAAACTAAATCAAGCCAAATCAAAATCCAAACCTAAGCCACATGACCCAACTCCATGGACTTAGCCAAATTCTTCATTCAAAACCCAAATTGATTTTCTAATGAATCAATCATCCCTTCAATCATATTCACAAATATAAATAAAATCTTCAATCATCAAGCCAAACCAAAATAACCCAAGTCAAACCAAACTTAACCTTTTGACTAAATGTTCAAATGAACCAAAACCCATTTGAACCAAGCCAACAATTGAATTTTTATATCAATCCCAAATCCATATATAAACTCAACTAAATCAAACTCAACCCAAAATCAAGTTAACTAAACCCAATTAGTCCACTTGACCAATTTGACCTATTTGAGCTAAGTTCCAATCCTACACAAATTAGATTGAACCAAGCCCATCAAAACCTCCCATCATGATTGTTAATCACCCTAGGTTGATCAATTATCCAAATTGGGTCAAAACAAGTCAACTTGGTCATTAAAAATGGAATTTTTATTGATGGTAAATATTTTCAAACATGATTTATAATATTTCTTTAAGTAGAGTCCATTGATTGGATGCATTGGGCGCTCTTCCTTATGATTAATGAGTTGATGAGATCCTCTATAATAAGCCTTCTCTGTGACAAAAGGGCCTTCCTAAGTGGGTTCAAACTTGCCTCCCATTTTGCGATGGGCAAAAAATAGTCTCCTTAAAACTAAAATAAGCTCTGATACTTGGAAAGCTCTAGGATGGACCAACTTATTATGAGCTTGAATCATATTAGCTTTGTAAAACTCAAGGTTTTGGAATGCCTGTTGGAGTCTCGCCTCCAAACCTTCGAGCTCTTCTAACAACTTTATGTTCTATTATGATCTTGCTACCCATATCCTTAGTGATGGGAGTTGGACTTCTAATGGTAGAATTACTTGACCCATACAAGAAGGGAGAGAAAGGAGTTGGAGTTCTATTTGTGTGGTAGGTAGGCTTCAACTAACTACTCATGCCACCGCCGCTTATTGTCGAGTGTCTTCTTCAATATTTGGATGAGAGCTTTTTTGAATGCTAAGTTGTTTGCCCTGCAGTAGTTGATGGTAGAACATCTCCAATCTATGTTGTGTCTCTGGCAAAGTTGTTGATCTCTTGAATGCGACCATTATCGATATAATTCAAAGCACAAACCTATATACAAGATGGTTCTTAAAAAACTAGAGCACATACTAAGCTATGACCTCTCTGAATAGAATCTCCTTTGCCCATTTGGAAAAATAGCTAAGATGAATCGATGACCCTTGGAGAAAGGAGGATCAATCAATCCACTATGTCGATCCAACACAATAGCCATGAGGCCAATGTAAGATGTAGAATGTTGGGTGGTTGGTGTAGACCACACTGTATTTGACATTGATGGAATCGCTAGCCCATGCAATCTTTGATCATCGATGACCAATAGTATCCTAGATCTTGGCTTTCATCTTGGACCGATTAGTTGTCTTCACATAACTCGATGTACTCATCATGATCTTATGGGCTTCATGTCTAAACAACGTAACCACATCGATTGAAAGATCGGTATACACCATCCACAAGAGCATAGGAAAGTGCTCTCTACTTCATCTGATGGGATTGGGACTTCTCTTGAGATAATTTTCTTTTATTTAGGTAATCCATGAATGGTTGCCTCTAATCTAACACTTCATCCTTCTGTAAATGGCAACCTCCCCTTTAAGAGAGTACTGTTTGAAGAGTTCAATATCAATAGGTGATAATACGTCTATTTTAGACCATTATTGATATGGACTCATCCTCCAAACTTGCCAACTCCTTAGCAAGCTTGACTAAATCATACACTACAACATTCTCTCCTCGAGGAATCTTATCAATGGTAACCTATGGGAATGGAGCTCAACCTTAAAACCATATAGGACCCAGTGTTGATAAGCTAGCTAGAATCCCCAAAGATATTGATGTTCGGATGCTTAGGTAATGGCTAACTCCATTGGGCAATCAAAGCCTAATGCTTCATTGTTGGTGCAAGGATTGGAATGATGATATGAGAATCTCATCACATCGGGTTAAGAGAACTATCCTACCTCTTTCCTGGAATAGTAGATTGTGGTTCTTTTCCTCTTGAGGAAGCCACCATCAAAGTACATCTCCAATGATGAATGCTAGTATCCCACAAGTTCATGATTTGTTCATCAGGAGATCATCAAGAGAGAGTCAACAGAAGTGGGTGTGTTAAAATTTGCTTAGGTCCTTTCACCACAGGGGGGGAAAAGGTAATGTCAAATGAGAGATCATGGACCGCCTTGCAACCTCATATAGCCATGTGAGATACAGATTGATTCTAGAGATTGTTTTACCTTATGAGAAAGCATGTAGTGTTGTAGCTTTTGGATGCAAAGATTAGTAAGCTTCTCAATGAGTGGATAATTACCTCAATAGGATTAGATGATAGGTAGTTGAGTGCATTTTTCTTCCCTTCATCATTGGCTTGGGCCAACAAAGCACCAAGTGAGTCATCTAATCTAGCAAAGTAAAGTATGAGCTTGCTCGATAATAGAACCAAATCATCGTAATGCTTGATGTCTTTGAAGGCATGCTCACACTTATCGCCACACTTAAACTTAGCATCATTTTAACAAGTCCGAGAATGCCCCTGAAGGATATAAAGCATCTTAGATATGCCAACCACCCTTGGAATGATCGAGTTGAGTTAAACTTTATGGGGTGGCATTTCTAAGATCGCCTTAATCTTCTCCAAATCGATTTTGATTTTTCTGGTGTCAAACAACAAAGCCAAGGAATTCGCTAAAGATGCTCCAAATGCACACTTATAGTTCATTTTGAGGTTAAATTGTCTTAACTATTTGAAAACTACTCTCAAGTCAAAGAGATGGTATTCATTTTCTCTAATTTTTTACCACAAGATCATCAACATAGAACTCAACTTGATGATGAATGAGTTCATCGAAGATTCAAATCATAGCCCGCTAGTATGTACCATTGGCATTTTTAAGGTTGAAAGTCATGACCTTATAGCAATAGATTCTGATCGAGGTTCTAAAAGTAGTGTTTCTTTCATCTTCAGGGGCCATCTTTATTTGGTTATATCAAGATGAGCCATCCATGAAAGAGAAGGCTACATGAGATGAGGCAATGTCCCCCATCAACTCCGGGATTGGTAGTGGAAATTCATTTTTTGGACATGCCTTAATTAAATCGCTAAAATTGACACATATGTGAATTTGGCCATTCATTTTCTTAATTGAGATGATGCTGGCAAACTAGGTAGGGTATTTTTCTTCTCGAATGATGCCAACATCGATTAGTTTCTTGACCTCATAAATGTCCTGTTGTTCTATGTCTAATAGCATGCATCAAGGAGCTTGCTTGATATGGTTAGCAGTAGGCTCTATTTTTAGTTTAAGGACCACTACGTGAGATCACGATCTCATCATCATAACTCCCAGCAAAGAAGTCCTTACACTCAATCAATATCCTGACTAAGTCATTGGTTTCAATTTCATTTAACAAAGAATTGATGTATGCAGAGCATCGATATTCTTCAGTTCCTAAGTTGAATTCCTTGAGCTCATCAATGGTTGACTTGATCTCTCTTCAACTCTAGTAGTGCATCCTTGATTTCAAAATCATCTGGATCATCTAAAGTTTCTAAGCACAGTTCCTCATATGAGTTAATATGATTTGAAAAAACCTATCGATAAAATGATTGTGATGACTAAGTAGTAATCATCATCATCAATGGACCCATGCATCAATCTAACCCGATCTTGATTGAGAGCTTTTGCATTTGTTCTTCCATATTTTCTTTCAAAGTAGTCACTGCTTTGACCAAGTATGTGGATTAACCCTTTCTTTGCTAAATTATGGACACAATGCAAGTACCAATCAAAGGTAATTCTATTAAATCTTTATATGAATCATCCTCAAGTTCTACATAAACATCTTAACTTTAGGATGATGCTCCTGAAAGAAACCTCGAAGTCTTCACACACTGTGGATGACTTAGGGCTTCTAACTACCAAACCCTCTGCTTTTAGAGATGAAAGTGGGGTTAGAGCTAAGGTTCCAAACTATTGCCTAACTGTTTCACATATAGGCCTTATACTTTGCTTTGGATCTTGGTCTTCATCACTATCTTGCTCATGATTTCACCTCCAAAGGAATCGAGAAGAGTGGGTAGTGTGCTAACCATATAAGACTCATCCTATGAACTAGATTCTAAGTCTATATGGATAGTGTGTATTCTCGGTATGACATATGTTCTATTGGGTAGCTAATAAGGAGGTTTTTCACTCCCTAACCGGCCTCTTCCCGGTGGAGGTCAAGTCATCCTACACATATGTTTTAATGGAGCAATGAACTGTGGATGAAATCAATGTTAGGCTCCACTTCCTTCTCTAAGTCTATTTCTGCTCCCTTTTATTTTCTTTTTTATTTTCTTTTTTCTTTTCTTTTCTTTCTTTTTTCTTCTTTTTTTCTTTCTTTTCTTTTATTTTTAAACTTTGGCCAAGTTCACGAGAATATAATTGTTGATTTTGAGGGAGGTAGTAAGCTGCATCCTCATATATCGACCTCGTGAACTATAAATCGCTTGAGATCTCCTTTGACATAGTAGATTATCCCACCTCTCACGAACTTCATACACTGATGTAGAGAGGATTGAACTATGTTGTTCTTATGTATCCATGGTCTCCCAAGCAAAGCTTTGAAAGATGTATATGAGTCTATAATGTGAAACTTGGCGGTCTTCCAATCATCAATCTCTAAGGGCAACACTATGGAGCCTAAGGCCCTGTAACCTCACTTTGGAGTGTGAATTCAATCTTCCCATCTTAGACTTGGGAGTCTTCTATACACTAAGACTTACCTAGTCAAGACACTTCTAACAATTAGGTAAACACTTAACCTAAGCATAAAGACTTAGAAGAGTTAACCATAGAACTAGGTAATTCTTTAGGGATTAGGATAATCCACCTACCCTATAATCCAAATCCATTCCATGTTCACTTTCTCAAACAAAATCTCAAGTTCAGTTCAAACATCAAATTCAGATCCAAATCCAAACCAAAATTCCAAAACCAAATGATTGAAGCCCATGATCAAATCCAAACTTGAAACCCTTCCTAAGCCACATGACCTATCCAAACGTAATCCAAATCAATCCAAAATCAATTAATTTTCCCAAAATGAATGTATATCTTCAATCATCTTCTTAAATAAAAATCAAAACTATATTAAAATGATCAAAACTAAATCAAACTAAATCAAAATCCTTCCTAAGCCATATGACCTATCCCATGGACTTAGCCAAATCTTAGTCCTACTCATGTAAAACTCAATTGATTTTCTCATAAGTCAATCATATTTTCAATCACATTCACAAATTTAAATGAAATATACATTTAAATCAACAAAATTAAATCAACTAAATCAAAATCCAATCTTAAGCCACATGACCCAACTCCATGGACTTTGCCAAATTCCTTCATTCCAAAACCTAAATTCAATTAATATTCTCATGAATCAATCATACCTTCAATCATATTCACAAATATAAATGAAATCTACAATCATCAAGCTAAACCAAAATAAATGCAAGTCAAATAAAACTTAACCATTTTGACTTGAAATGTTCAAATGAACCAAAACTCATTTGAATCGCCAATTGTAATTGAATTTATATATCAATCCCAAATCCATATATAAACTCAACTAAATCAAACTCAACCCAAAATCAGGTTAACTAAAACCAATTAGTCCACTTGATCTAAAGTGGCCAGTTTGACCTATTTGAGCTAAGTTCTAATCCTACTTAAATTGGATTGAACCAAGCCCATCAAAATCTCCCATCATGATTGTTGATCACCCTAGGTTGATTAATTGTCCAAATTGGGTTAAACCAAGTCAACTTAGTCATTTAACCAAGTCAACCAATTAACCCATATGAACCCAAACTAGCCAAATTATAACCTAAGATAAATCCCTTGAAACCAATGATTCATACCAAATCAAAATCAATATTTGAATATGACTTGACCTTCAATTGAGTCAAACCAAACCCAATTGACCATTTTGACCTAAGTTGACCCAAATTGACCTAAAAGGCCAAATTGGGTCAAATCAAAATATAAACCAAATTGATTGCAACCAATGGCTTCCCAAATTGATTGAACTTAACGAAAAGCCATGATTGGACCCAATTAAACCCAATTGACCAACTTAGCCCAAAGTGACCTAAAGATTCAAGTTAGCCTATATCAATATAATTGAAACCAAAGCCTACAATCATCTTCAATTTGTCAACTAAAGCCAAACCAACACCCAACCTAAGCCAATTTGGCCAATTTGGTCAAATTGGCCAACATAAACCATTTAACCCAAATGAATTCAAATGAGCCAAAATCTAATCTAAGCCAAACTAAACCAAACCAATTGAACCAAAACATCCAGAATTATCATATGAACCTGACCCAACCTTTGGTTTGACAATTTGAAGGCCAACTTGACAACCAACCCAATTTGACCTAAATGAGTCAAATTGAGAAAACAACCAAATCAACTCCAATTGACTAGAAATTTGCTAACCCACTTTTGGCTCATTTTAAATCTACCCAAATCAAATCCAATGCCAAATGAGCATTCTACCCTTAGGTCAAGGGCATAACATGCAACAAATCACCCATTTAAGTGGTCATTTCCATTCCTTGGCCACTTGGTACTCTCAATGGTCCATCTAAGAAACCTAAGACCGCCCAACTTGGTCCAAGGGGTGGGTTGGGTGACCATGATCCATGGGAGGTGAAATCACCTCTCCCATTGGAGAATTTGAAACCCATAGGACACCCATGATTCCTCCTTGGCAACCACCTCACCTTCAACCAAACAGAGCCAACTCACCCCTAGCCACCCACGACTCCACGAGATGGCGGACGACTAGAAGCCAAGCATAATCCCATTGTTCGATCAAGATGAAGGGGGTATACACCCTCTCGTTTCAACTTAAATACATGCAAAAATCATTCCTCAGAGCCCTATCCACCCAAGATGAGCCACTAGAGCAATTCCTTAAGCTCCCAAGATAGTTCCTCGATTAGAAAATACCATTTCTGTCTGTCTCAATATAGGACACTCCCATTTCTGACCTAACTTCCCCATTTCTCCATCAAACTAAATTAACACACCTTCCCTAGGCCTCATCGAGAAAGAACGAATCATCTCCCAAATTTCTTGAGCACTGGAGGTGGGACTTTGATCAAAGTCAAGCTCCAAATCATCAATTTGTGGTCTTCCGAGCGAATGTCAATGAATTGATCAAATTTCTGCTCAATAGGGCTTCATCTCCACTAAGTGAAGCTTCCATAATCATTTGAGCTGCTTTTCTTGAGCTCCGGTGAGGTATGCTTCCAAAACTGATCCTTAAGCAAGAATGGGTTGGAGCTTTTTGAAGAAAACTTGCATTTCGTGTGAACTTGACTGTTGGATCCCCTCTGATCGATGTTGTGAAGGTGTGGGATCCTTTTGGAGTTGATCTAAGCTTGGGTAAGCTCGGATCAAGTGAGCAATGGTGGACAGACTCAAATCTCCCTCACTCGCATGATGTTATATCACACACATTCCATTCCACGTGATCAGAATAGACAGTCGTGATTAGATCTGCTAGATTGATTTGATTTAATCCTATTAAGCTGTAGGATTAATCATAGCCGTCCGATCCTAAATCGGATGATGAACGAGAAATCGCATCCATTAGGCGAAAGTGCATTCGCCACCACGTGGAGTGGGATAAGTTTTATGTAACCAATCCTATGGCGCCAAGTGGAAAGTGCACCGCATTGTGCGCCATGTGGCGTCAACAAGATTAGGCTTTAATTAGGCTTAATTAATCATTTTTAATGGTCAAACTTTTAAAAATTATAAAAAGTCATAGAGAAATAAAAAAATGCAAATAAATACTCATTTTAGAGGTATTTCAGAGAGAATTAATTAACAATGATTTTAACTATATTTGAATAGTAATTAATGTTTAATTAAAGTTTAATTTCAAAATTAATTTGCTTAATTACTCCTTAATTACTTGAGCAATTAATACTAAATTTTGTGGGTTAATTTAATGGGATGACCTATGCCTCCCATGATCGTCTTGGGATTTATTGCTCACTTAATTAGAAAAAATTGACTAATTAAACCTTAACTATTCTTTTAAGTTAATTAATGATTAATTAATCCCATGAATAGTAACAAATTGGTTAATTAAGTTTATAAATCATTGTTCAATAGTATGTGAACTAAGGAATAGGGTTGGGACCCCTTTCACTAAGTTCATTTCACCCTTTTTTAAAATGAAATTAATTAAGATTTAACTAATTAATTAAATCACTTGATCAAATTGAAATCATAATCACATCATACCTTAATTAATTAAATCATGGGGTAGATCTTTGGGTTTTAATAACCTAAAGGAGTTTAATGAAATTATGGTTGTCACATGTGTGGGAAAACCATAAGAGTAATTAATTAAGTCCCTTGATCAAATTAACTATTAATCATAAGCCAGTTGCATTAGGCTCATTTTATTTTCTAGGATCATTGCAAGCTTATTTTCCATGCATATCATGTTGGATCATAATTATTTAGTTAACTACTTTAAGGTGACATAGGTAAGGGTAATTGATTCATCTAATTAAGGGTTCAACTTAATTTACCCATAAAATCAACTTCATTACATTTCCTTAAATTAAATTAAATCACTAATGTGTGAATGGGTTTAAAATAACAAGTGATGATTTCTCTTCTCCTCTTGAAATCAAATCAAATCCAAAACATAATTAATAAAGAAGCTTTGGTTTGCTTTCAATAATCTTATTTGATTTGATTTTCCTTAAGAACTAGTTTGGTCGAATGAATCGTATGCTTATATTTGATTCTCCTCTTTCCAATCATGTTAAATTTGGTATGTCATTTGAATTCATGCATCCATCTTTTCAAAACCAAGTAAAATAAAATGGACTTCCTTTATGTAAGCTTGCATGTGTTGATTTAATATAATATAGGCATAGCTATTATCACTATTAAATCCAAATATATTTTTTCAAAAGCTTATAAATGAATAATAATATGTGTTATGATCCTAATTATAAATACATAAGAAATGCATGTGCTTATAGCTTAATGTGTTGATTTATATAAGATTGAATGCTACTAAGTATATAGTATGGACTTCCTAAGAACACGAGGCTTTAGCTAGCCCACAGAAGGTCATTTGATTACCTCACTTCCCTAGTTTGTTACTTGGTTGATGAAATCGAAAAGAAGAAATGTTGAATTTGAATTTATTCTCAATTAAAAAAAATCAAAAACCCTAAACCCTAAACTAAAACTTGAAACCTAAACCTAAAACCTAAACCATAAACCATAAACCCTAAAAATGCTAAACCCTAAGCCCTAAAAATCTAAACCTAAACTAAATAAAACCTAAAAAAAACCTAAACATAAATAAAATAAAAAATAGAATAAAATAAAATTATGTGAACTAAAACCTAAACCTCAAAATAAAATAAAATAAAAATGAAAACTAAATAAAATATGAACCAGCAGTCTGAGATTACCTTGGGAAGTAGGTTCGGGTTGTCCACTTTGGATTGGGATTTGAGTTTGAATTCATAGTTTTTTTTGGGGATGTATGATAAGAAGTTGGTTAGATTTCTTTCATTTAGATTATACTAGGGAGTTGGTTTAATTTGACTCCAGGAGATTAGTTTTGATTTGTTTATGACTTTTATATTTGATTTGGGGCTCCGGGAGAAGGGTGTGATTTAACTCCATTGGGAAAAAATATTGGGTTTAATTTAATGAGTTAATGTATGAACCCTATCGTGTGATGGACCCACAGAAGGGCTATATCGCCTTGACCTAGCTTAGGTTTACAAATCTAAAGGGATAGTCTACTGACGGTGGGGTAGAGCTAGGCAACCTAAGGGGTTGCCTTTCAGTGTACAATGGCTATGCTAAGAAGAAGGAGTAGCAAACTTACATCTTCCAAAGTGAGGAACAACTACTAGGGTGACCTATTGGATGCACAATAAATCAAATCGACTGAGGATTCGAGTGAATGTCAGTGGGGACATATGTCAACTCAAAAGAAGTCAAGATTAATTTTATCTTAATTTCATGTGATTTGATATGGTTTGTTTGGTTTAGTTTGATTTTGAATTGAGGGCATATCCACTGGGGATGTGAGCTCGATTAAATTTGATAGATTTAATTTATGGACCATGTCACTGTGCGATGGACCCACTAAAAAGGGGCTATATCAGACATGTCCTATCTTAGATTTACAATTCCAAAGGGATAGTCTATTGGTCATGGGATAGATCTAGCCAACCTAAGGGGTTTCCTTTCAATGTGCAAGTATGCTAGAAGGCATAGTAGACTTACATCTTCTAAAACAAGGAACAACTGTTTGGGTGACATGTTGGTAACACAACAAATCAACGACTTAGGGGTGTGTACTGAGTGAATGCTGCTAGGGACTTATATCAACTCAAGAGTAGTTAGGAAATTCCTATAGGGAGTTTTGTTGACATTGCTTTAAAGATAGGATGTTTGCTTGGGAAAAACCGTTAGGAGTGTCCTCCTAATCCATAAGTGAATATATATTTTATTTATATGTTTTCATGGTCATTGTTGGTGTGAGGGACTACACTGAGAAGGAGCTATGTCATCCTTGACCTATCTTAGATTTACTAGACCAAGAGAGAATCTACACATCCACAGGATGTATTCTTCAACCATAGGGGTGGTTACTAGAAATGGAAGCCACTCGATGGTAACCTGGTAGTGTCTAAATGGGGAAGGGCGTGATCCAAATATAGTCCACATAGGGAGTGCGCTAGCGGTCATCTTGAGCCCTAGAAAAGAAAGTCTATAGGTGTACAGTGGCCAAATCAATGAGAAATCATCTTACATCGCCGCCATGTAGTGTATCCTAAGGTGAGAACCAACCAACCTAAAGTGTATCCATTAGCGGTGAGAACCAACCTAAGGTGCGATGTGTGATCAATTTGGAAGGAAATCATGTAGACTTACAACTTTCCAAGCGATTGATCATCGGGATGAATCATCATCGTCGGAATGCTGCCTAGAGTGACTACTAAGCGGGGAGCCTCGAGGAAGGGCTGGGCCCTGACTTGAAGCTATCATGAGGGAAGGAGTCGCTAGGGGACTTATCCTAAACCTCTTATATACTCGACTCAATCAGTGCACAAAGACTAATCCAAGAATAAAATGTAGCAGACTCACATCCTCTTAAACGAAGCCGGCATGAGGTAGCATACCTGCCATGCAGTACAGCCTACCAAACTAACAAGGCACTCTTAGGTGTGTAGTGACAAAGTAAGGAAGAAAACTTTACTAGACTTACATCCTCCAAAGCAAGAAGACCACTAGGGTGACACACTAGTAGGGTAGCTCATCAGCCTGACCTAGAGCAGCTAATGAGTGAGTGCCATTGGGGGCATTATCTCAACTCAGAGTTGCTCGAGATAAAACATATGTATTTATTTTATATGCTTATGTGTAGTTTCTATTAGTGTTGTGTCGATGAAGTATAGGGCATAGCTCGGGTTCCTTACACCTACCCTAGACACATCATGGTAGATTCTTAAATAAGAATACTTTCAACATGGAAGAAATTGAATTAAAAATGAAATTTTCATTGATGATAAATATTTTCAAACATGATTTATAATATTTCTTTAAGTAGAGTCTATTGATTGGATGCATTGGGTGCTCTCCCTTATGATTAAGGATTTGATAAGATCCTCTTTAGTAGGCCTTCTCTGATAAAAGGGCCTTCTAAGTGGGTTCAAACTTGCCTCCCATTTGACGATAGGTAACGTCTCTTAGAACTAAAATAAGCTCTCCTACTTGGAAAGCTCTAGGATGGACCAACTTGAGCATCATATTAGCTTTGTACAACTCAAGGTTTTGGCATGCCCGCTGGAGTCTCTCCTCCAAACCTTCGAGCTCTTCTAACCACAACTTTATGTTCTGCTCTATTGTGATCTTGCTACCCACAACTATCCTTAGTGATGGGAGTTGGCTCTAATGGTAATGACTTAGACCCATACTAAGGGAGAATGGAGACAAATTGGAGTTCTATTTGTGGTGTAGTAGGCCCACAAGGCTTCAACTAACTACTCATGCCACTATCGCTTATTATTATCGAGTGTCTTCTTCAATATTTGGATGAGAACTTTTTTGAAGGATTTTGCTAAGTCATTTTCCCTCGAAAAGTTGATGGTAGAATATCTCCAATCTATGATGTGTCCCTGGGCAAAGTTGTTGATCTCGGTGCTCTTGAATGTAGTACCATTATCAAATATAATTCATCAAAGCACTTCGAACCTATATACAATATAGTTCTTAAAAAACTAGAGCACATACTTAGACCTCTCTGAATGGAATCTCTTCACCCATTTGGAGAAGTAGAAGATAAGATGAACCGATGAACCTTGGAGGAGGATCAATCAAATCCACTATGTCAGAACCCCAACACTCGAATAGCCATGAGGCCAATGTAAGATGTAGAATGTTGGGTGGTTAGTGTAGTACCACATTATGTATTTGACATTGGTGGCATCGCTTAGTTGTATCCATGTAATCTTTGATTATCGATGACCATAGTATCCTAGTCTCGATCTTGGCTTTCATCTTCGACCATTAGTCATCTTCATATAATCTTGAGTGTACCTGACATGATCTTACGGGTTTTATGCTTGTCTATAACCACATGTGATTGAAAGACTTCTAGTACACGACACCATCCATAAGAGCATAAGAAAGTGCTCTCTACTTCATCTGATGGGCTTGAGACTTCTCTTGAGGTAGTTTTCTTTTATTTAGGTAATCCATGAATGGTTTTCTATAATCTAACTCTTCGTCCTTCTTGGCAATGGCAACCTCCCCTTTAAGAGAGTACTGTTTGAAGAGTTCAATATCAATAAGGCATAATACTTATCTATTTTAGACCTTTATTGATATGGACTCATCCTCTAGACTTGCCAACTCCTTAGCAAGCTTGACTAAATCATACACTACAACACTCTCTCCTTGAGGAATCTTATAAATGGTAACCTCGGATTTGGGCCAACAACTATTATGGTAATGATGGAGCTCTTTTATAACCTTATAGTGATTTGTTTGATAACTAGAGAATCCCTTTTGATGTTCGGATGCTTAGAGTAATGGCTAACCTGCATAATGTGAGTTAATATTCAGCTTCAAGGATTAACAAATGATATGAGAATCATCACATCGTGATCTAAAGTTAAGAGAACAATCCTACGCTTTCGGAATATTATGGTTCTTTTCCTCTTTAAGAGGAAGCCGCATTTGTATCCCATAAGTTCATGATTTTCATCATCATCATCAAGCAGGAAGTGGGTGTGTTATGAGAAATCTAGTGCTTGTCCTTTCACGACGGAGGGGTACAAGGTAATGTCAAATTGTGAGAGGATCATGGACCGTCGTAACCACTCTGACCATGTCATGAGATACTAGTAGATTGATTCTAGAGATTAAGTTTACCTTAAAGCATGTAGTGTTGTAGCTTTTGGATGCGAGAAAAAAGCAATTTCAATGAGTGGATAATTAGCCTCAACAAGGATTAGATGATGGTTGAGGTAGTAGAGTGCATTTTTCTTCCCTTCATCATTGGCTTGGGCCAACAAAGCACCAAGTGAGTCATCTAATGTAGCAATGTAAAGTATGAGCGGCTTGCCCGGGATAGGGGCTGCTAGAACCAGCAACATCATCAGGTAATGCTTGATGTCTTTGAAGGCACGCTCACACTTATCATCCCACTTGAACTCAGCATCATTTTTAACAAGTCCGAGAATGCGACATCTTCTCGATAGGTTGGATATAAAGTGTCTTAGATACGCCAATCACCCTTGGAATGATTTGAGTTGAGTTAAACTTTTAGGGGGTGGCATTTCTAATATCGCCTTAATCTTTTCTAGATCAATTTTAATTTTTCTGGTGTCAGACAACAAACCCAAGGAATTTCGCTAAAGCTACTCCGAATGCACACTTCAGGGGGTTCATTTTGAGGTTAAATTTTTTTACCTATTTGAAAACTACTCTCAAGTCAAAGAGATGGTATTCATTTTCTCTAATTTTGATGACAAGATCATCGACAAAGCACTCAACTTGATGATGAATGAGTTCATCAAAGATTCAAATCATAGCCCACTGGTATGTACCATCAACATTTTTAAGGTTGAAAGTTATGACCTTATAGCAATAGATTTCGATCGGGGTTCTAAAAGTAGTGTTTCTTTCATCTTCAGGGGCCATCCTTATTTGGTTATATCGAGATGAGCCATCCATGAAAAAGAAGACTTGAGAAGAGGCAAAGTCCACCATCAACTCCGTGATTGGTAGTGGAAATTCATCTTTTGGACATGTCTTATTTAAATCCTAAAATTATTTAATACATATTGTCTTTTTCCATAGAGTCAATCTTGTGTAAGTCATCTTAACATAATGATTAGAATTTAGGCTTTTAATTAAGATGTATTGAGTTCAAGCCCTAGCACATATATTGTGTGTGTGAGTTTAGAATTAAATTGGCTCAAATGTACATTTTCTATTCCATTTGATGCTACTAACATAAATGATCATGCCTATCATAAACACTCACATGATATTCATATTTAGTCTTAATATTTTAGGCCATTTACTTATGTGAATTTGGCCATTCTTTTTCTTAACAGGGACCATGCTGGCTAACCAGGTAGGGTTTTTTTCTTCCCAAATGATGCCAACATCGATTAGTTTCTTGACTTAATAAATGCCCTATTGTTATATGTCTAATCGCATGCATCTAGGAGCTTGCTTGATAGGGTTAGCAGTAGGCTCTATTGCTAGTTTATGGACCACTACGTCAGGAGCTAATCTATGCATCTCATCATAACTCATAGCAAAGCAGTCCTTACACTCAATCAATAGCCTGACTAAGTCATTGGTTTCAATTTTATTCAACAAAGAATTGATGTATGTCGAGCGTGGATATTCTTCAGTTCTTAAGTTGAATTCCTTGAGCTCATCGATGGTTGACTTGATCTCTTCTTCAAACTCTGGTGATGCATCCTTGATTTCAAAATCATCTAGATCATCTAAAGTTTCTAAGCACAACTCCTCATATGAGTTAATATGATTTGAAAAAACCTATCAGATTCTAAATGATTCGTGATGACTAAGTAGTAATCATCATCATCAATTGGACCCACTGTACTGAATCCTAGTCCCGATCTTGATTGAGAGCTTTTGCATTTGTTCTTCCATATTCTTTCAAAGTAGTTTGACCCATGCTTTGACCAAGTATGTGGGATTAACCCTTTCTTTGCTAAATTATGGACACAATGCAAGTACCAATCGAAAGGTAATTCTATTAAATCTTTATATGAATCATCCTCAAGTTCTACATAAACTTCTTAACTTTAGGATGATGCTTAAAAAACCTCGAGTCTTCACACTGGATGACTTAGGGGCTTCCTTAACTACTAAACCCTTGCTTTTGGAGATGAAAGTGGGTTAAGGTTTCAAACTAATGCCTAAATGTTTCACATATAGACTTTGATACACTTATGCTTTGCTTTGGATCTGGTCTTCATCGCCATCTAGCTCAAGTTTCACCTCCAAAGGAATTGAAGAGCTAGGTGTGCTAACCATATAAGACTCATCCTATGAACTAGATTCTAAGTCTATATGGATAGCAGGTGTACTCCAGGTAGCTGTGGCATATGTTCTATTATGTAGCCAATAAGGAGGTATTTCACCCCTAGGACTGCCTCTGGCCTCTTCCTCTGCCTGGTGGAGGTCAAGTCATTCTACCCATATGTTTTAATGGAGTAACGAACTGTGGATGAAATCTAATGTTAGGCTCCACTTCCTTCTCTAAGTCTATTTTCGCTCCCTTTTATTTTCTTTTTATTTTCTCTTTTCTTTTCTTTTTTTCTTTATCTTTCTTTTTAATTTTCTTTTTCTTTTACTTTTAATCTTTGGCCAAGTTTGTGAATATAATTATTGATTTTGAGGGAGGTAGTAAGCCACATCCTCATATATACTGACCTCATGAACTATAAATTGCTTGAGATCTCCTTTGACATAGTAGATGATCCCTCCTCTCACGAACTTCATACAATGATGTAGAGAGGATGGAACTATGTTGTTCTCATGTATCCATGGTCTCCCAAGCAAAGCTTTGAAAGATGCATATGAGTCTATAATGTGAAACTTGGCTTCAGTCTTCCAATCATCTATCTCTAAGGGGACCACTATGGAGCCTAAGGCCTGTTGACCTCACTTTTGGAGTGCGAATTCATTCTTCCCATCGTAGACTTGGGAGTCAACTAGACATTAAGACTTACCTAGTCATAAGACACTTCTAATAATTAGGTAAACACTTAACCTAAGCCTAAAAACTTATAAGGGTTAACCATAGAACTAGGTTATGCTTTAGGGATTAGGATAATCCACCTACCCTACAATCCAAATCCATTCCATGTTCACCTTCTCAAACCAAATCTCAAGTTCAGTTCAAACATCAAATTCAAATCCAAATCCAAACCAAAATTCCAAAACCAAATGATTGAAGCCCATGATTAAATCCAAACTTGAAACCCTTCCTAAGCCACATGACCTATCCCATGGACTTAGCCAAATCTTAATCCAAATCAATCCAAACTCAATTAATTTTCCCAAAATGAATTTATATCTTCAATCATCTTCCTAAATATAAATCAAATCTATATTAAAATGATCAAAACTAAATCAAACTAAATCAAATTAAATCAAAACCCTTCCTAAGCCATATGACCTATCCCATGGACTTAGCCAAATCTTAATCCTACTCAAGTCAAACTCAATTGATTTTCTCACAAGTCAATGAGATTTTCAATTATATTCACAAATTTAAATGAAATGTACATTTAAATCAACAAAACTAAATCAAGCCAAATCAAAATCCAAACTTAAGCCACATGATCCAACTCCATGGACTTAGCCAAATTCCTTCATTCCGAAACCCAAATTCAATTGATTTTCTAATGAATCAATCATCCCTTCAATCATATTCACAAATATAAATGAAATCTTCAATCATCAAGCCAAACCAAAATAGACCCAAGTCAAACCAAACTTAACCCTTTTGACTCGAAATGTTCAAATGAACCAAAACCCATTTGAACCCAAGCCAATTGCAATTGAATTTTTATATCAATCCCAAATCCATATATAAACTCAACTAAATCAAACTCAACCCAAAATCAAGTTAACTAAACCCAATTAGTCCACTTGACCCAAAGTGACCAATTTGACCTATTTGAGCTAAGTTCCAATCTTACTCAAATTGGATTGAACCAAGCCCATCAAAACCTCCCATCATGATTGTTGATCACCCTAGGTTGATCAATTATCCAAATTGGGTCAAAACAAGTCAACTTGGTCATTAAAATGGAATTTTTATTGATGGTAAATATTTTCAAACATGATTTATAATATTTCTTTAAGTAGAGTCCATTGATTGGATGCATTGGGCGCTCTTCCTTATGATTAATGAGTTGATGAGATCCTTTATAATAAGCCTTCTCTTTGATAAAAAGGCCTTCCTAAGTGGGTTCAAACTTGCCTCCCATTTTACGATGGGCAACAAACGGTCTCCTTAAAACTAAAATAAGCTCTGATACTTGGAAAGCTCTAGGATGGACCAACTTATTGTGAGCTTGAATCATATTAGCTTTGTACAACTCAAGGTTTTGGAATGCCTGTTGGAGTCTCTCCTCCAAACCTTCGAGCTCTTCTAACAATAACTTTATGTTCTGCTCTATTATGATCTTGCTACCCACAGCTATCCTTAGTGATGGGAGTTGGACTTCTAATGGTAGAATGACTTCAGACCCATACAGTAAGGAGAAAGGAGTAGACAAAGTTGGAGTTCTATTTGTGGTGTGGTAGGCCCACAAGGCTTCAACTAACTACTCATGCCACTGTCGCTTGTTATTGTCGAGTGTCTTCTTCAATATTTGGATGAGAGCTTTTTTGAATGATTTTGCTAAGTTGTTTGCCCTCGGGTAGTTGATGGTAGAACATCTCCAATCTATGTTGTGTCTCTGGGCAAAGTTGTTGATCTCGGTGCTCTTGAATGTAGTACCATTATCAGATATAATTCATCAAAGCACTGAACCTATATACAAGATGGTTCTTAAAAAACTAGAGCACATACTAAGCTATGACCTCTCTGAATAGAATCTCCTTTGCCCATTTGGAAAAATAGTCAGTAGTAGCTAAGATGAATCGATGGCCCTTGGAGAAAGGAGGATCAATCGAATCCACTATGTCAGATCCCCAACACCCGAATAGCCATGAGGCCAATGTAAGATGTAGAATGTTGGGTGGTTGGTGTACACACTGTATTTGACATTGATGGTAAGCTTATCCATGCAATCTTTGATCATCGATGACCAATAGTATCCTAGTCTCTTGATCTTGGCTTTCATCTTAGGACCGGAGTTGTCTTCACATAATCAGTGTACCGATCATGATCTTATGGGCTTCATGCTTGTAAACAATGTAACCACATCGATTGAAAGACCGGTATAAGACACCATCCACAAGAGCAAAGTGCTCTACTTCATCCGATGGGATTGGGACTTCTGAGATAATTTTCTTTTATTTAGGTAATCCATGAATGGTTGCCTCTAATCTAACACTTCATCCTTCTTGTCAATGGCAACCTCCCCTTTAAGAGAGTTTGAAGAGTTCAATATCAATAGGTGATAAATATTTATTTTAGACCATTATTGATATGGACTCATCCTCCAAACTTGCCAACTCCTTAGCAAGCTTGACTAAATCATACACTACAACATTCTCTCCTCGAGGAATCTTATCAATGGTAACCTATGGGAATGGAGCTCAACCTATAAAACCATATAGGACCCAGTGATTTGGTTGATAGCTAGCTAAGAATCCCAAAGATATTGATGTTCTGGATGCTTAGGGTAATGGCTAACTCCAGATTGGCAATCAAAGCCTAATATTCAGCTTCATTGTTGGTGCAAGGATTGGACAGATGATATGAGAATCTCATCACATCGTGGTCTAAAGTTAAGAGAACTATCCCTACCCCTGCCTTTCCTGGAATAGTAGATTGTGGTTCTTTTCCTCTTTGGGAGGAAGCCGCACCATCAAAGTACATCTCCCAATGATGAATGCTAGTATCCCACAAGTTCATGATTTGTTCATCGAGGAGATCATCACTAAGCAGAGAGTCAACAGGAAGTGGGTGTGTTGCTATGAAATTTGTTAGTGCTTGTCCTTTCACCACATGGAGGGGTACAAAGGTAATGTCAAATTGTGAGAGGATCATGGACCGTCTTGCAACCTCCCGGATAGCTTCAAGTCATGAGATATGAGGTTGATTCTAGAGATTATGTTTACCTTATGAGAAAGCATGTAGTGCTGTAGCTTTTTGGATGCAGAGATTAAAGCTAGGCAATGCTTCTCAATGAGTGGATAATTAGCCTCAGCAGGGATTAGATGACAGCTGAAGTAGTTGAGTGCATTTTTCTTCCCTTCATCATTGGCTTGGGCCAACAAAGCACCAAGTGAGTCATCTAATCTAGCAATGTAAAGTATGAGCGGCTTGCTCGGGATAGGGGCTGCTAGAACCAGCGGCATCATCAGGTAATGCTTGATGTCTTTGAAGGCATGCTCACACTTATCGCCACACTTAAACTTAGCATCATTTTTAACAAGTGCTGAGAATGCCTGACATCTTCTCGATAAGTTGGATATAAAGCATCTTAGATATGCCAACCACCCTTGGAATGATCTGAGTTGAGTTAAACTTTTATGGGGTGGCATTTCTAAGATCGCCTTAATCTTCTCCAAATCGATTTTGATTTTTCTGGTGTCAGACAACAAAGCCAAGGAATTTCGCTAAAGATGCTCCAAATGCACACTTAAGGGGGTTCATTTTGAGGTTAAATTGTCTTAACTATTTGAAAACTACTCTCAAGTCAAAGAGATGGTATTCATTTTCTCTAATTTTTTACCACAAGATCATCAACATAGAACTCAACTTGATGATGAATGAGTTCATCAAGATTCAAATCATAGCCATAGTACCATTGGCATTTTTAAGGTTGAAAGTCATGACCTTATAGCAATAGATTCTGACGAGGTTCTAAAAGTAGTGTTTCTTTCATCTTCAGGGGCCATCTTTATTTGGTTATATCAAGATGAGCCATCCATGAAAGAGAAGGCTACATGAGATGAGGCAATGTCCCCCATCAACTCCGGGATTGGTAGTGGAAATTCATTTTTTGGACATGCCTTAATTAAATCGCTAAAATTGACACATATGTGAATTTGGCCATTCTTTTTCTTAATTGAGATGATGCTGGCAAACTAGGTAGGGTATTTTTCTTCTCGAATGATGCCAACATCGATTAGTTTCTTGACCTCATAAATGTCCTGTTGTTCTATGTCTAATAGCATGCATCAAGGAGCTTGCTTGATATGGTTAGCAGTAGGCTCTATTTTTAGTTTAAGGACCACTACGTCAGGAGCTAATCTACGCATCTCATCATAACTCCCAGCAAAGCAGTCCTTACACTCAATCAATATCCTGACTAAGTCATTGGTTTCAATTTCATTTAACAAAGAATTGATGTATGCAGAGCATCGATATTCTTCAGTTCCTAAGTTGAATTCCTTGAGCTCATCAATGGTTGACTTGATCTCTTCTTCGAACTCTAGTAGTGCATCCTTGATTTCAAAATCATCTGGATCATCTAAAGTTTCTAAGCACAGCTTCTCATATGAGTTAATATGATTTGAAAAAAACCTATCAGATTCCAAATGATTCGTGATGACTAAGTAGTAATCATCATCATCAATTGGACCCATGATCAATCCTAATCTGATCTTGATTGAGAGCTTTTGCATTTGTTCTTCCATATTCTTTCCAAAGTAGTGACCCGCTTTGACCAAGTATGTGGATTAACCCTTTCTTTGCTAAATTATGGACACAATGCAAGTACCAATCGAAAGGTAATTCTATTAAATCTTTATATGAATCATCCTCAAGTTCTACATAAACATCTTAACTTTAGGATGATGCTCCCAGAAAGAAACTCTGAGTCTTCACACCTGTGGATGACTTCGGGGCTTCCTTAACTACCAAACCCTCTGCTTTTAGAGATGAAAGTGGGGTTAGAGCTAAGGTTCCAAACTATTGCCTAACTGTTTCACATATAGGCTTTGATACACTTATACTTTGCTTTGGATCTTGGTCTTCATCACTATCTTGCTCATGTTTCACCTCCAAAGGAATCCACTGCTAAGAAGAGCTGGGTAGTGTGCTAACCGTATAAGACTCATCCTATGAACTAGATTCTAAGTCTATATGGATAGCAGGTGTATTCCTGGTAGCTGTGACATATGTTCTATTGGGTAGCCAATAAGGAGGTTTTTCACCCCTAGGACTGCCTCTGAACTGGCCTCTTCCTCTGCCTGGTGGAGGTCAAGTCATCCTACACATATGTTTTAATGGAGCAACGAACTGTGGATGAAATCAATGTTAGGCTCCACTTCCTTCTCTAAGTCTATTTCTGCTCCCTTTTATTTTCTTTTTATTTTCTCTTTTCTTTTCTTTTTCTTTTTCTCTTTCTTTTTTCTTTTTCTTTTCTTTTTCTTTTATTTTTAAACTTTGGCCAAGTTCACGAGAATATAATTGTTGATTTTGAGGGAGGTAGTAAGCTGCATCCTCATATATCGACCTCGTGAACTATAAATCGCTTGAGATCTCCTTTGACATAGTGATTATCCCACCTCTCACGAACTTCATACACTGATGTAGAGAGGATGGAACTATGTTGTTCTCATGTATCCATGGTCTCCCAAGCAAAGCTTTGAAAGATGTATATGAGTCTATAATGTGAAACTTGGCTTCGGTCTTCCAATCATCAATCTCTAAGGGCAACACTATGGAGCCTAAGGCCTGTTAACCTCACTTTTGGAGTGTGAATTCAATCTTCCCATCTTAGACTTGGGAGTCTTCTATACACTAAGACTTACCTAGTCATAAGACACTTCTAACAATTAGGTAAACACTTAACCTAAGCATAAAGACTTAGAAGAGTTAACCATAGAACTAGGTAATTCTTTAGGGATTAGGATAATCCACCTACCCTATAATCCAAATCCATTCCATGTTCACTTTCTCAAACAAAATCTCAAGTTCAGTTCAAACATCAAATTCAGATCCAAATCCAAACCAAAATTCCAAAACCAAATGATTGAAGCCCATGATCAAATCCAAACTTGAAACCCTTCCTAAGCCACATGACCTATCCCATGGACTTAGCCAAACTTAATCCAAATCAATCCAAAATCAATTAATTTTCCCAAAATGAATGTATATCTTCAATCATCTTCTTAAATAAAAATCAAAACTACATTAAAATGATCAAAACTAAATCAAACTAAATCAAAACCCTTCCTAAGCCATATGACCTATCCCATGGACTTAGCCAAATCTTAGTCCTACTCATGTAAAACTCAATTGATTTTCTCATAAGTCAATCATATTTTCAATCACATTCACAAATTTAAATGAAATATACATTTAAATCAACAAAACTAAATCAAACTGAATCAAAATCCAATCTTAAGCCACATGACCCAACTCCATGGACTTAGCCAAATTCCTTCATTCCAAAACCTAAATTCAATTAATTTTCTCATGAATCAATCATACCTTCAATCATATTCACAAATATAAATGAAATCTACAATCATCAAGCTAAACCAAAATAAATGCAAGTCAAACAAAACTTAACCATTTTGACTTGAAATGTTCAAATGAACCAAAACTCATTTGAATCCAAGCCAATTGCAATTGAATTTATATATCAATCCCAAATCCATATATAAACTCAACTAAATCAAACTCAACCCAAAATCAAGTTAACTAAAACCAATTAGTCCACTTGATCTAAAGTGGCCAGTTTGACCTATTTGAGCTAAGTTCTAATCTACTAAATTGGATTGAACCAAGCCCATCTCTCCCATCATGATTGTTGATCACCCTAGGTTGATTAATTGTCCAAATTGGGTTAAACCAAGTCAACTTAGTCATTTAACCAAGTCAACCAATTAACCCATATGATCTCAAACTAGCAAAATTATAATATAAGTTAAATCCCTTGAAACCAATGATTCATACCAAATCAAAATCAATATTTGAATATGACTTGACCTTCAATTGAGTCAAACCAAACCCAATTGACCCTCTTGACCTAAGTTGACCCAAATTGACCTAAAAGGCCAAATTGGGTCAAATCAAAATATAAACCAAATTGATTGCAACCAATGGCTCAAGTTCATTCCAAATTGATTGTTGAACTTAACGAAAGCCATGATTGGACCCAATTAAACCCAATTGACCAACTTAGCCCAAAGTGACCTAAAGATTCAAGTTAGCCTATATCAATACCAAATCCAAATTAATTGAAACCAAAGCCTACATTCATCTTCAATTGGTCAACTAAAGCCAAACCAACACCCAACCCAAGCCAATTTGGCCAATTTGGTCAAATTGGTCAACATAAACCATTTAACCCAAATGAATTCAAATGAGCCAAAATCTAATCTAAGCCAAACTAAACCAAACCAATTGAACCAAAACATCCAGAATTATCATATGAACTTGACCAACCTTTGGTTTGACCTAATTTGATCAATTGGCCAACTTGACTCAACCTAACCCAATTTGACCTAAATGAGTCAAATTGAGAAAACCTAACCAAATCAACTCCAATTGACTAGAAATTTGGGCTAACCCACTTTTGGCTCATTTTAAATCTACCCAAATCAAATCCAATGCCAAATGAGCATTCTACCCTTAGGTCAAGGGCATAACATGCAACAAATCACCCATTTAAGTGGTCATTTCCATTCCTTGGCCACTTGGTACTCTCTCAATGGTCCATCTAAGCACCTAAGACACTGCCCAACTTGGTCCAAGGGGTGGTTGGGTCGGCCATGATCCATGGGAGGTGAAATCACCTAACCCTCCCCATTGGAGAATTTGAAACCCATAGGACACCCATGATTCCTCCTTGGCAACCACCTCGACACCTTCAACCAACAAAGCAGAGCCAACTCTCACCCTCCCTGCCACCCACGACTCCCTGAGATGGCCGGACGGACACTAGAAGCCAAGCATAATCCCATTGTTCGATCAAGATGAAGGGGGTATACACCCTCTCGTTTCCACTTAAATACATGCAAAAATCATTCCTCAGAGCCCTATCCACCCAAGATGAGCTGCTAGAGAAATTCTTTAAGCTCCCAAGATAGTTCCTCGATTAGAAAATACCATTTCTGTCTGTCTCAATATAGGACACTCCCATTTCTGACCTAACTTCCCCATTTCTCCATCAAACTAAATTAACTTTGCACACCCCTTCCCTAGGCCTCATCGAGAAAGAACGAATCATCTCCCAAATTTCTTGAGCACTGGAGGTGGGACTTTGATCAAAGTCAAGCTCCAAATCATCAATTTGTGGTCTTCGAGCGAATGTCAATGAATTGATCAAATTTCTGCTCAATAGGGCTTCATCTCCACTAAGTGAAGCTTCCATAATCATTTGAGCTGCTCTTCTTGAGCTCCGGTGAGGTATGCTTCCAAAATTGATCCTTAAGCAAGAATGGGTTGGAGCTTTTTGAAGAAAACTTGCATTTTGTGTGATCTTGACTGGATCCCCATCGATGTTGTGAAGGTGTGGGATCCTTTTGGAGTTGATCTAAGCTTGGGTAAGCTCGGATCAAGTGAGCAATGGTGGACAGACTCAAATCTCCCTCACTCGCATGATGTTATATCACACACATTCCATTCCACGAATGGCGACGTGATTAGATCTGCTAGATTGATTTGATTTAATCCTATTAAGCTGTAGGATTAATCATAGCCGTCCGATCCTAAATCGGATGATGAACGAGAAATCGCATCCATTAGATGAGAAAGTGCATTCGCTGCCACCACGTAGGTGCTGAGTCGGATAAGTTTTAAGTAACCAATCCTATGGCGCCAAGTGGAAAGTGCACCGCATTGTGCGCCATGTGGCGTCAACAAGATTAGGCTTTAATTAGGCTTAATTAATCATTTTTAATGGTCAAAACTTCTAAAAATTATAAAAAGTCATAGATAAATAAAAAAATGCAAATAAATACTCATTTTAGAGGTATTTCAAAGAGAATTAATTAATAATGATTTTAACTATATTTGAATAGTAATTAATGTTTAATTAAAGTTTAATTTCAAAATTAATTTGCTTAATTACTCCTTAATTACTTGAGCAATTAATCCTAAATTTTGTGGGTTAATTTAATGGGATGACCTATGCCTCCCATGATTGTCTTGGGATTTATTGCTCACTTAATTAGAAAAATTGACTAATTAAACCTTAACTATTCTTTTAAGTTAATTAATGATTAATTAATCCCATGAATAGTAACAAATTGGTTAATTAAGTTTATAAATCATTGTTCAATAGTATGTGAACTAAGGAATAGGGTTGGGACCCCTTTCACTAAGTTCATTTCACCCTTTTTAAAATGAAATTAATTAAGATTTAACTAATTAATTAAATCACTTGATCAAATTGAAATCATAATCACATCATACCTTAATTAATTAAATCATGGGGTAGATCTTTAGGTTTTTAATAACCTAAAGGAGTTTAATGAAATTATGGTTAGTTCACATGTGTGGGAAAACCATAAGAGTAATTAATTAAGTCCCTTGATCAAATTAACTATTAATCATGAGCCAATTGCATTAGGCTCATTTTATTTTCTAGGATCATTGCAAGCTTATTTTCCATGCATATCATGTTGGATCATAATTATTTAGTTAACTACTTTAAGGTGACATAGGTAAGGGTAATTAATTCATCTAATTAAGGGTTCAACTTAATTTACCCATAAAATCAACTTCATTACATTTCCTTAAATTAAATTAAATCACTAATGTGTGAATGGGTTTAAAACAACAAGTGATGATTTCTCTTCTCCTCTTTAAATCAAATCAAATCCAAAATGTAATTAATAAAGAAGCTTTGGTTTGCTTTCAATAATCTTATTTGATTTGATTGTCCTTAAGAACTAGTTTGGTCGAATGAATCATATGCTTATATTTGATTCTCCTCTTTCCAATCATGTTAAATTTGGTATGTCATTTGAATTCATGCATCCATCTTTTCAAAATCAAGTAAAATAAAATGGACTTCCTTTATGTAAGCTTGCATGTGTTGATTTAATATAATATAGGCATGGCTATTATCACTATTAAATCCAAATATATTTTTTCAAAAGCTTATAAATGAATAATAATATGTGTTATGATCCTAGTTATAAATACATAAGAAATGCATGTGCTTATAGCTTAATGTGTTGATTTATATAAGATTGAATGCAGTATATAGTATGGACTTCCTAAGAACACGAGGCTTTAGCTATTAGAAGGTCATTTGATTACACTTCCCTAGTTTGTTACTTGGTTGATGAAATCAAAAGAAGAAATGTTGAATTTGAATTTGTTCTCAATTAAAAAAAATCAAAAACCCTAAACCCTAAACTAAAACTTGAAACCTAAACCTAAAACCTAAACCCTAAACCATAAACCCTAAAAATGCTAAACCCTAAGCCCTAAAAATCTAAACCTAAACTAAATAAAACCTAAAAAAAACCTAAACATAAATAAAATAAAAAAATAGAATAAAATAAAATTATGTGAACTAAAACCTAAACCTCAAAATAAAATAAAATAAAAATGAAAACTAAATAAAAATAGAATAAATAAAAACCTAAACTAAACTAAAAAATAAAACAAACCTACAAATAAAAATCCTTGATAAACTAAAAACTAAACATAAAATAAAAATAAAATAAACCTAAAATAAAATAAAATAAAAGATAAATAAAAACCTAAACTTAAAAAATATACCTAAAAATAAATAAAAAAAATAAAACATAAACCCTAAACAAAAAAAAAACCTAAACCTAAAATAAACATGAACCTAAACTAAAATAAATAAACCTAAACCTAAACCTAAAATAAACTAAAATTAAACCCTAAACTATATAAAATTAAATAAACTAAAAATAAATAAACCTAAACTAAAAAAAAAACCATAAAAATAAACCTAAAATAAAACCTTAACCTCTCAAAAAATAAAATAAAACCTAACCCTAAACCTAAAAAATAAAAAATAAAACATAAACCTAAAATAAAATAAAAAAATAAAACTAAACTAAAAAAAACATAAATTTAAACCTAAACCTAAAAAATAAACTAAAAGAAAAACCTAAACTAAAATAAATAAACTTAAAATAAATAAAAATAAAAAATAAAATAAACAAACATAAATAGAAAATAAACTAAATAAACTTAAACATATCGATTTACTTAAATTTTTTTTTAAAAAAACCCTAAATCCTAAACCTTAAAACTAACCCTAAACCCTAAACCCTAAACTTAGAACCCCAAACCCTAAACCCTTAACCCTAAAAAATCATAAACACTAAAACCTAAACCCTAAACCATAACCCTAAACCCTAAACCCTAAACTTAAACCTATGACTAAAGCCTAAACCTAAACCTAAACTAACCTAAACCACTAACTATAAACCTAAACCTAAACTCTAAACCCTAAAAACCATAAACATTAAACCCTAAACCCTAGACCCTAAACCCTAAACCCTAATCCCTATCCCTAAACCATAAACCCTAAACCCTAAAACCTAAAAAACCCTACCTAAACCCTAAACCCTAAACCCTAAAAAACCCTAAATCCTAAAACCTAAACCCTAAACCATAAACTTTAAACACTAAATTAACCCTAAACCTTAAACCCTAAACCCTAAAAACTTTAAAGCATAAACCTAAACTAAATGAAACCTAAAAATAAAATAAATAAATAAACCTAAACCTCAATAAAATAAAAACCTAAACTAAAACCTAAACCTAAAACTAAAAATAAAATAAAATAAACTAATTAAAATAAACTATAATAAAATAAATAAAAACATAAACTAAACTAAATAAAATAAAATAAACTAAAAATAAAAAACCTAAATAAAATAAAAAACTAAATGTAAATTAAAAATAAAATAAACCTAACATAGAATAAAATAAAAAATAAATAAAAACCTAATCCTAAAAAATAAACTTAAAAATAAAACCTAAACCCTTAACTAAAATAATACCTAAACCTAAAATAAAAATAAAATAAACAACATAAAATAAACCTAAACCAAAACTAAAATAAACTAAACTAAAATAAATAAAACCTAAAACTAAGCATAAACCCTAAACTAAATAAAATAAAATAAACTAAAAATAAACCTAAACTAAAAAATAAAACCAAAAATAAAAACTTAAAACTTAAACCTAAAAAAATAAAATAATAACCTAAACCTAGACCCAAAATAAAAAATAAAACCTAAATCTAAAAAAAGAAAATAAAAATAAAACTCAACCAAAAAATAAACCTAAACCTAAACCCAAACCTAAAAAATAAACTAAAATAAAAAAAATCAAAACTAAAATAGAATACCTAGACAAAAAAAAAAACCTAAAATAAATAAACTAAACTAAATAAAAATAAAAAATTATTATAATAAAAATAATAAATAAAATAAATAAAAAATAAACTAAATAAACAAAAGAAGAAATGTTGAATCTGAATTTGTTCTCTATTAAAAAAAGAAACCAAAAACCCTAAACTAAAACCTGAACTATAAACCTAAAACCTAAACCCTAAACCTTAAACCCTAAACCCTAAAAACCCTAAACCCTAAACCCTAAACACAAAACACTAAACCCTAAAACCCTAAACCCTAAACCATAAACCCTAAACATAAACCCTAAACCCTAAACACTAAACCCAAAAAAAAACCCTGAACCCTAAACCCCAAACCCTAATCCCTAAACCCTAAACCCTAAACTAATTAAAACCTAAAATAAAATAAATAAAAAATTTAAAACCAAAATAAATAAAACATAAACTAAAACTTAAACCTAAACCTAAAAAGAAAATAAAATAAAAATAAAAACTAAACTAAATTAAAATAAATAAAAATCTTAACTATACTAAAAAAATTAAAAACCTTAATAAAATAAAAACTAAATCAAAAATAAAAATAAAATAAACCTAAAATAAAATAAAATAAAAACTAAATAAAAACTTAAACCTAATCAATAAACCTAAAAATAAAACCTAAAAATAAATAAAAAATAAAACCTAAACCCTAAACTAAAAAAAAACCTAAACCTAAAATAAAAATAAAATAAACCTAAATGCAAACTAAAATAAACTAAATTAAAATAAATAAAACCTAAACCTAAACCTAAATCAAAAATAAATAAAAATAAAATAACTTAAACATAAAACCTAAAAATAAACCTAAAATAAAAACCTAAAACCTAAACCTAAATAAATAAAATAAAAACTTAAACATAAACCTAAATGGATAAAATAAAACTTAAACCTAAAAAATAAAATAAAAATAATACTAAACTAAAAAATAAGCCTAAACCTAAACCTAAACCTAAAAAACAAACAAAAATAAAAAACCTAAACTAAAATAAATAAACCTAAAATAAATAAACTATACTAAATAAAAAATAAACCTAAATCAAAATAAAAAAATAAACTAAATAAACCTGAACCTACTAGTTTACTTAATTTAAAAAAATTTAAAATAAAAAAAATAAAAAAAACCCTAAAACATACAACCCTAAACCCTAAACCCTAAACCCCAAGCCCTAACCCCTAAACCCTAAACACTAAACCCTAAAACGTAAACCTTAAACTCTAGACCCTGAAAACCTAAAAAGCATAAACCTAAACTAAATGAAACCTAAAAATAAAATAAATAAGAAACTCTAAACCCAAATAAAATAGAAAAATAAAATAAAATAAAAACATAAACTAAAACTTAAACTTATACCTAAACCTAAACCTAAACCTAAAAAGAAAATAAAATAAAAAAATAAAAACTAAACTCAAATAAAATAAATAAAAACCTAAACTAAACTAAAAAATAAAAAACCTTAATAAAATAAAAACTAAGCCTAAAATAAAAATAAATTAAACCTAAAATACAATAAAATAAAAATAAAGAAAAAACCTAAACCTAAACAATAAACCTAAAAATAAATAAAAATAAAACATAAACCCTAAACTTACAAAAACCTAAACTTAAATAAAAATAAAATAAACCTAAACCTAAACTAAAATAAACTAAACTAAAATAAATAAAACCTAAACCTAAACTAAAAAAATTAAATAAACTAAAATTAAATCTAAACTAAAAAATAAAACCTAAATTAAAAACCTAAAATCTATACTTAAAAAAATAAAATAAAAATTTAAACCTAATCCTAAAAATAAAAAATAAAACCTAAACATTAAAATAAACCTAAACCTAAACCTAAACCTAAAGAACAAACAAAAATAAAAAACCTAAACTAAAAGAAATAAAAAAAGTAAAAACTAAACTAAAATAAATAAAAAACCAAAAAATAAAAACTTATCCTAAAAATAAATAAAATAAAATAAATAAAAACCTAAACTAAAATAAAAAATGTAAACCTAAAAATAAAAAACCTAAATAAAATAAAAACTAAACGTAAAATAAAAATTAAAAAAACCTAAAATAAAATAAAATAAAAACTAAACAAAAACCTAAACCTAAAAAAATTAACATAAAAATAAAACCTAAAAATAAATAAAAAATAAAATCTAAACCCTAAACAAAAAAAAACTTATACCTAAAATAAACAAAATAAAATAACCTAATCCTAAACTAAAATGAACTAAACTAAAATAAATAAAGCATAAATGTAAACCTAAACTAAACAAAACCTAAACCCTTAATTAAATCAAATAAAATAAACTAAAAATAAACATAAACTTAAACTAAAAAATAAAACATAAAAATAGACCTAAAATGAAAACCTAAAACCTAAACCTAAAAAGAATAAAATAAAAACCTAAACTTAAACCTAAAAATGAAAAATAAAACTAAACTTCAAAAATAAAATAAAAATTAAACTAAACCTAAAAATATTAATAAACCTAAACCTAAATAAAAATATAAACTAAAATAAAAAACCTAAACTAAAATAAATAAACTTAAAATAAATAAACTAAACTAAATAAAAAAATAAAATAAACTAAAATAATTAATAAATAAACTAAATAAACTTAAAATGTACCGGTTCACTTAATTTTTTAAAAAAACACTAAATCCTAAAACCTAAACCCTATACCCTAAACCCTAAATCCTAAGCCCTAAACCCTAAACCCTAAACCCTAAAACTAACCATAAACCCTAAAGCCTTAACCTACAATCCTAAACCCTAAACCCTATACCCTAAACAATTAAAAACCCTAAACCTAAAATACTAAACCCTTAACCCTAAACCCTAAACCCTAAATCCTAAACTGTAAAAAACCCTAAACCTTAAATCATAAACCCTAAAAGCATAAACCCTAAAACTCTAAACTGGAAACCCTAAACCATAAACCTTAACACTAAACCCTAAACTAACCCTAATCCCTAAACCCTAAGCTAACCCTAAACCCTAAACCCTAAATCCTAAACCCTAAAAAACCTTAAACCTTAAACCTAAACCCTAAAAGCATAAACCCTAAAACTCTAAACCCTAAACCCTAAACCCTAAACCTTAACACTAAACCCTAAACCCTAAACCCTAAACATCAAACCCTAAACTTAAACCTAAAGTAACTAAATAAATTAAAAAATAAACCTAAACCCTAAAACCAAATAAACCTAAACCTAAAGACTAAGAATGGGCAGAACCTTGACGGCAGGAACATCACCGTCAACTAGGCTTAGTCTAGATCTGGCGGTGGAGGTAATTGCAGTGATGGTGGGGGATTTGGAGGTGCTGGTGGATATGGAGGTGATGGTCAGAGCAATGGTGGTTTTGGAGGCTAGAGGAGTGACGGAGGTTACAGTCGTGGTGGTAACGGAGGGAGAGATCGGGGATATGATGGTGGATCCCACAACTGGAGAGGCCGCGATGGTTCTGATTGGAATTAGAGAAATTAAAGAACGGCCGAACCGATCCACTGCTTATGTCTTTATAGTAGAGACGGTTCTAATTATCTAGGGTTATTGATTTGCTATATGCGTGCATATTTTTTATCTATGATGTCACTTGTGTCTTAGAAAACTTGATGTGTTACTTGGTTGATGAAATCAAAAAGATGAAATGTTGAATCTCAATTTGTTATATGTTTAAAGAAAAATCAAAAACCCTAAACCCTAAACCTAAAACCTAAAGCCTAAACCCTAAAACTAATAAACCTAGAACCCTGAACCCTAAACCCTAAAACCTAAACCCTAAATTCTAAACCCCAAACCCTAAACCCTAAACCCTAAACCTTAAACCATAAACTAACCCTAAACCCTAAACCTAAACTTAAAATTAACTAAACCTAAACCTAAACCTAAACTAAATAAAATAAAATAAACTAAAAATAAACCTAAACTAAAAAATAAAACCTAAAAATAAACTAAAAATAAAAACTTAAACCTAAAACTAAAAAAATAAAATAAAAACATAAACCTAATCCTAAATGTAAAAAATAAAACCTATACCTGAAAAGTAAAATAAAATAAAAAACCAAAACTAAAATAAATAAACTAAACTAAATAAAAATAAAAAATAAACATAAACAAAAATAAATAATAAAATAAACTAAATAAACCTAAACCTATCACTTTACCTAATTTTAAAAAAATCCTACACCCTAAAGCCTAAATAGTAAACTGTAAACCCTAAACCCTAATCCTAAATCCTAATACCCTAAACCTTAAAAACTTAACCCTAAACCCTAAACCGTAAAATCCTAAAAACCTAAACCTAAAAATAAAATATAAAAAAAACCTAAACCTAAATAAAATAAAATAAAATGAACTAATAAAAATAAATAAAAATAAAATAAATAAAAACCTAAACTAAACTTAAAAAATAAAATAAACCTAACAATAAAAAACTTAAATAAAATAAAAACTAAATGTAAAATGAAAAAAAATAAATCTAAAATAAAAAAAATTAAATGAAAACCTAAATGTAAAAAATAAACCTAAAAATAAATAAGAAATAAAACCTAAACCCTAAAATAAAATAAAAAACTAAACCTAAAATAAAAATAAAATAAACAAAATAAAATAAACCTAAACTTAAACTAAAATAAACTAAACTAAAATAAATAAAACCAAAACTTAAACATAAAAGAAACTAAACCTAAACCTAAACCTAAACCTAAACTAAATAAAATAAAATAAACCTAAAATAAAAACCTAAAACCTAAACCTAAAAATATAAAATAAAAACCTAAACCTAAACCTAAAAGTTAAAAATAAAACCTACACTTAAAAAATAAAATAAAAATAAAACTCAACTAAAAAATAAACCTAAACCTAAACCTAAACCTAAAA
Source organism: Cymbidium sinense (assembly GCA_021442155.1). Classification (NCBI taxonomy): domain Eukaryota; kingdom Viridiplantae; phylum Streptophyta; class Magnoliopsida; order Asparagales; family Orchidaceae; genus Cymbidium; species Cymbidium sinense. The sequence goes on along the minus strand of CM038230.1, from coordinate 88,209,197 downwards.
AATAAACTAAAATAAAAAAACCTAAAGTAAAATAAATAAATCTTAAATAAATTAACTAAACTAAATAAACATAAAAAATAAACCTAAATAAAAAAAATAAAATAAACTAAAATAAATAAAAAAATAAACTAAATAAACCTAAACCAACCAGTTTACTTAATTAAAAAAAAATCATAAACCTAAAATCCTACACCATAAACCCTAAACCCTAAACCCAAAACCCTAAACCCAAACCCTAAACCCTAAACCTTAAAAGCATAAATCCTAAAACCTTAAACCCTAAACCCTAAACCCTAACCCTAAACCATAAATCCCAAACCCCAAACCCTAAACCTAAACCTAAAGTAACTAAATAAATTTAAAAATAAATCTAAACCCTAAAATCAAATAAACCTAAACCTAAACCTAAACCCTAAGAATGGGCAGAACATTGACGGTAGGAACAATCAACCGTGCTCGCCTAGATCCCAGAAGTGGAGGCTAAGGCAGGAGACAGCATCACAGGGTGGTGGGGATATGGAGGTGCCGGTGCAAATGGAGGTGGTCTGAAAGGGATATGGAGGTGGGAAGAGCAAAGGAGGTTACAACAGTGGTGGCTGCGGGGGGAGAGATCGAGGATATGGTGGTGGATCCCACTGCTCGAGAGGACAGGGTGGTTTTGATGGGAACTAGTGAAACTGAAGAACGGCTGATCTGATTGTTGCTTATGGAAATGTGTCTTTATAGTAGAGACGTTCTAGTTATCTAGGGTTTTTGATTTACTTTATGCATGCTCATTTTTTATCTCTGTCATCGCTTTCGTCTTAGAAAACTTGGTGTGTTACTTTGATGAAATCAAAAAGATGAAATGTTGAATCTGAATTTATTCTCTATTAAAAAAATAACTAAAAACCCTAAACACTAAACTAAAATTGAAAGCTAAACCTAAAACGTAAACCCTAAACCCTAAACCCTAAACCCTAAAAATCGTAAACCCTAAACCCAAAAAACCCTAAATCTAAACCCTAAACCCTAAACCCTAAATGCAAAAAAAACCCTAAATCCTAAACACCAATCCCTAAACCCTAAACCCTAAACCCTAAAAAGCTACAAACCTAAAGCTAAACTAAATAAAACATAAAAATAAAATAAATAAAAGAGCCTAAACCAAAAAAAAACAAAAATTAAAAAAATAAAACATAAACAAAAGCTTAAACCTAAACCTAAACCTAAACTTAAACCTAAACCCAAAAAGAAAATAAAATAAAAAATAAAAACTAAAGTAAAGTAAAATAAAAAAAATCTAAACTAAACTTAAAAAATAAAAAATGTGAAAATAAAAACCTAAACAAAATAAAACCTAAATGTAATATAAAAATAAAATAAACCTAAAATTAAATAAAATAAAAACTAAATAACCTAAACCTAAACAATAAACCTAAAAATATAACCTAAAAATAAATAAATAAATAAAATCTAAACCCTAAACTAAAGAAAAAATTAAACCAAAAATTAAGATAAAATAAACATAAACTTAAACTAAAATAAATAAAACCTCAACCTAATCCTAAAATAAACTAAACCAAAACCTAAACCTAAACTAAATAAACTATAATAAATTAAAAAAAACATGAACCTAAACTAAAAAATAAAATATAAAAATAAACCTAAAATAAAAACCTAAAACCTGAACCTAAAAAAATAAAATAAAAACCTAAACCTAAGTCTGAAAATAAAAAATAAAATCTAAACCTAAAAAATAAAATAAAATAAAACTAAACAAAAAATAAGCATAAACCTAAACCAAAATCTAAAAATAAAACTAAAATAAAAATCCTAATAAAATTAAATAAACATAAAATAAATAAACTAAACTAAATAAACTGAAACCTACAAGTTTACTTAATTTAAAAAAAAAACCTAAACTCTAAACTAAAACCCTAAACACAAAATCCTAAACCTTAAACTCTAAACCATAAACTCTAAAACTAACCCTAAACCATAAATCCTAAACTAACCCTAAACCCTAAACCTTGAATCATAAACCCTAACACTAACCCTAAATCCTAAACCCTAAACCCTAAAGCCTAAAACATTGAACCTTAAACCCTAAGCTAACCCTAAACACTTAACCATAAATAGAAAAAACCTAAAAGTCTAAAGCTTAAAGCCTAAACCCTAAACCACAAACCCTAATCTAACTCTAAACTTTAAGCTAACCATAAACCCTAAAACTAAAAAACACAAAACCCTAAAGCCTAAACACTAAATCCTAAACCTTAAACCCTAACCCTAAACCCCAAACCCTAAAACACTAAACCCAAAATCCTAAACTAAACTTAAACCTAAACACTAACTAAACCCTAAACTATAAACTAACCCTAAACCCTAAATATAATAACCTAAACCTTAAACCTTAAACCTAAACCTTAAACTCAACCTAAATTAAAGAACCTTAAACGAAAACCTTAAACTCCTATACTCTAAACTCCTAAACTCCTAAGTCTAAACCCTAATATCTCACTAACTTAAACTCTAAACACTAAACTTTAAACCTAAAAGTGAACCTTAAACTCCTAAACCTAAACCTTAACTTTAAACCTTAACTAACGAAACCTTAACCTTCTAAACCTAAAACCTTAAACCTAAACTCCTAAACCTAAACTTAAACTTTTAACCTAAAATGCTAAAACCTAAAACCCTAAACCCTAAACTCTAAACCCTAGACATAAACCTTAAACCATAAAACTAACTCTAAACCCTAAACCTAAACCTTCAACCCTAAACACTATACCCTAAACCCTAAAACCCTAAACCTAAACCCTAAACCCTAAACCCTAAACCCCAAACCCTAAAACCCTGAACCTTAAACCCTAAACCCTAAACCCTAAACCATAAAAAAAATACAACCTAGACCTTAAACCGTAAACCCCTAAAATGTAAACCTAAACTAAATAAAACCTTAGAATAAAATAAATAAAATACCTAAATTTAAACAAAATAATAACCTAAATTTAAACCTAAACCTAAAAATAAAATAAAGTAAAAAATAAAAAGTAAACTAAAATAAAATAAATAAAAACCTAAAGAAAACTAAACAATAAAATAAACATAGAAATAAAAAACTTAAATAAACTAAAAACTAAACGTAAAATAAAAATAAAATAAAACTAAACTAAAATAAAATAAAAACTAAATAAAATCCTAAACCTAAAAAATAAACATAAAAATAAATAAAAAATAAAACCTAAACCTTAAACTAAAAAAACCTAAACCTAAAATAAACATAAGCCTAAATTAAAATAAACTAAACTAAAATAAATAAAACCTAAACCCTAAACTAAACCTAAACCCTAAACGTTAAACCCTAAACCCTAAATCATAAAACCTAAACCACAAACCCTAATACTAACCCTAAATCCTAAACCCAAAACACTAAAGACTAAAACCTAGAACCTTAAACCCTAAACTAACCCTAACCTAAACTAAACCAAAACCTAAAACCTTTAAACCTAAAACCTAAACTAAAACCAAAACCCTAAACCTAACCTTAACCAACCTAAACCCTAAATTAATAAAACCTAAAACTATAAAGAAACACTAAACCCTAAATCTTAAACCCTAACCCTAAACCGTAAACCCTAAACCCTAAAACACTAAACCCAAGACCTTAAACCCTAAACCCTAAAAACTAAACCCTAATCATAAACCATAAATCTAAAACTAACCATAAACCCTAAACCTACAACCCTAAATCCCTAAGCAATAAAACCCTAAAACCCTAAATCCTAAACCCTAAACCCTAAACCCTAAGCCCTAAAATACTGAACCCTAAACCCTAAACTAAAAAACCTAAAACCTTAGACCCTAAACCCTAAACCCCAAACCCTAAACCATAAACTCTAAACCATAAACCCTAAACCATAAACTTTAAACCCTAAAACCTAAAACTTAAACCTAAACTAAATAAAACCTAAAATTAAAATAAATTTAAAACCAAAAAATAAAATAAATTAAATAAAACCTAAACCTATATAAAATCGAATCCTAAACTAAAACCTAAACTTAAAAATAAAATAAAATAATAAGTAAAAACTAAATTAAAATAAAATAAATAAAAGCTTAACTAAACTAATAAAATAAAATAAACTTGAATGAAATAAAAACTAAATGTAAAATAAAAATAAAATAAACATAAAATAAAAACTAAATAATAACCTATACCTAAAAAATAACCCAAAAATAAAACCTAAATAATAATTAAAGAACTAAACCTAAACCCTAAAGTAAAAAAAAACCTAAACCTAAAATAAATAAAAGAAAGTAAACATAAACCTAAACTAAAATAAACTAAATTAAAATAAATAAAACTTAAACCCTTAATCCTAAACCCAAAACTCAAAACCCTAAATCGTAAACCCTAAACCCTATATCTTAAAACCCTAAACCCTAAATCATAAACCTTAAACCATAAACCCAAAATGTGAAACCCTAAACCCCAAATCCTAAACCCTAAATCCTACACCCTAAATTGAAAACCCTAAACCCTAAAAAACCTAAAACCTAAACCTAAACTAAATATATCCTAAAAAAATAAAAAAAAATTAAACCTAAATAAAATAAAAATAATAAAATAAAATAAAAACCTAAACTAAAACCTAAACCTAAACCTAAACTTAAAACAAAATAAAAATAATAAAAACTAAACTAAAATAAAATAAATAAAAACCTAAACTTAATTAAAAAATAAAGCAAACCTAAAAGTAAAACCTAAACATAAAAGAAAAATAAAATCAACCTAAAATAAAAACTTAAACCTAAGCAATAAACCTAAAAATAAATAAAAAATAAAACCTAAACCTAAAATAAATAAATAAAAATTAAACCTTGACTAAAATAAACTAAGCCAAAATAAATAAAACCTAAACCTAAACCTAAAATAAACTAAACCTAAAAATAAATAAACATGGCCATGAACATTCTGAATGTTTTGTGTTGCATCCTCAACTAAAAAAGAACAAATTGTTGGATCTTATTCTACTCTATCAAATGAAAAAATCAGTAAATTTTCTTATGTGCCTAAAGTCACTCAAAATGGGAATCCTACCCCTACCCCTACTCCTTTTCTATCCACTGCTTTGTCTATTGGAGAGCAATCTGAGTATGTTAAAAATAATGTTTATGATATTCATGAGGAGGCTAATGATAGCTTAATTATCATTTCTTCTAATTGTAATAATTTGGCTCCTCAAGACAATACCTTGACTCAGTCTAACCTACCCCTTTTGGCTAGTGAACCCGAGGAGACTCATATGAACCTTAGTGCTGATTTGAATGGAAATTTCATGTTGGATCAAAATCTGAAAACAAATTCTGGAGTTGATCATTTGATGAAGGAACAAAATCTAAAAACTATTGATCCTTTGATGTTGGAACAAAATCTGAAAACTAATTCTGAAATTGAGCATGAAATCTGTGCTATTAATTGCTTCACAACCTCTCATTCTCCTACTCTTCAGAGTGATACGCATGATAACCCACTTTCTCAGCTTAATTCTGACATTGAAGAAGGGAAAATTACCATTAGAAATTCTTTGACTGATACAGGTCCTATTCTGAATATCACAAATCAGTCTCTCTTAGATGGTGATTCTTTAGACAATGATAGACCTTTTCAAACTATTTTTTTAAAAAAATCACTTAAAGGTAGAATGTTCACTAATAGCTCCACTAGAACTACTACATCTTCTCTAACTTCCCATAAATAATTATTTCTAGTTTCTTTTTCTTCTTACTTTATTATTTCTTTAGTTATCTCTTTCCTTTCTTTTCTTATTTTATTATGATCAACTTACTAATTTGGAATGTTCAGGGTATTGGGACTCTCATTATCCGCAACTGTATTAGAAGTTTTTACCGTATTCATAACATAGCCTTACTTGTTGTTATTGAACCATTCATACACTCTTCTAAGATAAACCATGTTGCTAGAACACTTGGCTTTCAAAACTTCTTTTATAATAAAATTTGGTGTTTTTAGAATTATTTAGTCAACATATCTATCCTTGATGATCTTCAACAATTGGTTAATGTCCACATCTCATTGGGTGATTTTTCTGTTCTAGGTTCCTTTATTTATGCTTCTTGTAATAGAGCTGGTAGGAACATCCTTTGGGACAACTTAAGAACCTTTGCCTCCTCAACTAACCCTAGTTGGTTGGGGTTGATTTTAACACTATTCTTTCTTCCTCGGAAAGAAGGGGAGGTTGCTCTCCTAATATTCATTCCATGGAAGACTTTTCTAATATGATTCTAGATTGCAATCTGATTGATATTGGCTATTCGGGTTCAGATTATACATGGCATAACTATAGACTCTGGCAGCGGCTTGATAGGACTCTTTTTAATTCTCTTTGGTTCAATCAATGGCCCCTTACTTCTGTTGAACATTTGAGTAGAACTTTATTTGATCATGCTCCACTTTTGATTTCTATCCAAAATCCCTCTAATAGATTACCCTCCCCAACCTCTTTCAGATTCCAAAATATGTGGATCCAACACATTGATTTCATCAATGTTGTTTCCATTAACTGGATGGCTCCTCTTCATCCGGATAATTCGGTTAAGGGCATGATTCACCTTGGCTTAAGCTTAAAAGGCTTAAACAAAACCTAAATTGGTGGAACAAGCATCAATTTAAAAATCTTTTTGCTAATATCAAAAATATGAAACAATTAGTTTGTTCTCTTGAAGATGCTATTTTGACTGATTCTACTAAACTTGAGGAGTTGAATGAAGCTAAAGATAACTTGGTTAACTATCGAATATGGAGGAAACCTGGGAAAAAGGTTTCTAGCAAACATATTCGATGGTGACGTAAAAATGTACTTCCACGCTTTTCAAAAAAAAAATAAAGCCTTAAACTCTATTAAAAAATTAAAAATGATAACGCCACATATAATAATAATATTAAAGATTCTCACATACATCATTTTAAAACTTATTAAACAACAACCCTTCTTTAGAAGCTCTCTCCAACTCTCACCTGATTCCCTCAACAATTACTAATGATGACAACCACTTGTTTAATATGCGTCCTACGGAAGCTCAGATTGGTAGTATTCTTAATAGCATTAACACGGATTCTGTTGCTGGCCCTGATGGCTATACGACTCAATTTTTTCAATAGTGTTGGCCTATTATTAAGTATGACCTTGTTGATGCTGTCGTTGATTTCTTTGATGGCAATCCTTTACCCATATTTTTCTAGCACTTCCATTATTTTCATTCCCAAAATTAATAATCAATCGATTTCGCACCTATCGCCTTTGCACCTTCTTTCATAAACTCATTGCTAAATTAATTATCAATAGAATTAGTCCGCTGCCGTCTAAAATTATTTCCCCCAACCAAACTGATTTCGTTAAAGGTAGAGCTATATCAATATTCTTCTAACCCAAGAGTGATTCATGATCTTGATGTTCTACCAGGTGGTAACATCCTTTTCAAATTGGACATCTCTAAAGATTTTGACAACCTCTCATGGAATTTTCTCTTCCAAATTCTACATTTGTTTGGTTTTTCTAACTCTTTTATCCATCTCATTAAAAATTATAGTACCAATGTTTGGTTCTCCATTATCATGAATGGTGAGTCCCTAAGTTTTTTCCCTTCTATGCAGGGATTGAGACAAGGAGATCCCTTATCTCCCTCTCCTTTTATTATTGCTGTTGAATATCTTTCTAGGAGTCTTAATGATCTTTTCAATAATAATTCTAGCATATTTTTTAGAAATCAAGGTGGTCTTCCTGTCTCTCATCTTAGCTTTGCTAATGACTTCATAATCTTTTGCAATGCCTCTATTCATCACATTAAAACTATTTTTTAATAAATTTGGTAACAAAAGTGGTCTCTTTCTTAATGAAGGTAAAAGTTGTTTCATGCCTTCATCTAAAATCTCTAGTAATTGGATCAACCAAATCTTGAGAATTACTAATTTTTAGCAACAACAACTTCCTATTAAATATCTTGGTGCTCCACTTTTTAAAGGTCAGAAAAGATTACATCTCTTTGATGAGTTAATCCAAAAAATCTCTAATAAAATTTCTATTTGGGAATTTCATTTACTCTCATTTGGTGGTAGGCTCACTTTGATTAAGAGTACCCTTAACTCCATGCCTTTATATCTCATTCAAACCATTGTGCCTACCAATTCTACCATTAACATAATTGAATGCCTCTTTAACAAATTCTTCTGTTCTAACAATTCTACTAAAGAATGCATTGGACCTCTTGGTATAAAAGTGGCACTCTGAAGGTGGGTTTGTAAGCCAATCGTGGAAGCTATCACTTTTTTCCTATAAACTTTGGTGGAATTTGGAGCAACAATCTTTTGGGCTTATTTCATGATTTCCAACACGCTAGGTAAGCACCCTCTCATTTGCCCTTATAAAGTGGGAGACTCTACTATATGGAAAAGACTTTGTTCCATCAAATCGGAGGCAGAATCATTAATCTCATGGGGGATTAACTTTGGAACCTCTTTCTTTTGGCAAGATAACTAGATTAGAGGAGGGTCCATTGATGAATTACTTTCTACCCACTCCACTGTTGCTATTAAAGTGAACTCTTTCTAGCAGAATAATAAGTGAAACAATAGTAAGCTTACTGACTATATTCCTTTCTCTCTTTTAGATAAGCTTACTATTATTCCTATCATTCCTAGCAATCATGATTAGATCCTTTTTAAGCTTTCCCAAAATAGTGATTTTAACCTTAAAAATGTCTCGATTCATATCAAAGAAGCTCATGATTTCTCCAATGTATTTTTTAAACTTTGGAATAACACTATTCCTATTTCTTATTCTATTATAACTTGGCATATTTTGAAAAACTTCATCCCTGTTGACTCCTTGATGTGGGGTAAAGGTTTTTACTTACCTTCAAAATGCTATTACTGCTTTCACATTGAGAATGTGAATCATGTATTTGTTAACGGAGCCATTGCTTCCAAACTTTGATTTGGTATGATGAACTTTTAATATTGTGAAATTAAATGGCTCTTAACTCTATAATAACTTTTTTGAAGTTTATTTTGAAAACACTATTAAAGGCCACATTAAAGTGATAACTACTATCACTCTTATTTGGTCCATATGGATGGACAGAAATGATGCAAAACATCATGAGATTACTATGAACCATATGAGGAGAATTGCTAGAATTAAAAATAAAATATGTGCCTTGTTTAATACCAATTTAATTAACTACAATCAATTCAAAGGCTGCAAATTTGTGGCCAATAAACTGGGTTTTAACTTACCGGATCAACCCAATTGTAAAGATGACAAGATTGTTTATTGGATAAAACCTCATGCTAATATAATTAAAATTAACACTGATGGCTCTATTTCTAAAAATGCTTCTGGCTGTGGTGGTATTTTCAGAAACCTTAATGGTAAAGTCTTATGTGCTTTTGCTTGACCCCTTAATACTTGCTCTGTTCTTTTGGCTGAGGTAATGGCGCTTATTTTTTCAATTTTGATTTCACCAAAAGTGGTACAATATTGTACCTTTCTAAAGTGACTATAGCTCTCTCAACTCTATTTTAAAATCACTCATGTATGGCGTGAAGGTAATGCATGCTAATCTCTGCTAGATTAGATGGCATAAAATTCTTTGATCAACTTACACTACCTAAACATTTGCATGGTTTAATTTGGACAATACTTTACTAAATTCATCCTATTATTTTGGCCTATTGTATTACTGCTTAACTACATGACCAACTTCTGTTTAGTGTTGTTGTTTTTCTGGGTTTTCCTGATGCATCTTCCTTATACCCCTTTCTGGTTATTTTGTGATCTCTGTGACATCTGCTGTTGGATTAATTACCCTAACCTTATTTACGATCTTACTTCATCTACCATTTCCATTATTAATGGTAAGGTGTTTCTATTTTCTAACCTGCTGGATGGAGATATTTTCCTTTATCAGCCGAATCTGCTGGAGGGAGATGTTTTACTTTCTGCTTTACCTTTTGATCAACAAGGACAGACTTCTTGTCATCAATATTTTGTTTATGGGTCTTACTGTATCTATTTTCCATTTTATGATTGAGGTTGTGTTTTGTCTCTTTTCCTTTTTCTGGAAATCTATGTTGGGGCTTATGACTTTGCTGTCTCATTGTTTAAGTGCTATATTTTTGTATAGCTTCATGACAGGCCCTAATTTATCTGTCTTTTCTCTCTTTAATAAGGCTGTGGCCCCTCTTATGCTCTCTAACCTTAACTCCACAACCTATAAGGAGAGAAATTGCAATACCCTTGTTATTATTGCTATTTCTTTACAGGATTGGAATTACCTCTTGATTTCCTTCCATCCTATTTTTACTAATGATGTTGGCTTAGCTGCTGGTCTGCTTTTCTTTGTCTTGAAGGATTTCAATGATGGCTCTCATTTGAACCCCTTTCGTGTATATGTTGTATCACTATTTTTTACTGGATTATATTATGGTGGGTGTAATAATTATTTTGCTGCTTTAATTGTTGGCTGTTGGATTTTCGGGTCTTATGTCTAGCAGGCAGCTTCTGGGGTTATTTTTCTGATTATTCTTGCTAACCTCACCTCCCAACTGTATGGAGAGAAATTGCAATACCCTTGTTATTATTATTGTCTCTTTGCATGATTGGAATTACTTTTTGTTTTCTTTCCAGTCTACTTTTACTGATGATGTTGGCTTAGCTGTTGGCCTGCTTTTCTTTAGCTTTAAGGATATCATTGATGGCTCTCCTTTGAACCCCTTTCGTGTCTATGATGTACCACTATTTTTTATTGGATTATCTTATGGTGGGTGTAATAATTGTTTTGCTATTTTAATTGTTGCTTAGATTTTGGTCTTATGTCCAAGTCGCTTCGTTATTTTTTTGATTATTTTGTCGCTTATAATCAGTATTATCACGATGTTAGTGGTCTATTTAATCTGCTGCTATTTTTCCATCTTGGTTTAGTTAGACTTGTGCAGATCACTGTGATTATGCTATTATCTATTTGGTTATTTACTTATGCACTGTCTACTCTTAATGAGTGGTTTTATGGCCAGCTAGCTGTTATTTGCTATCTTGGTTGTGAACTGATTATCGGTTTTATGCCCAACAAGTCGCTATCGGTTTGTTTCTCTCTGATTGCCTTTATTTGGTGTTTTTTTGTGGGTGCGCTTATCACTGTGGTTTCGGTCCACCTAACAAAGATTCCCATCTTGGTTCTATTAGACTTCTGCATTTCTATTGTATTTTGGGTTTGGGTTATGCTTTCTTGCTTTACATTTGCTATTTGTTTACTTCTGCAATGATTATTAACAAGGGGGTTGTTAACATCTACATTGCTTATTCTGAATGGGTACCCTTTCTCAATAATATGAGTCTACTGGCCGTAAGTTTCATATATGTCCCATATGTTTGGGATGGTGTTATTTACATGCTAATTGATTTGCTTAGCATGATTTTAGCAGTCTATTCAATCAGTTGTATATTGTTTATATCCTCTGCCTGGCCTTTTGTGCTATTTTCTTGTGGTGGGTTTTCATGCTGGCCTAATTATACTCTTGGCTCTGGTATTAAAAAGGTGGATCTTGCAAAGATGGTTCATTTTCATATTTGTAGGGATTCTCATGCTATGGTGACTATATTGATGATATTCCTCCTGCATGGGATCCCCTCCCATTCTCGCTTCTGCTTTCCTTTTCTTTAGTGTATATTTTGTTTAGGTTTGTAGGTACAAAGGCTCATAAGACTTTCAACAAATGGTCGCTATCTTCCCAGGTTTGTAGGTTATGATGATGATTTCACTCTTTTGTTTGGTAGTAGCTCTTGTGATGTAACCCTTCCAATCAAGTTTGATGCTCATATTTGCTTTCCACTGTGACTGAGCCTGAGCCTTCTCTCACACACTTCTCTATAATTTTTCTCTGTTTATGCTGCTTTAATTTTTCACTTTGTATGTATTGATTTAACTGTTCTAAGTTTTATCTTTCTACATTTTTGCAGATTCATTTCTATTTTTCTCTTGCAGGTTTGCTCCCTAGTGCCATGCATTCTCTCATCCTGAAGAACTTTGGCCCCAATCTATCCATTGGCTTATCTTTGTTAATCATTTTGTATCTTTTGCTTTCCTTTTCTATTTTTTTTGCTTTTGTTTGTACTTAGATAGGATTTACTCAGGTGATTGTAGCTCTTTGAGCAATAATTTTGGAGTTTATCCCCTGATAAGGACCTTGTAACCCTCTTTTTATGGAAATAAAATTCCCCCTATATGGGGTTTCCCAAAAAAAATCCTATACCCTAAACCCTAAACCCTAAGCCCTAAACCCCTACAAATAATTCAAAGGTTGTAAATTTGTGGAAATAAACTGGGATTTTACTTGCCAGATCAACCCTACTGTAAAAATGACAAGATTGTCTAATGGGTAAAACCTCTTGATAATACTATTAAAAGTAACACTGATGACTCTGTCTCTCATAAAGGTTTAGGATATGGTGGCATTTTCAGAAATCTTAATGGTAAAGTCCTATGTGCTTTTGCCTACCCCCTTGCTTCTTGCTCGCTCCATTTGTCGAGCTTATGGTTGCATAAAGCTCTTTAGATTTGCTTTCAAAATGGTTGGCTTAATATTTGATTGAGGTGGATGTCCTCGCCGATTGATCTTTGACTTCTACCAAAATGAGCAACATTGAATTATACTACCTTCTCAAGCAAACTAGAGCTCTCCTTACTCAACTTAATTTTAGAATCACTCATGTATGGCATGAGGGTAATGCATGTGTTGATTACCTTGCCAATCTGGGTGCTAGATTGGATGGTATAAACTTCTTTGATCAACTAACTCTTCCTAAACATTTGCATGGCTTGGTTAATCTGGACAATACTGGGCTCCCTTATCTCAGAAAGTAATCTAACCTCTGGCTTGATCTGTCTCAATTCATGTTTAACTGCATGATCACTTTCTATTTAGTGTTGTTGTTTTCTTGGTATTTGCTTATGCTTCATCCGGATATCCCTTGGTGTTTTTCTGTTGATTTCTGTGGCATGTGCTGTTGGTTTAATTGCATTAATTCTAATTGGGGCCTTCCTATTTCTGCTACTTTCAATGATAAGGTGTTGTTGTTCCTTTGGAATTTGCTGATGCATCATCCTTTTACTTGTTGGCCATTTGCTAAAGTGACATCTGCTGTTGGTTTACTTACCCCAACCTTGATTGGGATTTTACTATCAATGCTGATAAATTTTTCACTATTTGATGCATGGAGATATATTATTTAATGCTTTATTTGTTGCTGTTGTACTCTTTGATCAATAGGGATAGATTTCTATCCCTTTCCTAGAATTATATTATGGGATCCTTGCCTCAATGTTTAACTGTTATACCTCTATATATCTTTATAGCTATTTTAACTGATATTCATCTCCTTATTATGGTTGTTGCCTCTACTATGTTTCATATCCTTATCTCCATATCCTGTAAGGAGAGCTCTTGCACTAGCCTTGCTTTTATAACTCCTTCTCGCAGATTGGAATTATCTCTGAACTTCCAATATTATTGATGTTGTGGGATTAGCTGCTGGCATAATATTTTATGTTTGGCTGGATATCAAAGATGACTTTGCTTTGAACCACTTAGTAATTTATGTTGTATCTATGTTACTTGCTGGTGTATCTTATGTTGGATGCAATATCTCTGATGTTTTAATCTCGCTTTTGGGTTGGTTTGTATGCTTACCTCCTCCTTCCTACCCTAAGGAAAGACACAACATTTCTATTATTATTATTAAGATCTCTTTGAAAGTTAACCATATAGTTTTTGGTCTTGTTGCTGTTGTTCCTGAACTTCTTGTCGCTTACTGACCGCAATCAACTCATTTGTTTTCCTTTCCCTTGTGGCTTTGTTAAATTTGGGCACATCTTTGTGATTATCCAACTGTCTAATTGGAATTTAGCATATGCTTCTGGGGTTTTGGATTGTCTTGTTCAGCTGGACTTTTTTGAGGTTATTGAATGGATGCTTGCTTTTGCTTTATTACTTGTTTCTTTATTATAATTGCTTACTCCATTACCACTTTTAGCTAGTTTTGGCCTGATCATTTCTCTATCTTTCTGGACTTATCTTCAGATTGTCTATTTGCAATGGGAGATTTTATAGCCAACTTGCTGTTATTTTTTATCTTGGTTGTTAGATTCCCTGGAACTTTGAATCCCTTATTCAACAAACTATTGTCTTGCTTGTTCAAATAGGTGCTTTGATGTTTGCTTTTGAGTTGCTTTACTTTGCTTTGGCTACCCTCATTTTGTTTATTTGCAATGCGTGGTTTTGGCCAACTTGTTGCTATTTATTCTCTTGATGTTGGCTCACTGCTCATTGATTCCTTTGCCCGCCTTGCTACTGGGTTGTCTTTCTGCTGAAGGTCCTTTTGAGTTGTTTTGCGATTGGTTTGACTAATCTCATTTCCCTACTTGCCGTGTGTGAGAGGCTATTTTTCTTATTTTTGTTATCTCATTGCGTTTGACTTTCTTATTTTTTCGATGCTTCCTTGAGATTGTGGGTTTAGCTTCATGCTGATCACCCCTTTCCTGAAGGGTTTTTTCTTGGTTATCTCAACCACTTTTGTCTCTATCTCTCTACTTTGTTTTTATTGAGTTTAATATGATGGGTGCTTTAACTTCTATTTTCTCCACTATTGGCTTTTGATTGGTCTTTTATCCAAAGATGTTATCTTTGTGATTGTTGTCGGTCTTTTGATTTTCTGACCTATTTTCCATCGTCTTGGTTTCGCTTGTCGCTTTTCCACTCTAATAGTCTTGGCTAAGCATTTTCCCTATCTATCAGGAAATTAACTTTTGTATTTTTTTTGATTGGGTTGGTTTTTGGCCAACTTGCTGCTATTTTAAATCTTGGGGGTTGGCTGATTTGTATCACTGAATCTTTTGTCCGGCTTCCTGCTTCTGGGGTTGTCCATCTTGTTCAGCAGGGTCATTTTGATGTTATTTATTTTACTAATTGGACTTCCTTAATGCGCTTGTTTTAACAGGATCTGCCAAACTGATTATCTTTACCAGGAGGGACTTTTCTGCTGATCATCTTTTGAACACCTTTGGTTTTCATTCTACTTATCTGCCTTCTAACAGAATTTTATATAGTGGGGGTAATAATTGTATTATTGCTTATCCAGTTGGCCTTTGGATTTCGTCCTTATCCAAAGGTTGTTTTATGGTTATTGGTCGCTTTCACATTCGTTATTGGTTTTTTTTTTGTCGTTAACATAAGTGGTTACAGCCTAACTTCATCCGCCATTGTTTTTTTCCCTCTTGGTTATGCTATATTTGTGCGATCATTTCGATTATGCTCTCTTGATTTTAATCTTTGCACTATTTAATCTCAATGGATGGATTTATGGCCATCTAGTGATATTACTATCATGACTATCAATAACTATTATTGAGTTTAATGATAGTAAGATGCTTCTTGTGTTATCTCTGATTGCCACTTATTTGAGTTGTTTGTGGTGGGATCCTTACCGATTCTTCATACCTGCCGCTGTACTCCCATTTCCTGTGGTTATTTAGGCTTGGGTTATGCTGCTTCCCTTTATAATTATTGCTTTTTAATTTTTGAATCAAGGAGGTTGTTAAGAGCTGCATTACTTACATTCTTTTACTATTGGCTGAATTGGATTATTGAGTATGATGATAACCAAGTTGATCTTGTGGTGTTATCTCTGATTGTCTCTTATTGGAGTTGTTTGTGGTGGGGAGCTACCCTTTACCTATCTCTTCTTATCTGTTGCTGTATTCCCATTTCCTGTGGTAATTTGGGATTGGGGTTTGTTTTTTTCCTTTATAATTGCTCCTTTCTTAATTCTGAAACAAGGAGGTTGTTAAGAGTCATTACTTACATTCTTTGGTTATCCTTAAATAACCTCAATTGCTTATCGGATTGTTTACCAAGATCAGATATTTATTATTGTCCTTAGGCTTGAATGGGGTTAATTCCATGCTCTTGCTTTCTATGGTTTGCAAATGTAATTTATGTTGTTAAGTGACTCTTCTTGGTCTCATTAATCCTTTAAATCGTTAAAAACTATGACGACATTGATGTCTCTTTCATTTGAGTTGGGATTATCATGCCATGGAGCCTAATATGATGACATATAATTTGCATGTGATCCCCTTACCCACTTTTTTTTGTCTTTTTCTTCTCTACTCAGATACTTTGCTTATGTTTGCGTGTATTATGGCTCAACAGATCTTCATCAAATGGTCGCCAGTGTTTGTTGGCTATGATGGTCGGATGATTTCACTCCTTTTGGTTTGGTAGTAGCTCTTGTGATGTAACCCTTCTCACAAGTTTGATGCTCATATATTCTGCCTAACTTGGTGTGACTGAGCCGACCTCTATCACACACTCTTTATTATTACCATTCTCGAATTTGTTGCTTTCGCTACCACTTTCTCTCAGATACCTTAATTGTTCTAACTTCTTCTCTACAATCTTGCTTTTCTCTTGTGTTACTCTATTGTGTCATGCATTCTCACATCTTAACATTGACCCTTATCCTTCATTTGCTTATATATAATCAATTTGTATCTTTTGCTTGCTTAACTCTTTTCTTTGCTTTTGATGTACCTAGATGGGGATTTACTCATTAATCAGTAGCTCTTGAAAAATTATGGAGTTTATCCCTTTAATCTCAGAACTATTTTGTAATAAATGGGTTTACCAAAAAAAAAAAAAACCTAAACCCTAACCCTCACCTTAAACCTTTTACCCGAAATCCTAAACCCTAAAAACCCTAAACCCTAAACCCTAAACCCTAAACTATAAACCCTAAACCATAAACCTTAAACCCTAAAAAATTAAAACCCTAAACCAAAACTAAATAAAACCTAAAAATAAAATAAATTAAAAAGCAAAAACCTAAATAAAAAAACCTAAACTAAAACCTAAAACTAAACCTAAACCTAAACTTGAAAATAAAACAAAATAAAAAATAAAATCTAAATTAAAATAAAATAAATAAAAACCTAAACTAAACTAAAAAAATAAAATAAACCTAAAAATAAAAAAACCTAAATAATATAAAAACTAGATGCAAAATAAAAACAAAATAAACCTAAAATAAAATAAATAAAATAAAAAAACTAAACTGAAAAAATAAACCTAAAAATAAAACTAAAAAATAAATAAAAAATTAAACCTAAAGCCCTAAACTGAAAAAAACCTAAACCTAAAATAAAGAAAATAAAATAAACATAAACCTACACTTAAATAAACTAGACTAAAATAAATAAAACCTAAACCCTAAACCCTAAACCTAAACCCTAAACCCTAAAACCCTAAATCCTAAACCCTAAACCATAAACCCTAAACTCTAAAAACCTAAAAACCAACACCTAAACTAAATAAAACCTAAAAATAAAATAAATAAAAAAACTAAACCTAAATAAAATAAAATAAAAACCCAAACTAAAATGTAAACCTAAACCTAAAACTAAAAATAAAATGAAATAAAAAAATATAAAATTAACAAAAATAAAATAAATAAAAACCTAAATTAAACTAAAATTAAAAAAAAACCTAAAATGTTAAAAACTTAAATAAACTAACCCTAAACCCTAAACCCTAAACCCTAAACCCTAAACCATAAACCCTGAATCATAAACACTAAACTTAACCTAAAACCCTAAATCTAAACCAATCTAAACTCTAAACCCTAAACCTAAACCCTAAAGTTTAAAATTTAACCTAAACTAAATAAAAACTAACTTAAAAACTAAACTAAACCTTAAACCTAAACTTAAATAAACCTAAACTTAAAACTAACCTAAACTTAAACCCTAAACCTTAAACCTAAACCTTAAACTAACCTATCCTAACCTAAACCTAAACCTTAAACTTAAACCTAAACCTAAACTAAACCTAACCCTAAACTTAAACTCAAACTTAAACTCCTAACTAAAACCTTAATCTAACTCCTAAACTCAACTAAACCTAAACCCTAACCTTAACCTAAACCTAACCTAAATTAAAATAAACCCTAAACCTAAACTTAAACCTAAACCTAAACTATAAACCCTAAACTAACTAAACCCTAAAACCCTAAACTAAAACTCTAAACCTAAACATAAACCCTAAATAACCTAAATTTAAACCTAAACCCTAAACCTAAACCTCTAAAATAAACCTAAACCTAAAATACCTAAACCCTAATAAAATAAATAAAACTAAAATAAATACTAAACCTAAACTAAATAAAATAAACCTAAACTAACTAAAAAAAATAAAAAAACCTAAACTAAATAAACCTAAAATAAATAAATAAAATACCTAAATAAACAAAATAATAAAATAAACTTAAACCTAAACTAAAAAATAAATAAAATAAAATAAAATTAAACTAAAAAAATAAATAAACCTAAACAAAACTAAATAATAAAATAAACATAAATTAAAAAAACCTAAATAAACTAAAAAAAACTAAACTTAAAATAAAATAAAAAAATAAAATAAAATTTAAATAAAACCTAAACCTAAAAAATTAACCTAAAAAAATAAATAAAAATAAACCTAAACCTTAAACTAAAAAAACCTAAACCTAAATAAATTAAACAAAAATTAAAATAAACCTAAAAATAAATAAACCTAAAACCCTAAACCTAAACCTAAACCCTAAACCTAAACCCTAAACTAAACCCTAAACCTAAAATTAAACCCAAAACTTAAAAAACTAAACTTTATTTAAACCCTAAAAACTTAACTAAACTAATTTAACCTTAAATCCTCCTAACTAACCTTAAACTAAACTCCTAACCCAATCCTAAACCTTAACTTTAAACCTAAACTTAAACCTCCTAAGTCTAAAGATAAACCTTAAATCCTAAATTTAAACTAAATAACTAACTAAACCCTAAACATAAACCCTAAACCCTAAAACTAACCCTAAACCCTAAACTCTAAACCTTCAACCCTAAACCCTAAGCCCTAAAACCCTAAACCCAAAGGCCTAAATTGTAAACCCTAAATCGTAAAACCCTGAACCTTAAATCCTAAACCCTAAAGCCTAAACCATAAAACCTACAACCTAGACCTTAAACCCTACACCCCTAAAAATGTAAACTTAAACTTAATAAAACCTAAAAATAAAATAAATAAAAAACTTATATCTAAATAAAATAATAACCTAAACTTAAACTTAAACCTAAAAATAAAATAAAATAAATTAAAAAAATAAAAACTAAACTAAAATAAAATAAATAAAAACCTAAACTACACTAAAAAATTAAATAAACATAAAATATAAAAACATAAATAAACTAAAAACTAAACGTAAAATAAAAATAAAATAAAATTAAAATAAAATAAAATAAAAATTAAATAAAATCCTAAACCTAAAATAGAAACATAAAAATAAATAGAAAATAAAACCTTAACCTTAAACAAAAAAAAAATGTAAACCTAAAATAAACATAAACCTAAATTAAAATAAACTTAACTAAAACAAATAAAACCTAAACCTTAAATACTAAACCCTAAACCCTAAACCCCAAACCCTGAACCTTAAACCATAAACTAAAAACCCTAAACCCTAAACCCTAAAAACCTATAAACCTAAACCTAAACTATATAAAACCTACAAGTAAAATAAATAAGAAAACCTAAACTTAAATAAAATAAAAATAATAATAAATAATAAAAAACTAAACTAAAACCTAAAATTATACCTAAACCCAAAGGTAAAAATAAAATAAAATAAAATATAAAAGCTAAACTAAAATAAACTAAATAAAAACCTAAACTAAACTAAAAAAAAATATAATAAACCTAAAAAAATAATCTAAATGTAAAATTAAATTAAAATCAACCTAAAATAAAATAAAATAAGAACAAAATAGAAACCTAAACCTAAACAATAAACCCAAAAATAAAACCTAAAAATAAATAAAAATAAAACCTAAACCCAAAACTAAAAAACCTAAACCTAAAATAAAAATAAAATAAACTTAATGCTAAATTTAAATAAACTAAACTAAAGTAAATAAAACCTGAACCTAAACCTAAAATAAACTAAACCTAAGCCCAAAGCTAAACTAAATAAAATAAAATAAATGAAAAAAACCCAAACCCAAAAATAAACCTAAAATAAAAACCTAAAACCTTAGCATAAAAAAAAAGTAAAATAAAAACCTAAACCTAAACCTAAAAAAAAAATAAAACCTAAACTTAAAAATATAAAATAAAACTTAAACCTAAAAATAAAATAAAAATAAAACTAAACAACTAAAATAAACGTAAACGTAAACCTAAACCTAAAAAATAAACTAAAATAAATAAACATAAAATAAATAAACTAAACTAAAAAAATAAACCTAAATAAACATTTATGATAAACTAAATAAACTAAATAAACCAAAACCTATCAGTTCATTTATTTTTTTTTTAAAACCCTAAACCCTAAACCCTAAATAATATATCCTAAACCCTAAACTCTAAAACTAACCCTAAATAGTATGCCCTAAACCTACAACCCTAAACCTACAACCCTAAACCCTAAACCTTAAACCCTAAACCCTAAAACTAAAATTAACCCTAAACCATAAACCCTAAGCACTAAGCCATAAAACCTAATCATTTAACCCTAAATCCTAAACCCTAACCTAACCTAACTTAAACCCTAAAGCCTAAAGCCTAAAGCCTAAAACCCAAAACATTAAACCCTAAACTAACCCTAAACCCTAAACCCTAAACCCTAAAAACCTTAAACCTTAAAGCCAAAACCAAAAACCCTAAACCTTAATCTAACCCTAAACCCTAAGCTAACCCTAAAGCCTAAACAACAAAAACCCTAAACCCTAAAAGCCAAAACACTAAACCCAAAACCCTAAAACCTAAAGCCAAACCCTAAATGCTAAACCCTAAAACCTAAAATGCTAAACCCCAAAACCCTAAACCCTAAAACCTAAGCCCTAAACCCTAAACCCTATCCTAAACCATAAACCTAAAATTAACCCTAAACCATAAACACTAAACCCTAAACACTAAACCCCAAACTCTAAACCCTAAACTCTAAATCTTAAACCCTAAACCATAAACAATAAACCATAAAAACCTAAAATCCTAAAATTAAAATAAATTAAATAAAACTAAAAAAATAAATAAAAAAACCTAAACCTATATAAAATAGAAACCTAAACTAAAAACTAAACCTAAACATAAAAATAAAATAAAATAATAAATAAAAACTAAATTAAAATAAAATAAATAAAACCTTAACTAAACTAAAAAAATAAAATAAGCCTAAAAATAAAAAACTTAAATAAAATAAATAATAAATGTAAAATAAAATAAAATGAACATAAAATAAAAACTAAATAATAACATATACCTAAAAAATAACCCAAAAATAAAACCTAAAAATAATTAAAGAACTAAACCTAAACCATAAATAAAAAAAAACTGAAACCAAAAATAAACAAAAGAAAATAAACATAAACTTAAACTAAAATAAGCTAAACTAAAATAAATAAAACTTAAACCCTTAATCCTAAACACAAAACCCAAAACCCAAAATCGTAAACCCTAAACCCTAAACCCTAATACCTAAACCTAAACCCTAAACCCTAAACCCTAAACCTTAAACCCTAAACCCTAAACTCTAAAACTTAACCCTAACCCTAAACCCTAAACCCTAAACAAACCCTAAATCCTAAACTGAAAACCCTAAACCCTAAACCCTAAAAACCTAAAACCCTAAAAACCTTAAAACATAAACCTAAACTAAATATAACCTAAAAAAAACTTAAACCTAAATAAAATAAAATAATAAAAATAAAATAGAAACCTAAAATAAAACCTAAACCTAAACCTAAACATAAACATAAAACCAAATTAAAAATGATAAAAACTAAATTAAAATAAAATTAAATAAAAACCTACACTAAACTAAAAACTAAAATAAACCTTAAAGTAAAACCTAAGCTTAAAAGAAAAATAAAATCAACCTAAAATAAAAATTAAATAAAAACCTAAACCTAAGCATTAAACTTAAAAATAAATAAAAAATAAAACCTAAACCTAAAATAAATAAATAAAAACATAAACCTGACTAAAATAAACTAAGCCAAAATAAATAAAACTAAACCTAAACTAAATAAACTAAACCTAAACAAAAAAACCCAAACTAAATAAAATAAAATAAATAATAAATAAACCTAAACCTAAAGATAAACCTAAAATAAATACCTAGAACCTAAAAAAGGTAAAATAAAAGCCTAAGACTAAACCTTAAAAAATAAAAATAAAACATAAACTTAAAAAATAAAATAAAAATAAAACTAAACTAGAAAAATAAACGTAAACCTAAACCTAAACTTAAAAAATAAACTAAAATAAAAAACTTAAACAAAATAAAAATAAAAAATAAACCTAAACAAAAATATAAAATGAACTAAATAAACCTAAACCTACCAATTTCATCAATTAAAAAAAACCCTAAACGTTAAACCCTAAACCCTAAACACTAAATCCTAAACCATAAACACTAAAACTAACTTTAATCCCTAAACCCTAAACCTACAACCCTAAACCCTAAACCCCAAAACCCTAACCCAAAACCCTAAACCCTAAACCCTAAACTCTAAACCCTAAATCATAAACCCTAATTCTTAAACCCTAAACTAACTTAATTTAAAACACTAAACTAATAAACTTAATTTAAATTAAACTAAACTCTAAACTAAAGTTTAAACTATAAACCCTAATTTTAAGATAAAAATTTAAAGTTTAAATTAAACTAAAACTAAACCTAAACTAAACTAACCTAAACTAATCAACCTAAACCTAAACTTAAACTAACTAAACCTTAAACTCTAATTTAAACTAAACTAAACTATAAAATCAAACTAAACCTAAATCATAAACCCTAATTAAACCTAAACCCTAAACTCTAAACTTAAACCTACAAACCTAAAACTAAACCCTAAACCCTAAACTAAACTAAACTATAAACCTTAAACCATAAACCTTAATCCCTAAAGAACTAAAAACCTAAACTTGAACTAAATAACACCTAAAAATAAAATAAATAAAAAAACATAAACTAAAACCTAAAACTAAACCTAAACCTAATTATAAAAATAAAATAAAATAAAATATAAAATCTAAATTGAAAAAAACATAAACAAAACTAAATAAAATAAAATAAAACTAAAAATCAAAAACTTAAATAAAATAAAAACTAGATGCACAATAAAAACAAAATAAACCAAAAATAAAATAAAATAAAAACTAAAAAAAACCTAAACCTAAAAAAATAAACCTAAAAATAAAACTTAAAAATAAATAAAAAATTAAACCTAAATCCCTAAACTAAAAAAATCCTAAACCTAAAATTAACAAAATAAAATAAACAATAACCTTAAATTAAATAAACAAAACTAAAATAAATAAAACCTAAATCCTAAACCCAAAACCTATACCCTAAAACCCTAAACCCTAAACCCTAAACCCTAAACCTTAAACCCTAAACCCCAAACTCTAAAAACCTAAAAACCAAAATGCAAACTAAATAAAACCTAAAAATAAAATATATAAAAAAACTAAACCTAAATAAAATAAAATAAAAACCTAAACTAAAATCTAAATCTAAACCTAAACCTAAACCTAAAAATAAAATGAAATAAAAAAATATAAAATTAACGAAAAATAAAATAAATAAAAACCTAAACTAAACTAAAAAATAAAATAAACCTAAAAATTAAAAAAACCTAAATAAAATAATATCTAAACATATAATAAAAATAAAAGAAACATAAAAAATTAAAATAAAAAGTAAATAAAAACCTAAACCTAAACAATAAACCATAAAAAACCTAAAATTAAATAAAAAATAAAACCTAAACCCTAAACAAAAAAAAAACCAAACCTAAAATAAAAATAAAATAAATCTAACCATAAACTAAACTAAAATTAATAAAACCTATACCTAAACCAAAAATAAACTAAACCTAAACTTAAACTTACACTAAATAAAATAAAATAAATTAGAAATAAACCTAAACCTAAACTAAAAAATAAAACCTAAAAATAAACCTAAAATAAAAAACTATAACTTAAACCTAAAATAATGAAATAAAAACCTAAAGCTAAACCTAAAAATAAAAAATAAAACATAAACCTAAAAAATAAAATAAAAATAAAACTAAACTAAAAAATAAACATAAACCTAAACCCAAACCTAAAATATAAACTAAAATAAAAAAAATCAAAACTAAAATAAATAAACATAAAATAAATAAACTATAGTAAATAAAAATTAAAAATAAATCTAAATAAAAATATAAAATAAACTAAATAAACTGAATAAACCTAAACCTACTAATTTAATTAATTTTTCCAGAAAAAATCCTAAATCCTATGCCCTAAATACTAAATCCTAAACCCTAAACCCTAAACCCTAAACATGCAACCCTAAACTTACAACCATAAACCCTAACCCTAACCCAAACTCTAAACCCTAAACCTTAAACCCTAAACACCCTAAACCCTAAATCCTCAACCATAAATGCTAATCTAACCGTAAACACTAAACCCAAAAAACCCTAAACCCTAAAGCCTAAACACTAAACCTTACCCCTAAACCCTAATCCCTAAAACCTAGACCCTAAACCTTAAAGCCTGAACCCTAAACCCTAAACCCTAAACCCTAAATGCTAAAACCCTAAAACCCGAAACCTAAACCTAAACCCTAAACCCTAAATCATAAAACATACAACCCTAAACCTTAAACCCTAAACCCCAAACCCTAAACCCTAAACCCTAAACCCTGAACCGAAAACCCTAAACCCTAAACCCTAAAAACCTTAAAACCTAAACCAACTATATAAAACCTAAAAATAAAATAAGTAAAAAAACCTAAACCTAAATAAAATAAAATAAATAAAAATAAAATAAGAACATAAACTAAAACATAAACTTAAATCTAAACATAAACCTAAAATAAAATAAAATAAAAAATAAAAACTAAACTAAAATAAAATAAATAAAAACCTAAACTAAACTAAAAGATAAAATAAACTTAAAAGTATAACATAAACATAAAATAATAATAAAATCAACTTAAAATAAAAACTAAATAAAAACCAAAACCTAAGCAATAAACCTAAAAATAAATAAAAATAAAACCTAAACCTTAAACAGAAAAAAAAAACCTAAACCTAAAATAAATAAATAAATGCCTAAACCTAAACTAAAATAAACTAAACTAAAATAAATAAAACCTGAACCTGAAATAAAGTGAACCTAAAAATTAACCTAAACTAAATAAAATAAAATAAACTAAAAATAAGCCTAAACCTAAAAATAAACCTAAAATAAAAACCTAAAACCTAAACCTAAAAAAGTAAAATAAAAACCAATACCTAAATCTAAAAGTAAAAAATTAAACCTAAACCTAAAAATAAAGTAAAAATAAAACTAAACTAAAAAAAACATAAACCTAAACCTAAACCTAAAAAATAAACTAAATAAAAACCTAAACTAAAATAAATAAACATAAAATAAATAAACTAAACAAATAAAAAAATAAAACAAATAAAAAAACCTAAACCTATCGCTTTATTTAAAACCCTAAACCCTAAACACTTATCCTAAACCCTAAAACTAAATAAACCCTAACTAAACCCTAACCTTAACTAAGTTTTCAACTTAAACCCTAAACCTAAACCTAAACACTAAACACTAAATTAAACTCTAATTCTAAACTATAAACTAAACCTAACCTAATAACTCCTAAACTAAACCTAAACTATAAACCCTAAACCTAAACTAAACAACTTAAACCTTAAACCTAATCTATAAACCTGCAACCTTAAACCTAAAGCATTAAACTCAAACCTTAAAACTTAAACCTAACCTAAACCTAAACCACATCCTAACTATAAACTAAACCTAAAACCTAAATCTAAAACTCAACCTAAAACCTAAACCCTAAACTCCAAACCATAAAACATATAACCCTAAACCCAAAACCCAAAACCCCAAACCCTAAACCTTAAACCCTAAACTATAATCCCTAAACCATAAACCTTAAACCCTAAAAGCCTAAAAACCTAAACCTAAACTAAATAAAATTGCAAAGTAAAATAAATAAAAAAACCTAAACCTAAACTAATCCAAAACTTAATCCAAAACCTAAACTTGAAAATATAATAAAATAAAAACCTAACCCTAAAAAATGAACCTAAAAGTAAAACATGAAAATAAATAAAAAATTAAACCTTAACCCTAAACTACAAAAAACCTAAACCTAAAATAAACAAAATAAAATAAACATACACCTAAACTCAAACAAACTAAACTAAAATAAATAAAACCCAAACCCTTAACCTTAAACCCTAAACCTTAAACCCTAAACTCTAAAAACCTAAAAACAAAAACTTAAACTAAATAAAACCTAAAAATAAAATAAATAAAAAACCTAAACCTAAATAAAATAAAAAATAAAATAAAATGAAAACCTAAACTAAAACCTAAACTAAACATAAAAATAAAATAAAATATAAAATTAACTAAAAATAAAAAATAAAAACTTAGACTAAATAAAAAAAATACCTAAATGTAAAATAAAAATAAAATAAAATGAAAACTAAATAAAAACCTAAACCAAAATAATAAACATAAAAAAACCTAAACCCTAAAAAAAAAAAAAACTAAACCTCAAAATAAACCTAAACCTAAACTAAAAGAAATAAAACCTAAATCTAAACCTAATTTAAACTAAACCTAAACATAAACCTAAATATATTAAAATAAAATAAACTAAAAACAAACCTAAACCTAAACTAAAAACCTAAAACTTAAACCTAAAAAAATAAAATAAAAACCTACACCTAAACCTAAAAATAAAAAATAAAGCCAAAATGTAAAAAATAAAATAAAAATAAAACTAAACTAAAAAATAAGCATAAACTTAAATCCAAACCTAAAAAATAAACTAAAATAAAAATACTTAAACTAAAATAAATATATATCAAAAAATAAAATAAACTAAATAAAAAATGAACCTAAATAAAAAATATAAAAGAAACAAAATAAACTGAATAAACATAAACCTATAGGTTTACTTAATTTAAAAAAAACTCTATACCTTAAGCCCTATATGCTAAACACTAAATCCTAAATCCTAAACCCTAAACCCTAAACATACAACCCTAAACCTACAACCTTAAACCCAAACCCTAACCCTAACCCTAAATCTTAAATCCTAAACCCTAAAAACCCTAAACTCTAAAGCCTAAACCCTCAACCTTAAACCCTAATCTAGCCATAAACCCTAACCTAACCCAAACCCTAAACCCCAAAAACCCTAAACCCTAAAACATAAACACTAGATCCTAAACCCTAAACCCTAAAGCCTAAACCATAAAAACCTAAAAACCTAAACCTAAACTAAATAAAACATAAAAACAAAATAAATAAAAAAACATAAACCTAAATAAAATAAAATGAAAACTAATACTAAACTAAAGAAAATATAAAACCTAAAACTAAAAATAAAATACAAAAAATAAACTAAAATGAAATAAATAAAACCTTAAACTAAACTAAAAAAATAAAATGAATTTAAAAATAGAAAACCTAAATAAAATAAAAACTAAACGTACAATAAAAATTAAATAAACCTGAGATGAAATATAATAAAAACTAAATAAAATCCTAACACTAAACAATAAACCTAAAAATAAAGGAAAATTAAAACCTAAACCCTAAACAAAAAAAGCCTAAACCTAAACCTAAACAAAAAAAGCCTAAACCTAAAATAAAAATAAAATAAACCTAAACATAAAAAAGTAAAATAAAAACCTAAACATAAACCTAAAAATAAAATATAAAACCTAAACCTAATAAATAAAATTAAAATAAAATTCAAATGAAAAATAAACCTAAACCTAAACCTAAACTTAAGAAATAATCTAAAATAAAAAACCTAAACTAAATAAATAAAACAAAAATAAATAAACTAAACTAAATAAAAATAAAAAAGTAAACTTAAATGAAAAGGAAAGTATACTAAAATTTTAAATAAATAAACTAAACTAAATATACTAAACAAACCTAAACCTACCGGTTTACTTAATTTAAACCCCTAAAAACCCTAAGCCCTAAACCCTAAACCATAACCCTAAACCTTAAACCCTAAAAGTATAAACCCTATAACCTTAAACCCTAAACCCTAAACCCTAAACTATAAACCCCAAAACCTAAATTTGAACCTAAAGTAACTAAATAAATTAAAAAATAAACCTAAACCATAAAGCCTAATAAACCTAAACCTAAAGCTAAACCCTAAGAATGGGCAGAACCTTGACAGTAGGAACATCACCATCAACCGTGCTCGCTTAGATCCGGGCAAAGGGAGCTAAGGCGGAGGTGGCATTATCATGTGATGGGGATCTGGAAGTGCTGGTGGATATGGAGGTAGTGATCGGGGCAGTGGTGGTTATGAAGGCGGGAGGAGCGATGGAGGATACAACCATTGTGGTGGTGGAAGGAAAGATCAGGGATATGATTGTGGATCCTGCTATTTGAGAGGCTGGGGTGGTTCTGATGGGAATTGGAGAACCTAAAGAATGGCCGATCCGATCTACTGCTTATGAAACTGTGTCTTTACTATAGAAATGGTTCTAGATATCTAGGGTTCTTAATTTGCTTCATGCATGCACATTTTTTATCTATGTCATCACTTGTGTCTTAGAAAACTTGGTCTATTACTTGGTTAATGAAATCACAAAGAAGAAATGTTGAATCTGAATTTGTTCTCTGTTAAAAAAACTCAAAAACCCTAAACATAAAATCTAAACCCTAAACCCTAAACCTTAAACCCTAAAAACCCTAAACCCTAAATCCTAAACCTTAAACCCTAAAACACTAAAACCCTAAACCCTAAGCCCTAAACCCTAAAATCTAGACCCTAAACCCTAAACCCAAAACCCAAAATCCTAAAACTTAAAATCCTAAACCCTAAACCCTAAACCCTAAACCCTAAACTCTAAACTAACCCTAAGCCCTAAAAATCTAAAAACCTAAACCCAAACTAAATAAAACCTAAAAAATAAAATAAATAAAAAACCTAAACCAAAATAAAATAAAATAATAAAATAAAATCAAAACATAAACTAAAACCAAAATCTAAACCTAAACCTAAACCTAAACCTAAACCTAAAAAGAAAATAAAATAAAAATAAAAACTAAAATAAAATAAATTAAATAAAAAGCTAAACTAGACAAAAAAATAAAAAACTCAATAAAATAAAAAACTAAACCTAGAATAAAAATAAAAAAACCTAAAATAAAATAAAATAAAATAAAATAAATAAAATAAAAATAAAAATAAACATAAATAAAAATAAAAAATAAAATAATCTGAAATAAATAAATAATAAATTAATAAACCTAAACCTATGAGTTTACAGAATTTAAAAAAAAACCTAACCCTAAACCCTAAACTACAAACCCTAAATCTACAACCCTAAACCCTAAACTGTAAACCCTATAACCCTAAACCCTAAACCCTAAACCCTAAACCCAAAAACACTAAACCCTAAACCCTAAACCTAAACCTTGAACTCTAAACCCTAAAAACCTAAAAACCTAAACCCGAAACCTAAAAATAAAATAATATAAAAAATAAAAAATAAACTAAAATAAAATTAATAATAACCTAAACTAAACTAAATAATCAAACAAATTTGAAAATAAAAAACATAAATAAAATTAAATCTTAATGTAAAATAAAAATAAAAATAACCTAAAATAAAAGCTAAATAAAAACATAAACCTAAAAGATAAACCTAAAAATAAAACCCAAAAAAAAAAACCAAAACTATAAACTTAAACAAAACCTACACCTAAAATAAACAAACTAAAATAAACCTAAACCTAAACTAAAATAAACTAAATTTTAAAAATAAAACCTGAACAAAAACCTAAAATAAACTAAACTTAAACTCTAAACTAAATAAAATAAAATAAACTATAAATAAACCTTAACCTAAATTAAAAAATAAAACCCAAAAATAAACCTAAAATAAAAATAAAAAAGCTAAACCTAAAAAAAAACCTAAACCTAAGAATAAAAAATAAAACCTAAACCTAAAAAATAAAATAAAAATAAAACCAAACTAAAAAATAAGCATAAACCATAAATAAATAAACTAAACTAAATAAAAAAATAAAGATAAATAAAATGAAAAACCTAAACCCTAAACTAAAATAAATAAAAATAATCTAAGTAAACCTAAACTTACCAGTTTTCTTAATTTTAAAAATAAAACTCTAAGCCCTAAACCCTAAACCTAACCAAATGTAACTAAATAAATTAAAAAACAATCACCATTAAACCTAAACCTAAACCTAAACCCTAAGAATAAGCAGAACCTTGACGGCCGAAACATCACTGTTAACTAGGATCAATCAAGATCCGGTGGTGGAGGCAAAGGTGGAGGCACTGGTTATCACAGTGGTGTTGGGGGATCTGGAGGTGCTGGTGGATATGGAGGTCATGGTCGGGGTAGTGGTGGTCATGGAGGTAGGAGGAATGATGGAGGTTACAGCCAAGGTGGTGATTGAGGGGAGAGATCGAGGATATGATGGTGGATCACGCTACTCGAGATTCCGTGGTGGTTCAATGTGAACTGAGAACCGATGAACGATGATCCGATATTTTACTCATGCATGCTCATTTTGATTTATGTACGCTGACTTCAAAACTTGGTGTGTGTTACTTGGTTGATAAAATCAAAATGAAGAAATGTTGAATCTGAATTTGTTCTCTGTTAAAAAAAAACCCAAAACCCTAAACTCTAAACCTAAAACCTAAATCCTAAACCTTAAACCATAAAAACCTTAAACCCTAAACCCTAAACTTAAAAACCTAAAACCCTAAACACTAAACCCTAAACCATAAAAACTAAATCGTAAAACCTAATCCTACAACCCTAAACCCTAAACCCCAAACCCAAAACCCTAAATCATAAACCCAAACCCAAAACACTAAACCCTAAAACCCTAAACCCAAAATCCTAAAGTACCCTAAACACTAAACCCTAAACCTAAAATAAACCCTAAACCTAAATAAACTTTAAATAAACTAAACTACACTAAACAATAATAACTAAATAAACTTAAACCCCAAACCTAAATCATAAAATCCTAAACCATAATGAACACTAAACCCTAAACTTAAACCTAAACCCTAAACAACCCTAAACCCTAAAACATAAAATAAACCCTAAACACTAAACCTAAATACTAAACCTAAACCCTAAATCAAAAACCTAAACCCTAAACCCTAAAACCTAAAACCTAAAAAACCTAAATCTAAACTAAATAAAACCTAAAAATAAAATAAATAAAACCTAAACCTAAACCTAAAAATAAAATAGAATAAACTTTAAAAATATATTAAATTAAAATAAATAAAAACTTAAACTAAATTAATAAAATAAAATAAACTTAAGAATAAAAAACCTAAATAAAATAAAAACTAAACTTAAAATAAAAATAAAATAAACCTAAAATAAAATAACATAAAAACTAAATAAAAACCTAAACTAAAAAAATAAACTAAAAATAAACCTAAAAAATAAATAAAATTAAAATCTAAACCTAAACTAAAAAACCTAAATTTAAAAAAAAAAATAAACAAAAATAAATATACTTAAACCTAAACAAAAATAAACTAAACTAAAATAAATAA
The DNA here is from genome assembly GCA_021442155.1 of Cymbidium sinense. Lineage (NCBI taxonomy): Eukaryota > Viridiplantae > Streptophyta > Magnoliopsida > Asparagales > Orchidaceae > Cymbidium > Cymbidium sinense. The sequence goes on along the minus strand of CM038230.1, from coordinate 88,177,416 downwards.
AACCTAAACCTAAACATAAAATAAACTAAACCTAAACCCTAAACTAAATAAAATAAACTAAATTAAAAATAAACATAAAGTAAAAAAATAAAATCTAAAAATAAACCTAAAATTTAAACTAAATGAAACTTGGAAATAAAATAAATAAAAAAACTTAAACCTAAATAAAAAAATAAAATAAAATTAAAACATGAACTGCAACCTAAACCTAACCCTAAACCCAAAAAGAAAATAAAATAAAAAATTAAAACTAAACTAAAAATAACTAAAAACATAAACTAATCTAAAAAATAAAAAACCTAAATAAAATGAAAACAAATCCTAATATTAAAATGAAATAAAGATAAAAAAATAAAATAAAAACTAAATAAAAACCTAAACCTAAAAAATAAAACATAAACCCTAAACTAAAAAAAATAAAAACTAAAATAAAAGAAAAAGAAAATATACCTAAACCTACACTAAAATCAACTAAACTAAAATAAATAAAACTTAAACCTAAACCTAAAATAAATTAAACCTAAACATAAACCTAAACTATATAAAATAAAATAAATTAAAAATAAACCTAAACCTAAATTAAAAAATTAAACCTAAAATTAAACCTAAAATAAAAACATAAAACATAAACCTAAAAATAAAAAATAAAAAAAATCTAAACCTAAACCTAAAAGTAAAAATAAAATCAAAACCTAAAAAATAAAGTAAAAACAAAACTAAAGTAAAAAATAAACATAAACCTAAACCTAAACCTAAAAATAAAAAAAAAATTAAAAACTAAGCTAAAATAAATAAACCTAAATTAAATAAACAAAACTAAATAAAAAAAACTAAATTCAAAATAAAAATAAGATAAACTAAAATAAATAAAATAAACTAAATAAAAACCAACATGTTTACTTAATTAAAAAACCCTAACCATAATCCCTAAACTAAAACTAACTCCAACCTAAAAAACCTAAACCCTAAAATAAACCTAAACCTAAACACTAAACCTAAACCCTAAACCCTAAACCTAAACACTAACTAACAAACCTAAAAATAAATAAACAAAATAAAACCTAAACTAAACCTAAACTACCCTAAACCCTTAAGAACCTATACTAAAACCTAAACCTAAAACCCTAAACCCTAAACCCAAAGCCCTAAAACCTACAAACCCTAAACCCTAAACCCTAAACATCAAACCATAAACCCTAAACCCTAAACCCTAAAAACCTAAACCTAAACTAAATAAAACCTAAATATAAAATAAATAAAAAAACTTAAACCTAAATAAAATAAAATAAAATAAAAACCTAAACTAAAACCTAAACCCAGACCTAAGCATAAACCTAAACTTAAATATAAAATAAAATAAAAACTAAAACTAAATTAAAATAAAATAAATAAAAAACTAAATTAAATTAAACTAAGAAATAAACCCAAAAAAACTGAATAAAATAAAAGCTAACGTAAGATACAAATAAAATAATCCAAAAATAAAATAAAAACTTAATGTAAGATATAACTAAAAGTAAACCTAAACCTAAGCTAAAAAATAAAAATAAAAATAAACTAAACCTAAAAAAATAAAATAAAAACCTAAACTTAAACCTAAAAAATAAAAATAAAAAAATTGAAATAAAACATGTAAATAAGAATAAATAAACCTAAAATAAATAAACTAAACTAAATAAAAAAAATAAAGTTAAATAAAAATAAAAATAAAATAAACTAAAATAAATAAGAAATAAACTAAATAAACTTAAACCTATCGATTTTCATAATTTTTTAAATAAAACCTAAACCCTAAGCCACAAACCCTAAACCTTACATCCCAAAACCCTAAACCCTAAACCCTAAACCATAAAACTAACCCTAAAACCTAAACCCTAAGCCTAAAACCCTAAACCCTAAACTAACCCTAAACCCTAAACCCTCAATAAAAAAATAAAATAATAAAAAAAATCCTAACCCTAAACCCTAAAACCCAAAAACATAAACCCAAAACCCTAAACCTTAACCCCTAAACCCTAAACCCTAAAACCTACAACCCTAAAACCTAAGAAGCTTAAAACCTAAACCTAAATTAAATAAAACCAAAAAATAAAATAAATAAAAAAACCTAAACCAAAATAAAATAAAAATAAAATAAAATAAAAACATAAGCAAAAACCTAAACATAAACCTAAACCTGAAAAAGAAAATAAAATAAAAAAGCTAAACTAAAATAAAATAAATAAAAACCTAAACTAAACTAAAAAATAGAAAACTTAAATAAAATAAAAACTAAACCTAAAATAAAATAAAATAAAAACTAAATAAAAACCTAAACAAAATAAAAACCTAAAAGTAAATAAAAATTAAAACCTAAACCCTAAACCAAAAAAATACCTTAACCTAAAAAAAAAATTAAACCTAAACCTAAACCTAAACTAAAATAAATATAACATAAACCTAACCTAAAAAATAAAACCTAAAATAAAAAAACCTAAACCTAACCTAAAATAAAATAAAAAACCTAAACTAAACTTAAAATAATAAAATAAAACTAAACTAAAAATAAACCTAAAAATAAACTAAAATAAAACCATTCAAAAATAAATAAACCTAAAATAAATAACTAAACTAAAAATAAAAAAATAAACCTAAATAAAATCAAAAATAAAATAAACTAAAATAAATATAAAATAAACTAATTAAACTTAATAAACCTAAACCTAGTAGTTTACTTAATTTTAAAAAAACCATAAACCCTAAATCCTAAACCCTAAAAGACAAAACCATAAACCCTAAACCCTAAACACTAAACACTAAACTTACAACCCCAAACCCTAAACTAAGAAACCCTAAACCTTAAACACTAAAATCATAAACCCTAAAACCCAAAACCATAAACCCTAAACCCTAAACCCTAAACCCTAGCCCTAAACCCTAAATCCTAAACCCCAAACCCTAAACCTATACATAAAGTAAAAAAGTAAACCTAAATCATAAAACTTAATAAACCTATACCTAAACCTAAACCCTAAGAATGGGAGAAACCTTGACGGTAGGAATATCACCGTCAACTAGGTTCAATCTAGATCTATAGGTGGAGGCGAAGGCTGATGCAGTGATTATCACAGTGGTGGTGGGGGATCTGGAGTTTCTGGAGGATATGGAGGTGGTGGTAGGAGCAATGGAGGTTATGAAAGTGAGAGGAACGATGAAGGTTACAATCGTGGTGGTGGCAGAGGGAGAGATTAGGGATATGATGGTGGATTCTGCTAGTCGAGAGGTCGGGGTTGTTCTGATGGGAACTGGAGAAACTGAAGAATGGTCAATTTGATTCTTATGGAACTATGTCTTTACACTATATATGATTCTAGTTATCTAGGGTTTTTTATTTTCTCTGTCAATGCTCCTTTTTTATCTATGTCATCCCTTGTGTCTTAAAAAACTTGGTGTGTTACTTGGTTGATCAATTCTAAAAGAAGAAATGCCGAATCTAAATTTGTTCTTTGTTAAAAAAAACCAAAAACATAAAACCCTATACTAAAACCTAAACCCTAAATGAAAATGCCAAACCCTAAAACCCCTAAACCCCAAACCCAAAATCTTAACCCTTAAAACACTAAACCCTAAACCTTAAACCATAAATCTTAAACCTTAAACCCTAAATCCTAAACCGTAAACCCAAAAAAAAAACCCCTAAACCCTAAACCCCAAACCTTAAATGTTGCACTAATCTTAAACCCTAAACCCTAAACTTTAAATCCCAAACCTTAAAACCTATACTATCCTAGACCCTAAACCCTATACCCTAAATTATATAAAGATAAAAACTTGAACCTAAACTAAATAAAACCTAAAAATAAAATAAATAAATAAACCAAAACCAAAATAAAATAAAAAATAAAATAAAATAAAAACATAAACTAAAACCTAAACCTAAACCTAAACCTAAAAAGAAAAGAAAATAAAAATAAAAACTAAATTTAGTTAAAATAAATAAAAACCTAAACTGAACTAAAGAATCAAAAACTCAAATAAAATAGAAACTAAACCAAAAATAAAATTAAAATAAACCTAAATTAAAATAAAATAAAAACTAAATAAAAACCTAAACTTAAAAAATAAACTTGAAAATAAAACCTAAAAATAAATAAATAAATAAATCCTAAACTAAACTAAAAAAAAAACTAAACCTAAAATAAAAATAAAATAAACCTAAACCTAAAATAAAATCCTAAAATGTAAACCTAAAAAAATAAAATAAAAACTTAAACTTAAACCTAAGAATAAAAAATAAAACCTAACCATTAAAAATAAAATAAAAAAACTAACCTAAAAAAATAAAACTACACTTAAAAAATAAACTAAAATAAAAAACCTAAAATAAAATAAAGAAATCCAAAATAACTAAAATAAATTAAATAAAAATGAAAATAAACCTAAATAAATATAAAAATAAAATAAACTAAAATAAATTAATAAAATAAACTAAATAAATATAAACCTATTAGTTACTTAGTTTAAAAAAAAACCCAAACCCCAAACCCTAAAACTAACCCTAAACCCTAAACCTACAAACCTAAACCATAAACCCTAAAACCCTATACCCTAAACCCTAAACCTTAAACCCTAAAACCCTAAACCCTAAACCATAAACCCTAAACCCTAAACCCTAAACCCTAAACCTAAACCCTAAAACCTACAACCCAAAACCCAAAACCCTAAATCTCAAACCCTAAACCCTAATCCCTAAACCCTAAATCCTAAAAACTTAAAAACCTAAACCTAAACTAAATACATAATAAAAATAAAATAAATAAAACAACATAAACCTAAATAAAATAAAATAAAATAAATAAAATAAAATAAAAACCTAAACTAAAACCTAAACCTAAACCTAAACTTAAACCTAAAAGAAAAATATAATAAAATAAAAAATTTAAACTAAATTAAAATAAAATAAATAAAAACCTAAACTAAATGAAAAATAAAATAAACTTAAAAATAAGAAACCTAAATAAAATAAAACCTAAGCATAAAATAAAAATAAAATAAAATAAATAAAATTAAAAAAAAACTAAATAAAAACCTAAACCTAAAAAATAAAACTAAAAATAAAACTTAAAATAAATAAAAATTAAAACCTAATCCCTAAACTAAAACAAAAAACTTGAACCTAAAATAAACAAAATAAAATAAACCTAAACTTAAACTAAAATAAATAAAACTAAAATAAATAAAACCTAAAATAAACCTAAGAATAAAAAACTTAAATAAAATAATAACTATATGAAAAATTAAAATAAAATAAAGCTAAAATAAAATAAAATAAAAACTAAATAAAATCCTAAACTTAAAAAATAATACTTAAAAATAAATAATAAATAAAACATAAACCATAACCTAAAAAAAACCTCAAACCTAAACTAAAAATGAAATAAACAAATTAAAATAAACCTAAACTAAAATAAACTAAAAACAAATCTATACCTAAACCAAATAAAATAAAATATAATAAAAATAAACCTAAATCTAAACAAAAAAATAAAAGCTAAAAATAAACCTAAAATAAAAACCTAAAACCTAAACCTAAACTTAAAAATATAAAATAAAACTTAAACAAAAAAAAATAAATAAAAATAAAACCAACTAAAAAATAAACCTAAACCTACACATGAACCAAAAAATAAACTAAAATAAAAAACCTAAACTAAAATAAATAAACGAAACTAAATAAAAATTAAAATAAAAAAATAAAATAGGTTAAAATAAATAAAAAATAATCCAAATAAACCTAAACCTATAAGTTTACTTAATTTAAAACCTTAAACCCTAAACCCTAAACCCTAAAAACCCTAACCCTAAACCCTAAACCCTAAATCCCAAAACCCTAAACCGTAAAACCTAAACCCTAAACCTAAAAATAAAATATTTTAAAAAATCTAAACCTAAAATAAATAAAAAAATAAAATAAAATAAAAACTTAAACTAAAACATAAACCTTAACCTAAAAATAAAAAAATAAACTAATATAAAAAAATAAACTAAAATATAAACATGAACCTAAACCTAAACCTTAAAAATAAATTAAAAAAATCTAAACTAAGATAAATAAACATAAAATAAATAAACTAAACTAAATAAAATTTAAAAAAATAATCCTAAATATAAATAACACAAAATAAATAAATATACACTAAATGAACCTAAACCAACCAGTTTACTTAATTTTAAAAAAACCTTAAACCAAAAATCCTAAACCCTAAACCTAAAACCCTAAACACTAAACCCTAAACCTACAACCCTAAACATACAACCCTAAACCCTAAACCCTAAACCCTCAACTCTAAAAAACCCTAAACCATAAAACCTAACACTAAGCCCTCAACACTAAAACCTTAAACTCTAAACACTAAAATAAACCTAAACCCTACCTAAAACCTAATACACCTAAACCCTAAGAATGGGCAGAACCTTGATGGCAGGAACATCACCGTCAACCAAGCTTAGTCTAGATTTGGCAGTGGAGGCAAGGCTCAAGGCGGCGGTTATCATAGTGATGGTGGCTGATCTAGAGGAGCTAGTGGATATGGAGGTGATGGTCGGGGTAGTGGTGGTCATGGAGCCAGAAGGACCAACGGAGGTTATGATGGGAGCTGGAGAAAATGAAGAACGACTGATCTGATCTGCTGCTTATGGAGCTGTGTCTTTCCAGTAGAGATAATTCTAGTTATCTAGGGTTTTTGATTTGCTCTATGGATGCTCATTTTTATTCTATGTCATCCCTTGTGTCTTGAAAAACTTGGTGTGTTACTTGGTTGATTGAATCAAAAGAAGAAATATTGAATATGAATTTCTTCTCTATTAAAAAAAAAATAAAAACCCTAAACCCTAAACCCTAAACTCTAAAATTGAAAAACCCTAAACCCTAAACCCTAAATCGTAAACCATAAAGCCCTAAATCCTAAACCCTAAACCCTAAAACCTAAACCCTAAACCATAAACACTAAAGTCTAAACCTTAAACCCTAAGAATAAAAAACTAGATAAAATAAAAACTAAATAAAATAAAAATTAAATAAATGTAAAATAAACCTAAAATAAAATAAAAATAAAAATTAAATAAAAGCCTAAACCTAAAAAATAAACCTAAAAAAACCCTAAAAATAAATAAAAATAAAACTTAAATCCTGGACTAAAAAAACCTTAAACATAAAATAAAAATAAAATAAGCAAAAAAAAAATAAACTTCAACCTAAACTAAAATAAACTACACTAAAATAAATAAAGCCAAAATAGAAACCTAAAATAAACTAAACCTAAACCATAAACTAGATAAAATAAGATAAACTTAAAATAAACCTAAACATAAACTAAAAAAAAATTAAAACTAAAATAAATAAAAAAACCTAAACCTAAATAAAATAAAAAAACAAAGTAAAATAAAAACATAAACTACAACCTAAACCTAAACCTAAACCCGAAAAAGAAAAATAAAATAAAATAATAAAAATAAAATAAAAATAAAATTAATAAAAACCTAAACTAAAATAAAAAAATAAAAAACCTAAATAAAATAAAAACTAAACCTAAAATAAAAATGAAAATACCTAAAATAAAATAAAATAAAATTAAATAAAACCTAAAATGAAAAATAAAACCTAAAATAAATAAAAATAAAACCTAAACCCTAAAATAAAAGAAAAGCTAAACCTAAAAATGAAATAAAATAAACCTAAACCTAGACTAAAATAAACTAAACTAAAATAAATAAAACCTAAACTTAAACTAAACTAATCCTAAACCTAACCCTATACTAAATAAAATAAATAAACCTAAAATAAACATAAATGTAAACTAAAAAAAACTAAAATAAACCTAAAATAAAAACCTAAAAACTAATCCTAATATAATAAAATAAAAACTTAAACCTAAACATAAAAATAAAAAATAAAATCTAAACCTAAAAAATAAAATAAAAATAAAACTAATGTAAAAAATAAACATAATCCTAAAAAATAAACTAAAATAAAACACCTAAAATAAAATAAATAAACCTAAATTAAATAAACTAAACTCATTATAAATAAAAATAAACTGAACTTAATAAAAATAAACTAAATAAACCTAAACCTATGAGTTTTCTTAATTTTAAAAAATAAGAAAAATTAAAATAATAAAAAAACTGTACCTCTAAGCCCTAAACCCTAAAACTAACCCTAAACCTACAACCCTAAATCTTAAACCCTAAACTGTAAAACTAACACTAAACCATAAGCCTTAATCTTATAACCCTAAACCTACAACACAAACCCTAAACCCTAAACTATAAACTAACCGAACTTTATAGGGGAATGGTCGTTGCTAAGTCAACCCAAGTGATGTTGCTGTGGATATTGCTTATCCTGCCTTTTCAAATGAATCATGAACTACTGCTGACTTATCCTTTTACTATTTTTAGGATTTGTTTGTCTTACTCTATGTATTATTCTCTTATGCCTTTTAGGCATTATATTTTCTCAATTATTTTCTTTTCTTTTTCTAATGTACTTAGATGGGGTTTATCTCTCTAGATTTCTTATAGCTCTGAGAGCAGTAGAATTTTAGAGCTTTAACCCTTTTAAGGACATTGTATATTTTCCTTTTATGGTAATAATAGTCTAACTTTCCCAAAAAAAATACACTAAACCCTAAACCCTAAACCTTAAACAAACCTAAACCCTAAAACCCTAAACCCTAAACCCAAACCCTAAACACTAAATCCTAAACACAAAACCCAAAAACCTAGACCCTAAACTCTAAAACACTAAACCCTAAACCTTAAACTAACCCAAAATCAGCCTAAACATTAAACCCTAAATGCTAAACCATAAACCTTAACCCTAAACCACAACCCTAAAAGCATAAAACATAAAATCCTAAACCATAAACCCTAAACCTCAAACCTTAAACCTAAACCTAAAGTAAATAAATGAATTAAAAATAAACTTAAATATTAAAACCTAATAAACCTAAACCAAAACCTAAACCTTAAGAATGGACAAAACCTTAATGGTAGGAACATCACCATCAACCAGGCTCAATCTAGATCTGGCGGTGGAAGCGAAGGTGGAGGCTATGATTATTATAGTGGTCATGGGGGATTTGGAGGTGCTGGCGGTTATGGAGGCGGGAGGAGTGACGAAGGTTACAACTGTGGTTTTGGTGGAGGGAGAGATCAGGGATATGATGGTGGATCCCGCTACTCAAGAGGTCAGGGTGGTTCTAATGAGAACTAGAAAGCGAAGAATGAGATCCGATCGCTACTTATGGATAGCTGTCTTTCTGGTAGATGGTTCTAGTTATCTAGGGCTTTTGATTTGCTCAATGCATGCTCAATTTTTATTTATGTCATCATTTGTGTCTTAGAAAACTTGGTGTGTTACTTGGTTAGTGAAATTGAGAAGAAGAAATGTTGAATCAAAATTTATTCTTTATTAGAAAAGACCAAAAACCATAAACTAAAAAAACCCAAACCTAAAAAACCCTAAACCTATAATTATAAAACCTAAACCCTAAACCCTAATCCCTAAAATGCTAAACCCTTAACCCTAAATCTTAAACCCTAATCCCTAAACCCTAAACTCTAAACCTTAAACCTCAAAGCCTAAACCTTAAAGCCTAAACCCTAAACCATAAGCCCTAAACCCTAAACCCTAAACCCTAAAAACCTAAAAACCTAAACCTAAACAAAATAAAACCTAAAAATAAAATAAATAAAAAAACTTAAATCTAAATAAAATAAAATCCTAAACTAAAACCTAAACCTAAACCTAAACCTAAAAATGAAATAAAATAAAAATGAAAAACTAAATTGAAATAAAATTAATAAAAACCTAAACTAAACTAAAAAAATAAAATAAGCTTAAGAATAAAAAACCTAAATAAAATAAAACTAACGTAAAATAAAATAAAATATACTTAAAATAAAATAAAATAAAACCTAAACCTAAGAAATAAACCTTAAAATAAAACCTAAACCCAAAACTAGAAAACCTACAAATAAAAGAATAAAATAAATAAACTTTAAAAAATACACTAAACTAAAATAAATAAAACTTAAACCTAAACATAAACTAAATAAAATAAAATAAACTAAAAATAAATCTAAATCTAAAGTAAAAAAATAAAACCTAAGAATAAACCTAAAATAAAAACCATAAACCTAAAATAAAATAAAATAAACCTAAAAATAAAAAATAAATCCCAAACTTAAATAATAAAATAAAAATAAAATCAACTAAAAAAAAATAAACCGAGCTAAACCTAAACTTAAAAAAATAAACTAATATAAAAAACATAAACTCAAATAAGAAATAATACTAAATAAAATAAAAATAAACTTAAATAAAAATAAAAATAAAAGAGACTACAATAAATAAAATATAAACTAAATAAACCTAAACCTACTGGTTTACTTAATTTAAAAAAATCATATACCCTAAATCCTAAACCATAAACCCTAAACCCTAAACCCTAATCCCTAAATCTATAACCATAAATCCCAAACCCTAAACCCTAAAACCCTAACTAAAACCTAAACCCTAAACCCTAAACCTTAAACCTAACCTAAGCCCAAACCCTAAACCCTAAATCTAAACCTAAAGTAACTAAATAAATTAAAATTAAGCCTAAACCCTAAAACCTATTAACCTAAACCTAAAACCCTAAGAATGATATATCCTTTTGATAGAGGTCGAGATTATTTCTTGTTGGTACTATTGAGATTTAGTTGCCCTCTAATTTTGGTGGCTCTCTCCTCTTGTTAGTCTCATGTTGTGTTTATTTTAGGATGGCGTGGAGATTGGCAGGCTTCAGAGCTTGCTTGTTTGCCTTTTTCCCTAGCCTCTATTTTTTCTTGTGAGGGTTTATTTGTTGGTGGTTGCTTGATGGCTAGGGTTTTTTCTAGCCTTTTGGTTTTGGTTTTGGTTATCGATTATTGGTTGCTTGGGGTGGGCTTTTTTTTCTTGGGTTGAGTTTACACTCTAGAGTCATTACCACCATCTAGTTTTTGTTCCCATTTTTGGTGGTTTTTTTTGAAGTTTTATTTTGGTGTTTCTTATTGGTTGGATGGCCCATTTGCTTTTCATTTCTTCTATTTTGGGATGAACATGTATGTATTCTTATTCTATTTCTATTTCTGATTCCTACCGCTATGGTTTGGTGGCCTTGATGGTCGGTTTGCTTTATTGATTGGTGGATTTATAGAATTTTTGGCTCTTTACCTTTGGTCTTTATTTCTTTTAGGTGGCTTTGATGGTGGCTATTTCTTGAATATTATCATGTTTGGTTGGTTTCTTTGCTCTAGTTTGGATGGATGTTTTGCTGGTTAGTTGCCTATTTAATCTAGATGATAGATATTGGAACTTGGTGAGCTTTTGGCTGATGGCTATTTGGTTTAATTGAGGGTAGTTGGTTATGATGGTTTGGGATGTTTTCCCTATTATCCTTTTGGCTGGTAGCATCATATGTGATTTTAACCCTTCTTATGAAGTTTAGATGCTCACATATCCTATTTCCCCTTGAGAAGAATGTGACTGAGCCTGAGCCTTATCTAAGGTTTTTATCATTTTATTCCTTTTGTGTACTTAGCTTGTCCTTATTTATAGATGTTTATCCCTATCTTAAGTTCTTTGTAGGTTTGTGGCAGGTTTTAGGCCTGTAGGTGGTTTGTGCATCTCTTAGAAGATTTTGGGATATAGATGGTTTTGGCTACCCTTCTTGGAATTTAGTGTTGTTTCCTTCTTCATTTTTGTCTTTTCTTTATTTTACTTTGGTTTTCTTGTAATAGTTAGGAAATTTATTTCTTTAGGCTAATTGTAGCTATTTGAGTAGTAATTTAGAGATTTTTCCCCTTTAAGGACCTAGTATCCCTTTCTTTTTGGCAATAAAATTCTCCCACTTTTGATTTTTTCAAAAAAAAACCCCTAAGAATTGGCAAAACGTTGATGGCAGGAACATCACCATTAACTAGGCTTAGTCTAGATGTAGTGGTGGAGATGAAGGCGAGGTGGCATGATAGTGGTGGTGGGGGATCTGAGGTGCTAGTGGATATGGTGGTGGTGGTCAGAGCAGTGGTGGTTATGGAGGTGGGAGGAGCAATGGAGGTTATAGTCATGGTGGTGGTGGAGGGAGACATTGGGGATATGATGGTGGTTCCTACTATTCGAGAGGTCGAGGTGGTTTTAATGGGAACTAGAGAAACTAAAAAATAACTGATCCGATCTGCTGCTTATGGAACTGTGTCTTTACAACAGAGAGGGTTCTAGTTATCTAGAGTTTTTTATTTGCTCTACATGTGCTCATTTTTTATCTATGTCGTCACTTGTGTATTAGAAAACATGGTGTGTTACTTGGTTGATGAATTCAAAAGAAGAAATGTTGAATCTAATTTTGTTCTATAAAAAAAAATAACCAAAACCCTAAACCCTAAATTGAAACACCAAGCTAAAACCTAGACTCTAAACAAAAACTTAAACCAAAAACCTAGACCCACAAACACAAACCTAAAACCTTAAACCAAAACCTAAAACCTAAACCCTAAACCCTAAACCCAAAATAAAAATAAAAAATAAAAATCCCAAACCCAAAAAAACTAACCCTAAACCCTAAACCCTAAAAAGCTAAAACTAAACTAAACTAAATAAAACCTAAAATATAATAAATAAAACTAAACAAAATAGAATATGAATAAAATAAAATAAAAACATAAACTAAAACCTAAACCCTAAACCTAAAAAGAAAATAAAAAATAGAAACTAAACAAAAATAAAATCAATAAAATTCTAAACTAAACTAAAAAAAATAAAAAAGCCTAAATAAAAGAAAAACTAAACCTAAAAAGAAATAAAATAAACCTAAAATATAATAAAATAAAAATCTAGACCTAAAAAATAAACTTAAAAATAAATAAAACATAAAACCTAAATCCTAAACTAAAATAACCTTGAACCTAAAATAAAAATAAAATAAACCTAAAACTAAACTAAAATTAACTAAACTAAAATATATAAAATCTAAACCTAAATAAACTAAACTACACCTAAACCTAAATTGAATAAAATAAAATAAATTAAAATAAACCTAAACCTAAACTAAAAATGTACTTAAAATAAACCTAAAATAAAATCTAAAACTTGAACTTAAAACAAGATAAAAAATTGAAACCTAAACCTAAAAATAAAAAATAAAAAAAAAAATAAATAAATAATAATAAAACTAAACTAAAAATAAAATACCTAAATGTAAACTGAAAAATTACTTAATTTAACAAAATAAAAAATAAAAAAAATAAAAGAATAAAAAAACCCTAACCTAAACCCCAAACCCTAAACCTAAAACCCTAAACCCTAAAACCCTAAACCCTAAAATAAAACCACAACCCAAAACCTAAACTTTGATAAAAAAACTTAAACCTAAACCTTAAACTCAACCCTTAAAAAACCCACCTAAACTAAACCCTAAACCTAAAACCATAAACCCTAACACTAAACCTAAAACCTAAAACCCTAAACCATAAACCCATAAAATAAAACCTAAACCTAAACTGCCTAAAAAAAAGAAAATAAAACAAATAAAATAAAATGAATAAAACCTAAACTAAATAAAATAAATTAAACCTAAATTAAAATAAAATAAACCTAAGAAAAAATAAAATAAAACTAAATAAAATAAACCTAAAATATAAACCTAATAAAAAAAAAAAAAAATAAATAAATAACACCTAAACCCTAAACTTAAAAAAAACCTAAACTTATAATAAAAATAAAATATACAAAATTAAATAAACTAAACTAAAATAAACAGAACAAAAATAAATAAAATCTAAACCTAAACCTAAACTAAATAAAATAAAATAAACTAAAAATAAACCTAAACTAAAATTAAAACCTAGAAAAAACCTAAAATAACAACCTAAAACCTAAACCTAAAAAAAATAAACCTAAACCTAAACTAAAACCAAAACCTAAAAAATAAAATAAAAATAAAACAAAACTAAAAAAATAAAGCTAAACATAAACTTAAACTTAAAAAATAAACTAAATTAAAAAATTAAAATACAATAAATAAACTAAACTAAATAAAAATAAAAATAATCTTAAATAAAAATTAAAAATAAAATAAACTAAAATAAATAAATAAATAATCAAATAAAGTAAATAAACCTAAACCTGGGGTTCATAATTTTTTATTTAAAACCCTAAACCATAAACTAAAATGAAACCTAAAATAAGCCTAAGAATAAAGAACCTAAATAAAATAAAACTAAACATAAAATAAAAAAATAAAATAAACCTAAAATAAACATAAAATAAAAATAAAATAAACTCTAAGCTTAAAAAATAAAACCTAAAATAAATAAATAAAAACCTAAACCCTATACCTAAAAAAAAACCTAAATAAAATAAAAATAAAATAAATAAAATTAAAAAACCTAAACCCAAAATAAATAAATAAAACCTAAACCTAAACCTAAACTAAATAAAATAAAATAAAATAAAATAAACCAAAATCTATTCTAAAAAAATAAAACCTAAAATAAATAAAGAAAACCTAAAACTTAAACCTAAAAAAAATAAATAAAACCTAAACTTAAACATTAACCTAAAAATAAAAAAATAAACCTAAATCTAAAAAAAAAAAAAAAAAATAAACTAAAAAAAATAAACCTAATAACCAAACCTAAAAAATAAACTAAAAAAAAACTAAACTAAATAAAAATTTAAAATAAACATAAATAAAAAATAAAATAAACTAAAATAAAATAAAAATTAAACTAAGTAAACTAAATAAACCTAAACCTATCAGTTTACTTAATTTTAAAAAAACTCTAAAACAAACTCACCCTAAACCCAAAGAACTAAATTAAAATAAAAAACAATCAAGAAACCTAAACTCAAAACTAAACTCTAAACTAAACCTAAAACCTAAAAAAACCCTAAACCATAAACCACCCTAAACCTAAAACCTATATTAAATAAAACCTAAAATAAAATATAAAAAACCTAAACTATAAAATAATAAAATAAACTAAAATATAAACTTAAACCAAACCCAAACCTAAACCTAAAATAAAATAAATTAATAAATTACAAAAAATAAAATAAAAACCTAAAATAAAACTTAAAATAAAATAAAACTTAAGAAAAACCAAAATAAAATAAAACCAAATAAATAAAATAAAATAAAATAAATAAAAACCTAAACCTAAAATAATAAAAATAAAAATAAAATAAACCCTATAAAAAACCTATAAATAAAAATAAAATAAAACTAAACCTAAATTAAAATAAACTAAACTAAAATAAATAAAATAAACTTAAAATAAACTAAAACCATAAACTAAATAAAATAAAATAAACTAAAATAAAGCTAAACCTAAACTAAAAATAAAATCTAAAAATAAACCTAAAATAAAAAACCTAAAACCTAAACCTAAAATAAAATAAAAGCTAAAAAAACCTAAAATAAAATATACTAAACTAAACATAAACTGAAAAAACTTAAAATAAAATAAATAAATAAATTAAAATAAAAATTAAACTAAATAAATATAACTAAATAAACTACTGGGGTTTGCTTAATTTAAAAAATCCTAAATTCTAAACCCTAAACACTAAATCTAAACCTAAATAAACCCAAACTGACCCTAAATCTTACCATCCTTAAACCTAAAACTGAGCCCTAAACCTAACCCTGACCCTAACTGAGCCTAAACCCTAAAGGCTGAGCCAACCCTAAACTGATCAATCCTAAATGAGCCTAAACCTAAAACTAAACCATAAATCAAAACCACTCCTAAACTAAACCTAAAATACTAGCCTAAATCAAACCAAACTTTGTCCTAAATAATAAACCCAAAACATTAAACTGAGGCAAACCCAAACCTAAACCAACTAAACTAAACTCCAGTAAACCTAAAACTAAACCTAAACTAAACTAAACTCAAAAAACCTAAACCCCAAACCTAAACTAAAACTAAACCTAAACTTAAACCCTAAACCTAAACTATAAAACTAAACCTTAAATCTTAAACCCTGACTAAAACTCTGTAACCCTAGTTCTCCCATGGCGATATGTCATTTCCTCATTTTCTCCCTTGTCGCATCCATCTCATATTTGGTGGATCCTTCATCATTCATTCATATTTCCTGAAGTCTTTAAATCTCCACCGCTCACATGATGTGTCTTTGAATATGGCAGAAATCAAACCCATGGATTACATCTTCCACCATGATCCTGGCGGCATCCAATTTTTTTGGGATTCAACCCAATGCCATTTCACTATTAAATCCTTTAAGGACACACTTTGGTAAAGGTTCTACCTCTTCTGACTCAATGAATCTAATTTTGACTTCTTTTTGAGATATGCTTGCGATCATGTATTCGGATCATGATGTTGAAAAGCTTACAAAACCTTTCAAATTTACTTTGGATGGAAAATTTGTGTTGCACCAGCTAAATTTGGAAATGATCCGATCCTTTTTTCATAACTTTAAACTTTTGGGTGCTTTCTCTATTGGCTTGATCGATCTAAGACATATTTTGATTCAACTTATGAATGATTTGGATTATTCAAGGGTTTTCTCATGTCGATCTTATTTTGTCTTTAACTATCAAATGCATTTGAAGTGGTCTCCCTTTTTTTGCTATAAAGGATGAATCACCTATTATTCCTGTGTGGTTAGCTCTTCCAAATATGAGAATCTACCCGCCAAGTTTTATTTGTTGTCAGGGCTCTTTTTGGTCAGCCACTCCAAATCAATCAGGTGACTGCTATGAGATCATGTCCCTATGTTCCTCGTATATTGGTTGAAATTGACATATCTAAAAAAAATCCTAAGGAGGTCTAGATTGGATCTAAAAAGTTTGGTTATTTATACAAGGTTGAATTTGAAAATTTTTTAATTTTATGTTCCCATTGCGAGATACATGGTCATGATAATTCAAAGTGTTTTATTCTTTAGCCACATCTTAGAAATAAAATTTTGAATGATCATAACTCAAAATTAGCTTCTGATAAAGTTAATAAAACTATTTTGTGCCTAAAAATAACTTAAATGTTGATATTAGGTCAAATTTTTTGGAATCTTCTGATGTTCCTAAAATTGTTGATTCTACTTCTCATTCCAACCATGACAAAGGTAATAATAATGTTCAAAAAGATGGTTTGCCCAACAACCTTTCTATACATGAGAATATGCATATTATGGCTAATTCCAAATTTAAAGAGGCTAAAAAATGATGATTCATTCTCTAATGAGTCTATTCCCGCTTTGCTAGCATTAATTGATGAAAGGATTTAAATGATAACTTGAATGTAGCTAAAATTCTTGAAAAAAACTATTGACATTGGTAATTGTTTTAAATGATATAATTTCTTCTCCTTCCCTAATTCCAAGATTGATCTTCATTCTAATCCTACTTTTCAACAAAATGCTGATTTGGAAGAAAAGGAAGTTGTGATTAGAGTTGTTCTTCCCGATCCATATCCTATTAATAATTTCTAATCAATCTCTATCCGATGGTGACACTTTGGATAAAAAATAGAAAATTCCAAACTATCCTTAAAAAAGAATACTAAAACTCTAAGATGTAACCTCTACTCTTGCCAT
This sequence comes from Cymbidium sinense, assembly GCA_021442155.1. Classification (NCBI taxonomy): domain Eukaryota; kingdom Viridiplantae; phylum Streptophyta; class Magnoliopsida; order Asparagales; family Orchidaceae; genus Cymbidium; species Cymbidium sinense. The sequence continues at coordinate 88,159,784 of CM038230.1, read as the reverse complement.
CAACTAGATGATTCTCTTCACATAAATAATGTTGTTTTACTTAGAAGAGGATTTGTTATTCTTTCTCTCTCTCTTTATTATTATCCTTTAATTTCCTTTTACAATTTTATTTATGTTTAATTCTTTTATTTGAAATGTTAGAGGGATTGGTACCCTCACTGTTCATAATCGTATTAGAAATCTCCGTAAAATTAACAATATCTCTTTACTTATTGTTATTAAACCTCTTATACATGTTGATAAAACCAATCATGTTGCTAGAATGCTTGGCTTTAGTAATTTTTTCTCTAACATCAATAATAAAATTTGGTACTTTTAGAATAGCTTCTTAAATGTTTTAATTTTAGATGATCTACAACAAGTTGTCAATGCTCAAATTTCTTTTGGTGACTATTGTGCGATGGGTTCTTTTGTTTATGCTTCTTGCAATAGAGTTGGTCGAAATGTTCTTTGAGAGAATTTGAGAAGTTTTGCTCTTTCTATTAACAAACCTTGGTTGGTTGGGGGTGATTTCAACACTATTCTATATTCTTCAGAAAGAAGGAGTGGTTGCTCTCCTAATATTCATTATATCAAAGAATTTTCTAATATGATTCTTAATTATAATCATTTTTACATTGATTTTAAAGGCTCTAATTATACTTGGCAAAACTCTAAGCTCTGGCAACATTTAGAAAGAATTTTTTTCAACTCTTATTGGATTAATCAATTCTTATCTCTATTGACCATTTTAGTAGAACTTTATCTAATCATGCCCCACTTTTGGTTTATGTTAAACAAGACTCTAAAATATTAAACATCTCTCCTCTTTCAGATTTCAAAATATGTATATAGCATTTAGATTCTTAAAGTCATGGCCATTAATTGGATTGCTCCTTCCACTCATAATTAGGGGTATGAATAGATTATGGTTTAAGCTTAAAATGCTCAAACAAAGTTTGGTTTGTGGAAAAACATTATTTTAAAATCTTTTGCTAATATAAAAAACATGGAACTTTTTTTTATGATCTTGAAAATGATGTTTTCACTCACTCTTCTAAGCTTAAGGATTTGAATGAAGCTAAAGATAAACTTCTTATCGAATATGGAAGAGACCTATTGCCAAAAAAAAAAAAGTCGCTAGTAAACATATTAGATGGGGACAGAATACCATGTATTTTCATGCTTTATTTAATAAAAGAGAGCTTTAAATTATATCCAAAAAAATGAAAATGATATTGAGATTGGATCAATATTAATGTTATTAAAGATTATGTTATTAACCCTTTTAGAAATATGCTTAATACAAGCCACACTTATGAAGCTTTTTCTAATTCACATTTAATCCCCTCTATTATTACCAATGATGATAATCATTGGCATACTAGGTTGCCTACTAAAGATGAGATTGGTAAAATTCTCAATAGCATGAACTTTGATTTCGTTTCTAGTTTGGAGGGTTACACGACTTAATTTTTTCAAAATTGTTGGTCTATTATTAAGCATGACTTAATCAATGCTATTGTTGATTTTTTTAAAATGGTAATCCTCTCCTTAAATATTTTGTCAAGCACTTCCATTATTCTCATACCTAAAAAAGATAATATAGATTCTTGGAGTGATTTCAAACCTATTAGTCTTTGCACTTTCCTTAAAAAAATGATTTCTAAAATTCTTACTAAGAGACTTAGTCCTTTACTCCAAAATTATCTCTCAACCAAACCCGGCTTTGTAGAGGGAGATCTATATCCGATAACATTCTCTTGCTCAATAGCTTATTCATGATTTGGATGTTCCAACTAGAGGTGGTAACATCCTTTTTAAATTAGATATTTCTAAAGCCTTTGATAATATCTATTAGGATTACCATTTAAATATCTTGCACTTATTTGGTTTTTCTAATAATTTCATTATTCTTATTAAAAATTGTATTAATAATGCCTGGTTTTCTATTCTTCATAATGGTGAAGCTTTAAGCTTCTTCCCTTTTTTTCATGGATTGAGACAAGGAGGTCCTTTGTCCCCATCTTTGTTTATTATTGCAATGGAATACCTTTCTAGGAGTTTAAATGATTTATTCAATAACAATCCTAGCATGTACTTTAGAACTCCTGGTGGTATCTTGTTTCTCATCTTAGCTTTACTAATGATTTCATTATCTTTTGTAATGCTTCTTTTCATCATATCAAAAGACTTAAAATTTATAAATAATTTTGGTAGAGAAATTGATCTTTCTATTAATGAAAGCAAGAGCTACTTTATTACCTCCTCTAAAATGTCTAATAATAAAGTCAATCATATCTTGAGAATCACTAACTTTAAACACCAACAACTCCCTATTAAATATCTAGGTGCTCCTCTTTCAAAGGTAAAAAAAGGATCCCATATTTTGATGAGCTTATCCAAAAAAATTTCTAATAAAATTTTGGTGTGGGAACTTCACTTACTTTCATTTGGTGGTAGGCTTACTTTGTTTAGAGTACTCTTAATTTGATGCCTTTATATCTTATTCAAACCATTATCCCTACTAATTCTCTCTTAAATAGAATTAAACATCTCCTTAATAATTTTTTCTAGGGCTCAAATAATTTAGTCAAAAGGATACATTGGACTTCTTGGCATAAATTTTGTGGTCCTCTGGGTGAAGGTGGACTTGGCAAACCCATTTGTGAAGCTATTACGCCTTCTCCCATAAGCTCTAGTGGAATTTTAGATAAAAAAAGATAGGCTAATAATTTTATGATAGCTAAATACTATGAGCACCCTCTAATCTGTACTTATAAAGTTGGTGACTCCCCAGTTTGGAAAAGGCTTTGCTCCATTAAATGGGAGGTTGAATCTTTGATATCTTTGGGTATAAATTCAGGATCTTCTTTCTTTTGGAAAAATAACTGGATTGGTGGTGGTTCTATTGATTCTTTTTATCTACCCATTCTACTACTGCTACTAAAGTTAACTCCTTTTGGCTTAATAACAAGTAGAATGACAATAAACTTAGCGAATTTATTCTTATCTCTCTATTTGATAAATTTAGTGATATTCCTATCTTTTCCAACAAGCCTGATCAAATTCTTTTTAAGCTATACTATAACGGTGATTTTATTCTTAAAGAGGCTTGGAATTATATTATAGATGCTCATATCTTTCCTAATGTATTTATTAAACTTTGGAATGATATCATCCCTTTCTCTTATCGTCCTTGCTTGGAAAATTCTGAAAAACTTCATTCATGTCGATTCCTTACTCTAGGATAAAGGATTTCATTTGCCTTCCAAATGTTATTGTTGTTTTCATTTCCAAAATGTTAATCATGTTTTTGTCAATGGTGCTATTCGGTCCAAATTATGGGTTTAGTGTGGTTTTTTTAATACTAACCATTTCCATGACTTTCTTTCTTTATATCAACTTCTTGAAGCTTATTTCCACAAAACTGTGAAAGGACATATCAAAGTTTTAATTGCCATTACCTTTATTTGGTTCAAATGGATGGATAGAAATGATGTTAAATATTGTGGTATTCCTATGAATCATAAAAGGATTATTGCTAGAATCACAGAAAAAATTCATGCTTTATTTAATGCTTATTTAATTAGTAACACACATTATAGAGGTTGCAAATTTGTGGCCAAACAATTGGCTCTTTACCTGCATGAGATAACCTTCTGTAAAGAAGATAGGATTATATATTGGATAAAACCTCATAATAATATTATTAAAATTAATACTGATGGCTCTATTTCTTAGAAAACATTTGGTTGTGGTGGTATTTTAAGGGATTTTGAAGGTAATGTCATTTGTGCTTTTGCTTATCCTTTTAAAGCTTATTTTTCTATCTATGCTAAATTAATGGTTGTAAATAAATCTATTGACATTTGTTTGCAAAAAGGTTTCTTCAATATTTGGATTGAAGTTGATGCTCTTTTACTCATTGAAATGCTGACTTCCACTAAGATGGGGAATGCAGATTTATTCTATCTTCTTAATCATACTAGAACACTCGTCTCTCAAGTATGCTTTAAAATTTATCACATTTAGCATGAATGAAATGTCTTTGTATATTTTTTTGGCTAATATAGGTGCTAAATTAAATGATCTCATTCTTTATGATCATCTTAATTTACCTAAACAATTATGATGCTTGGTTCATCTGGATAACACCGGATTACCTTATTTCAGAAATTAATTTTGCTTTGTGTTTTTTTTGGTTTTCTATATTTTTATTTGTGTGCATTTTCATTTTGCTGCATTCCTCTGGCTGGTTTGCTCTCTTGTCTGGTTTGTGCTATAATATTTAAGAGATCTCTTTGGGGTGGTATTCGTTCAACCTCTGTTGGAGAGGTGTTCTCATATCAATTATTTTATTTAGGGATCTAATGTCAGCTTTCTTCAAGTGCTTCCTTGAACTTGTGGTGGCTTCCTTTTAGGTTATGCCTCTACCTAGTTTTGGATTTTCCCTTTTCTTAATTGGTATTGATTTTGCCACTAGTTTTTGCTAGCTGTTTCCTTACTTAGGAAGGTTTTTCTACTACTATTTTTGGGCCTGGTGGGTGTTGTTTGCTACTACCCTCTACCTAGTTGGCTTGGGTGGCTATTATTTGATGGCTACTCTTGATCTTTTCACTCTTGAGTTTGTGCTAGGCCTTTTGGTAGGTTTTTTCTCTTCATCCTTTTTAGGCTTTGTGGCTTTTGTTTGTTGGTTTCACCCTTTACCTTGTGGTTGAAAGGTCCTAATTAGTGGTTGCTAGTAACTGTTTTCTCTTTAGTACTAGCTTTTTTGATCCCTGGAGTCTAGAAGGGGCCTTGGTCTGTTTTACTTACCACTGTTAGTTGTTGGTGGTTGGGTGGTCCTCCCAGGATGCAAATCTTTGTCCAGTTCGGTGATTACCATTTGTTTCTTTGTTGTTTTTGGTGGCTTCCTATCGGTTTTTCACTATGCCTATCTTTCTCTGTGTTGGGATTGCCTCCCCTTTGGACTGGCTGCTTCTTTATCAGAGTTGGCTCATCTGCTGCTTTGTTAATTAGCTGGGTGGCTTTGTGGGCTGCTTGGTTTGGTTGGTTTTCATTTTGAACTATTATTAGCTGGTAAGGTTGCTTTTTTGGTGATTTTTCTTTATTTTAGTTTTGGCCTTATGGTATTGTTTGTTGTCGATTCTGTCGCTTTGCTCACTTGGTGGCTACTATTTTCCTTAAGTGTTGTTGGCTTGGTCTATTATTTTGGCTGAGGATTTGGATTGCTTTTGGTTTCTTTGGCTCCCTTTGTTTCTTGTGTCTTGCCTCTTGGTTTGTAGGGTGGGCTTGGTTGTTTTCCCAGTTGCTCTTGGTGGTGATTTTTTTGGTATTTTTTGGATGCCCTTTGATCTCCTCATAGGTTCATTTTCCTCACTCATGTGCTGCTATTTTCCTGTGGCTATCTTTCTATCTCTGAAGGAGGTATTGTGACTGCCTTTTTATTTCTTGCCTCTAATGTTTGGGTTGGACTAGTGGTTGTTGTTAGTGTTGTCCTTGTTCTCTAATATGGTTTGGAATTGTTGGTTTCTTTATGCTAGTTGTAGGTTCATGTTTTGGTTTTGGGTTGTTGTCTGTGGTTGTCTGGTGACACTAGTGGGTTTGGTTTCAATCTTTGGTGGCTTTACTTTTGGGGTGAAATCTTGGCAGCTACTCTTTCATTTCTATTGTGGTGGTTTTGTTGATGCTACTTCCTTTTAGGCTTAGTGACCTTTAGTCAGCTGGGTGATTTGTGGGCCATGTTGCTTGGGTGTTTAGAGAATTGTTAACTTTCACTCTTTGGTTGATTGCCTTCGTTGAGGTAAGGGTGATGATATGGGAATGATTTCCTATTATCTTTGGTGGTAGATAGTGATGTAACCCTTCTTTTGAAGTCTGGATACTCACATTTATGGTTGCCCGTTAAGATGAAGGTGACTGAGCCTGAGCCTTATTTGAAATTTTCTCTTATATTGCTCTTTATTTGGTGCTTAAGCTTAATTTTCTATAGATGTGTTAATTCCATCTTCTATTTGCTTGCAAGATTCTTTTATAGGTTCTTTGCAGGTTTAAGATCCTAGATGTGGATTATGCAACTCTCAAAAGATTGATTCTAGTAGTGGCCTTTAGATGATCCTCCTATTTACTATGTTGTTGCTTAGTTATTTTGGGTCTTTTATTTCTTTTATTAGGTTTTATTTCCTTTATGTTGTATTAGATAGGGGACTTTTCTCTCTTAATGTAGCACTTTGAGTGGTAATTAAGAAAATTTTTCCCTCTTAAGGAACTTGTACTCTTTTATTTGTGGCAATAAAATTCTCCCCTCTATGGGTTTTCTTAAAAAAAAACCCTAAACCCTAAAAACCTATAAACTAAAACCTAAACTAAATAAAACCTAAAAATCAAATAAAAAAAATGAAATAAAATTAAAAAATAAAATAAAATAAAAGTCTAAACTAAAACCTAAACCTTAAAATAAAATTAAAAAAACAAAAATAAACCAAAATAAAATAAATAAAATCCTAAACTAAATTAAAAAATAAAATAAACCTAAGAATAAAAAACCTAAATAAAATAAAAACTAAACCTAAAACATAAATAAAATAAACTTAAAATAAAATAAAATAAAAACTAAATAAAAACCTAAACTTAAAAATAAATAAAAAATAAAACCTAAACTCTAAACTAAAACAAAACCTAAACCTAAAATAAAAGTAAAATAAACAAAATAAAATAAACCTAAACCTAAGCTAAAATAAATAAAACTAAACCTAAACCTAAACCAAATCTAAATAAAATAAAATAAACTAAAAATAAATCTAAACCTAAACTAAAAAATAAAACAAAAAAAATAAACCTAAAATAAAATCCTAAAACATAAACATAAAAAAATAAAATAAAATCTTAAACCTAAAATAAACTAAACTTAAACCTAAACCTAAACTAAATAAAATTAAATAAATTAACAATAAACCTAAGCCTAAACTAAAAAAATAAAATCTAAAAATAAACCTAAAATAATCACCTAATACCTAAACCTAAAAAAATAAAATAATAACCTAAACCAAATCCTAATAATAAAAAATAAAACCTAAACCTAAAAAATATATAAAAATAAAACTCAACTAAAAAATAAACTTAAACCTAAAAAATAAACAAAAATAAAAAAACCTAAACTAAAATAAATAAACTTAATATAAATAAACTATCCTAAATAAAAATAAAAATAAACTTAAATAAAAATAAAAAAAATAAACTAAAATAAATTAAAAATAAACTAAATAAACTAAATAAACCTAAACCAATTAGTTTACTTAAATTTTTTTTAAAAAACCCTAAATGCTAAACTTTAACCCTAAACCCTAAACATGCAATGTTAAACACTAAACCCTAAACCTACAACCCTAAACCCTAAACCCTAAAAAGCCCTAAACTTAAATCCCTAAACCCTAAACCCTAAACTTTAACCGTAAACCCTAAACCTTAAAAGCATAAACCCTGAACCATAAACCCTAAACCCTAAACCCTAACCCTAAACCCTAAACCCTAAACCCCAAACCCTAAACCTAAAATTAAAGTAATTAAATAAATTAATAAAGAAACCTAAACCTATAACCTAACAAATCCAAACCTAAACCTAAACCTAAACTTTAAGAATGGGCATAACTTTGATAGTAGGAACATCACCATCAACCATGCTCAGTCTAGATCTCACAAAGGAAGTAGGCTGGGATTATCGCAGGTGGTGGTGGTGATCAGGTGTCGGTGGATATGAGGTGGTGGTCGACTGGGGTGACTTGAGGTAGGTGGAGCGATGGAATAAATTATTGACTTGTTTACAATTTGGTTCTACAGGAGACAAATTTTGTGGATTTTGATATCATTTTTCATTTTTATCTATGTCATCTTGTGTCTTAGAAACTTGGTGTGTTACTTTGATGAAATCAAAAGAAGAAGAAATGAATTTGTTCTTTTAAAAAAAAGTAAAATAAAATAAAACCCTAAACCCTAAAGCTAAATGTAAACTAAAACCTAAACCTAAACCTAAACCAATAAACCCTAAACTCTAATAAACTCCTAAACCCTAAACCCTAAACCAAAAACCTAAACTAGGCAAAAATCCTAAATATAAAAATAAAATAAATAAAAATAAATAAAACCAAAATAAAATAAAAAATAAAAGAAAATAAAAACCTAAACTAAAACCTAAGCCTAAACCTAAAAAGAATATAAAATATAAAATTAAAACAAAACTAAAATAAAATAAATAAAAACCAAAACTAAACTAAAAAAGAAAAAACCTAAATAAAATAAAATATTCTACCTAAAATAAAAATAAAATAAACCTAAAATAAAATAAAATAAAAGAAAAATAAAAACTAAAAAAAAACCTAAAAAAAACTTAAAAATTAATAAAAAGTAAAACCTAAACCCTAAACTAATAAAAAACATAACCTAAAATAAAAATAAAATAAATCTAAACCTAAACTAAAATAAATTAAACTAAAATAAATAAAACCTAAAACTAAAATAAACTAAACCTAAACCTAAACCTAAACTAAATAAAATAAAATAAACTAAAAATAAACCAAAATCTAAATTAAAAATAAAACCTAAAAAATAAACAAAAATAAAAACCTAAACCTTTAAAAGAATAAAATTAAAGCCTAAACCTAAACCTAAAAAAAATAAAACTTAAACCTAAAACTACTAATAAAATAAAACTAAACTAAAAAATAAACTTAAACTTAAACCTAAACCTAAACTTAAAAAAATAATAATGAAAACCTAAACTAAAGCAAATAAACCTAAAATAAATAAAATAAACTAAATAAAAATAAAATTGAACCTAAATTAAAATAAAAAATAAAATAAACTAAAAAGCTAAATAAACCTAAACACACCGATTTACTTAATTTAAATAAATAAATTAGAAAAACCCTAAACCCTAAGCCCGAAATAGTAAACCCTAAACCTTAAACCCTAAACCCTAAACTCGAAACCAAAATGTGAAACCCTAAACCCTAAACCCTAAACAAAACCCTAAACCTTAAACCCTAAACTAACCCTAAACCTTAAGCTAGCCCTAAGCCTTAAAATCCCTAAACACTAAAGCCTAAACACTAAACACTAAACCCTAAACCCTAATCCCTAATCTCTAAACCCAAACCCTAAATCCTAAACCCTAAAACCCTAAACCCTAAACTCTGAACCTTAATCCTTAATGCCTAACCCTAAATCCTAAACTCTAAACCCTAAACCCTAAACACTAAACCTAAACCTAAAGAAACTAAATAAATAAAAAAATGCACATAAACCCAAAAACCTAATAAACCAAAACCAAAACCTAAACCTAAACCCTAATAATGGGTAGAACCTTGACGGGAACATCAATGTCAACTTGGCTCAGTCTAGATCTGCCAGTGGAGGAAAAGGTGGAGGTCTGCTATGTGGTGGTGGGGATTGAGGTGCCATGATATGGAGGTGGTAAAAGGGTGGTTATGGAGGTAGAAGGAGACGAAGGTTACAAACCGTGGTTGAGGGATGATTGGGATATGATGGCTAATCCTCGAGAGGTGGTGGTTCCTAGAACTGGAAATCAAGAATGATCCAGCTACTTATGGAACAGGTTCTTACAAGAGAGACAGCTTCTAGCTATCTAGAGTTTTGCTTTATGCATGATCATTTCATTTTGTGCCTTAAAACTTGGTTCATGTTTCTTAAATCAAGAATGTTGAATAATTTGTTCTAAAAAAACTAAACCCTAAACTAAAACCTAAATTCTAAACTAAATAAACCCCAAACCTAAACCTAAAACCATAAACCCTAAAACTAAACCTAAACCTAAAATAAACCAAGCCTAAAACCCTAAACAATAAACACTAAACCTAAATTTAAACCTAAACTAAAACCCTAAATAAACCCTAAATAAACCTAAATAAAACCCTAAACCTAAAACCCTAAACTTAAAACCCTAAACTCTAAATTTCCTAAACCTAAACCTAAACTAAACCTAAATAAACTAAAATAAATAACCCTAAACTTAAACTAAACCTAAACCCTAATCCTAAACTTAAACCTAAAATCCTAAACTAACTTAAATAACTAAACCTAAATCCAAACCTAAATTTAAATTTAAATTTAAAATCTAAACTTAAACTAAACTAAACCTAAACAACATCTCCTAAACTAAACCCTAAACTTAAACCCTAAACCTAAACTTTAAACTTAAATCTTAAATATAAATAAAACTAAACTATAACTAAAAGAACCTAAACTTAAACTATACCTAAATATAATAAACTAAACTTAAACTTAAACTAAATCCTAAAAACTTAAACCTAAACTTAAACTTAAACCTAAACTTAAATCCTAAACCTAAACCTAAACTAAACTAAATTTAAACCTAAACTTGTTTAAACTTAAACTAAACTAAACCTAAACTAAACCTAAACTTAAATTTTAAACTTAACCTAAATATAAATTTAAACTAACTTAAACTAAACTAAACTAAACTAAATTTAAACCTAAACTTAAATCTAAAATCCTAAACTATCTTAAAACTCAAACTTAAACTAAACTGTTATACTTAAACTTAAACCTAACCTAACTTAAATCTAACCTAAAACCTAAAACCTAAACCCTAAAGTTTAAAACCTAAAACCCTAAACCTAAATTTAAACTTAAACCCTAAACCCTAAACTAATCCTAAATCTCAAACTATAACCCTAAACTAATCTAAACCTAAATCTAAATTCAAATCCTAAACCCTAAACCCTAAAATACCAAACCCTAAACCCTAAATCCTAAACTTGAAACACTAAAAACCTAAAAACCTAAACCTAAACTAAATAAAACCTAAAAATAAAATAAATAAGAAAACATAAACCTAAATATAATAAAATAATAAAATAAAATTAAAACCTAAACTAAAACCTAAACCTAAAATAAAAACTAAACCTAAAATTAAAAATAAAATAGAATAAAAAAAACAAGACTAAAATAAAATAAATAAAAACTTAAACTAAATTAAAAAATTAAATAAACCTAAAATTAAAAAGAACTAAATAAAATAAAAGCTAAACCTAAAATAAACATTAATTAAACCTAAAATATAATAAAATAAAAACTAAAACAAACCTAAGCCTAAAATATAAACCAACACTAAAAAAAAAACCTAAACCAAAAATAAAAATAAAATAAGCAAAATAAAATAAAGAAAAATTAAAATAAACTAAACTAAAATAAATAAAACCTAAACCTAAACCTAAAAGAAATAAAACCTAAACCTAAACCTAAACTAAATAATATAAAATAAACTAAAAATAAACCTAAACCTAAACTAAAAAATAAAACCTCAAGATAAACCTAAAATAAAAACCTAAAACCTAAACTTAAAAAAATAAAATAAAAACCTAATCCTAAGCATAAAAATAAAAAATAAAACCTAAACCTAAAAAGTAAACTAAAAATAAAACTAAACTAAAAAATAAACCTAAACCATAAAAATGAGCTAAAACAAAAATCCTACACTAAAATAAATAAACTTAAAATAAATAAACAACACTAAATAAAAAAATGAACCTAAATAAAAATAAAAAAATAAAATAAACTGAACTAAATAAAAACTAAACTAAATAAAGCAAAACATACTGATTTACTTAATTTAAAAAAAAATTAAAATGAATTAATATCTTAACCCTAAACCCTAACCCTAAACCCTAAACCCTAAACCCTAAACCTTAAACTCTAAACCCTAAACCCTAAATAACCCCAAACCATAAAATCCTAAGCCCTAAACCCAAACCCTAAATGCTAAACCCTAAACCTTAAACCTAAACACTATGCCCTAGACCCTAAAACCATATACCCTAAACCCTAAACCTTAAACTAACCCTAAACCCAAGGCTATCCCTAAATCCTAAACCCTAAAATCTAAAAACCCTAAACCCTAAAGCCTAAAAACTATACCCTAAACCCTAACCCTGCTAGAAGTGCTAGTGGATATGATGGTGGATATGGAGGTGGTGATTATGGAGGAAAGCTCTGAATGTGGAGGATCTGGAGGTGCTAGTTAATATGGTGATGGTGGTTATGGAGGCAAAAAGAGTGACAGAGGTTACAACCGTGGTGGTGGAAGAGGGATAGATTAGAGATATGATGGAGGATCCTACTACTCATGAGGCAAGGGTGGTCTAATGGGAATTGGAGAAACTAAAGAACGGTTGATTAGATCTACTGCTTATGGAACTGGGTCTTTATAGTAGAGATGATTCTAATTATCTAGGATATTTGATCTACTCTATGCGTGCTCATTTTTTATGTAGGATCCCACTTGTATCTTAGAAAACATGGTCTACTACTTGGTCAATGAAATCAAAAAGAAGAAATGTTGAATCTAAATTTCTTCTCTATTAAAAAAAACCTTAAACCCTGAACCCTAAATCCTAAATCAAAACCTAAATCCTAAACCTTAAACCATAAAAACTCTAAAACCCTAACCCTAAACCCTAAACCTTAAACTATAAACTATAAACCCAAAATCCTAAACCCTAAACTAACCTAAACCCTAAACCCTAAAGCCTAAACTAGCCTAAATTATCAACCCTTAATCCTAAATCCTAAACCCTAAACTAACCTAAACCCTAAACCTTAAAATAAAACCCAAACATAAAATAAACATAAAAAACCTAAAATAAAATAAAATAGAAAATAGATAAAAAACTAAACTAAAAAAATAAATCTAAAATAAACCTAAAAAATAAATAAAAAATAAAACCTAAACCTAAAATAAATAAAATAAAATAAACCTAAACCAAAGCTAAAATAAACTAAACTAAAATAAAGAAAACCTAAACCTAAACTTAAAATAAACTAAAGCTAAACCCTAAACTAAAAAAAAGAAAATAAACTAAAAATAAACCTAAACCTAAACCAAAAATAATTAAACATAAAAATAAACCTAAAACTTGAACCAAATAAAATAAAATAAAAACCTAAAAATAAAAAATAAAACATAAACCTAAAAAATAAAATTAAAAAAACAAGCTAAAAAATAAGCATAAACCTACACATAATCCAAAAAATAAATTAAAATAAAAAGCCTAAACTAAAATAAATAAACTTAAACCTAAATAAAAATAAAAATAAAAACCTGAGTAAAAAATAATATAATATAAATGAAACTAGATAAAAATAAATTAAATAAACTTAAACCTACCGGCTTACTTAATTTATTTTTTAAATAACCCTAAACCTTAAACCCAAAACCCTAAACTCTAAATCCTAAACCCTAATCCCTAAAACTAACCTAAACCACATAAACCACCTAAACCTTTCCTCTAAACTTAAACCCTAAACCATAAACCTAAACTATAAACCCTAAACTAAACTCCTAAACTTAAACAACTAAACCTAAACCCTAAAACCCTAAACTCTAATGCCTAATCCCTAAACCTTAAACCCTAAACCCTTTACTAAACCTAAACCTAAAGCTAACCCTAAACACTAAACCCTAAATTTTAAACCTTAAACCCTAAAAACCCTAAACCTTATAGCCTAAACCCTAAACCTTAAACCCTAAAGCCTAAATTAATCATAAACCCTAAGCTAACACTAAACACTAAACCCTAAACCCTAAAAGCTCTAACCTTAAAGCCTAAACACTAAACCTTAAACCCTAACAATAAACCCTAAATGCTAAATCCCTAAATGTTAAAACCCTAAACCATAAACCTTAAACCTTGAACCATAAACCCTAAACCCTAAACCCTAAAAACCAAAAAACCTAAAAATAAATTAAATATAAAACCTAAACCTAAATATAATAATAAAATAAAATAAAATAAAAACCTAAACTAAAACATAGACCTAAACTGAATAATAAAATAAAATAAATAAGTAAAAATAAAGTAAGATATAATAAATAAAATCTTAAACTAAACTAAAAAATAAAATAAACCTAAGAATAAAAAACCTAAATAAATTAATAATAAATGTAAAATAAAAATAATAATAAACCTTAAATAAATTATAATAAAAAGCTAAACCTAAAAAATAAAACTAAAAATAAATAAAAATAAAACCTAAACCTAAAATAAAAATAAAATAAAATAAACCTAAACCTAAACTTAAATAAACTAAACTAAAATAAATAAAACTTAAACCTAAACTTAGACTAAATAATAAAATAAACTTAAAATAAACCTAAACCTAAACTAAAAAATAAAGACTAAAAATAAACATGAAATAAAAACCTAAAACCTAAACTTAAAAAATATAATAAAAACCTCAACCTAAAAATAAGAAATAAAACCTAAACCTAAAAAATAAAAATAAAACTCAACTAAAAAATAAACTTAAACCTAAGAAATAAACTAAAATAAAAACCCTAAACTAAAATAATTAAACCTATAAAAAATAAACTAAAATAAATAAAAATAAAAAATAAACCTAAATACAACGAGCAAAAAAAGTAAACTAAAATAATTAAAAAATAAACTTTATATACTAGATAAGCCTAAACCTACTGATTTACTTAAATTTTTTTTAAAACAAAACCTTAAATCCTAAATTATAATCCCTAAACCCTAAACCGTAAACTCCAAAAAACACTAAACCCTAAAGCCTAAACCCTAACCCTAAACATTAAACACTAAAAACATAAAGATTAACACTTTAAACCCTAAACTCTAAACCTTAAAACTTAAACCCTAAACCCTAACCCTAAATCCTAAACCCTAAACCCCAAAACCTAAACCTAAACCTAAAGTAATTATATAAATTATAAAATAAACCTAAACCCTAAAACCTAATAAACCTAAACCTAAACTCAAACCCTAAGAATGGGCAGAACCTTGATGGCAAGAACATGACCTTCAACCAGGATCAGTCTAGATCAGGCGGTGGAGGCGAAGGTGGAGGTGGCGGTTATCACAGTGGTGGTGGGGGATCTGGACGTGCTAGTGGATATGGAGGTGGTGGTCAGAGTAGTGTTGGTTATGGTGGTCGGAAGAGCGACGGATGTTATAGCCGTTGTAATGGTGGGGGGAGAGATAGGGGATATGATGGTGGATCCTACTACTCGAGATGTCGCAGTGGTTCTGATGGGAACTGGAAAAATTAAAGAACATCCAATCCGATCTACTGCTTATGGAACAATATTTTTGCAGTAGAGATGGTTCTAGTTATCTAGGGTTTTGGATTTTCTATATAATGCTCATTTTTGAACTATGTTGTTTCTTGTGTCTTAGAAAACTTGGTGTGTTACTTCGTTGATGAATTATAAAAGAAGAAATGTTGAATCTGAATTTACTCTCTATTAAAAAAACCAAAAACCCTAAACCCTAAACTAAAACATGAACCCTAAACCTAAAACCTAAACTCTATACCCTAAACCCTAAATCTTAAAATATTAAACCCTAGATCCTAAACCCTAAAACTTAAATCCTGAACCATAAACCCTAAACCCTAAACCCTAAACCCCAAACCATAAACCCTAAACCAAAACCATAAACCCTAAACCATAAACCATAAACCCTAACCCTAAACCCTAAAAACTTAAAAGACTATACCCAAACTAATTAAAAACTAAAAATAAAGAAAATAAAAAAAAACTAAACCTAAATAAAATAAATAATATAATAAGATAAAACATAAATTAAAATCTAAACCTTAACCTAAACCTAAGCCTAAACCTAAATATAAAATAAAATAAAAATAAAAACTAAACTAAAATTAAATAAATAAAGAACAAAACATAAAAATAAAATAATCCTAAATAAAATAAAAAACTAAACATAAAACAAAAATATAATAAACCTAATATAAAATAAAATAAAAACTAAATAAAAACCTAAACCAAAAAAATAAACATAAAAATAAAACCTAAAAATAAATAAAAAATAAAATGTAAACCCTAAACTAAAAAAAAACCTAAACCTCAAATAAACAAAATAAAATAAACCTAAACCTAAACTAAAATAAATAAAACCTAAACTTAAACCTAAAATAAACTAAACCTATACCCTAAAATAAATAAAATAAAGTAAACTAAAAATAAACCTAAACCTAAACTAAAAAATAAAACCCCAAAATAAACCTAGAATAAAGACTTAAAACCCAAATTTAAACCTAAAAATAAAAAATAAAACCTAAACCTAAAAAATAAAATAAAAATAAAACTAAACTAAAAAATAAACATAAACCAAAACTAAAATCTAAAAAATAAACTAAAATAAAAAACCTAAACTAAAATAAATAAACTTGAAAAAAATAAACTAAACTAAATAAAAATAAAAATAAACCTAAATAGAAAAAATAAACTAGATAAACTTAAACCTATTGGTTTACATAATTTAAAAAAAATCATAAACCCTAAAGCCTAAACCTAAACCCTAAATCCTAAACCCTAAACACTAAACCCCAAACATTAAAACTAATCCTAAATCGTAAACCTTAAAACCATAAAGCCCTTATCCCTAAACCCTAAACAAACCCTAAACCCTAAACCCTAAACCTTAAACTAACCCTAAACCCTAAGCTAATCCCAAACCATAAACCCTAAACCTTAAACACTAAATCTTAAAAACCATAAACCCTAAAGCCTTAACACTAAACCCTAAACCCTAAAGCCTAAAACCATAAAATCTAAACTCTAAAATCCTAAACCCTAAACCCTAAACTCTAACCCTAAAAACCTAAAAACATAAAAACCTAAACCTAAACTAAATCAAATAAATAAGAAAGCCTAAACCTAAATAAAAATTTAAAATAAAATAAAAACATAAAAAAAAACCTAAACCTAAACCTAAAAATAAAATAAAAGTAAAAATAAAAATAAATTAAAATAAGATAAATAAAAACATAAATTAAACTAAAAAATAAAATAAACCCAAGAATTATTAAATCTAAATAAAATAAAAACTAAATGTAAAATAAAAATAAAATAAACCTATAATAAGATAAAATAAAATTTAAATAAAAACCTAAACCTCAAAAATAAACCTAAAAATAAATAAAAAATAAAACCTAAAGCCTAAACTAAAAAATAAGCCTAAAATAAAAATAATATAAATAAAATAAAATAAACCTAAAATAATCTAAAATAAATAACAACTAAACCAAAATTTAAGATAAATTAAACCTAAACATAAACCTAAACTAAATAAAATAAAATAAACTAAAAACAAAACTAAACCTAAACCCAAAAAAAATAAAATAAAAACTTTAACCTAAACCTAAACCTACAAATTAAAAATAAAACCTAAATATTCAAAATAAAATAAAATAAAAACTCAACTAAAGTAAACCTAAACCTAAGCTAAAAAAATAAAACTTAAAAATAAACCTAAAATAAAAACCTAAAACCTAATACTAAAAAAATAAAATATAAACCTGAAACTAAACCTAAAAATAAAATATAAAACCTAAACCTAAAAGAAAAAAAAACTCAACTAAAAAATAAACCTAAACATAAACCTAAACCTAAAAAATAAACTAAAATAAAAAACCTAAGCTAAAATAAAGAAAACCAAAATAAATAAATTAAATTTAAAAAATAAAAAAATAAACCTAAATAAAAATAAAAAATAAAATGAATAAATTGAATAAACTTAAACCTACTATTTTACTTAACTTAAAAAAACCCTAAACAACAAAAGTAACCCTAACCCTTATACCTACAAAACTAAACCTACAACCCTAAACCCTTTACTCTGAACCCTAAAAAATCCTAAACCCTATTCCCTAAACTCTAGACCCTAAACCCTAAACCCTAAACCCTAAACCCTAAACCCTAACCTTAAACCCTAAACCCTAAAAGCATAAACTTTAAAACTCTAAACCCTAAATCCTAACCTTAAACCCTGAACTCTAAACTCCCAAACCCTAAACCTAAACCTAAAGTAACTAAATAAATTAAAAAATAAACCTAAACCCTAAAACCTAATAAAGTTTTACCTAAACTTAAACCTAATAAATGGGCGTGAACCTTCATGGAAGGAACATCACCATCAACCAGCCAGATCTAGGAGAGAGTGGTGGAAGGCAAGTTATCGAGTGGTGGGGGGATCTAGAGGTGCTGGTGGATATGGATGTGGTGGTTGGAGCAGTGGTGGTTATGGAGGCAGGAGGAGGGATGGAGGTTAGATTCGTGGTGGTGGTGGAGCGAGAGATTAGGGATATGATGGTGGATCCTGCTACTTGAGAGGCTAGGGTGATTTTGATGGGAACTAGAGAAATTGAAAAATGGTCCATCTGATCTGCTGCTTACGAAACTATGTCTTTACATTAGAGACGGTTCTAATTTTCTAAGGTTTTTGATTTGCCCTATGTGTGCTCATTTTTTATCTATGTCATCGCTTATATCTAAGAGAACTTGGTGTGTTACTTGGCTGACTAAATAAAAAGAAGAAATGTTGAATGTGGATAAGTTCTCTGTTAAAAAAAACCAAAACTCTAAACCCTAAACTAAAACTTGAACCCTAATCCTAAAACTTAAACCCTAAACCCTTATATATATATATATATATATATATATATATAATAAAATAAAACCATAACCCTAAATGCTAAACCCAAAAATTAACCTTAACCCCTAAACCTACAGCCCTAAACCCTAAACCCTAAACCCTAAACCCTAAACCCTAAAACCCTAAATTCCAAACCCTAAACCCTAAACTGTAAACCCTAAAAATAAACTAATAAAACATGAAACTAAACTAATTAAAACTAAAACTAATAAACAATAAACTAATAATAAACAAAAAACTAACAATAAACTAAAGCAAAAACTAGTAAAACTAACTAAATTAAACTAACTAAATAATAACTAAAAAACTAATAAATTAATAATAATAAAATTTAACTAAACTAATAAACAAACTGATAATTAAATTAAACATAAATAAAAGAACCCCACTAATAAACTAACTAAAAATAAACTAAACTAACAAAACTAATAAAAACTAAACTAAACCTAAACTAATAACTTAAAAAAACTAATAAACTAACTAAACTAAATCATAATAAATAATTAACTAATAATAATAACTAACTAATAAACCTAATCCCTAAACATAACTAACCTAATAAATAACTAAGTAATAAAAAACTAATCCCAATAACTAAACAAAGTAAACTAAAACTAATAACTAATAAACTGAGTAAATAACTAATAAATAACTAATAATAATAACTAACTAATAACTAAACTAAACTAATAAACTAATAAACTAACTAAACCTAATAATAAACTAACTAAATAATAATAACAAAATTAATAATAAAACTCAAAAAAATAATAAACTAAAATAAAATAACTAATAATAACTAACACTAAACTAATAAACTAATAATAAACTAAACTAAATAAAAATAATAACTAAATTAATAATAATAATAATAATAATCCAAACTAATGATAAACTAAATAATAAAAAAACCTAAATAAATAAGCAAAACCTAATAATAAAAAATAAACAAAATAAACTAACTAATAATAATAAACTAATAAAACTAACTAAACTAATAATATAACAATAAAAAAATAAACTAAACTAAAAATAAAAAAATCTCTAAATAATAATAAAACCTAATAACATTAAAACTAGCTAAACTAATCTAATAATAATAATAAACTAAATAATAAATAACTAAAACTAAACTAAACTAAACACTAAACTAACTAAATAAAAACTAACTAATAAAATTAATAATAACTAAACTAACTAAGTAAATAACTAATAACAAACTAACTAAAGCTAATAATAATAATAATAATAATAATAATAATAATAATAATAATAATAATAATAATAATAATAATAATAAAATTAAATAAACTAAACACTAAATGCCAAAACCTTAATTAATAAAACTAATAATAATAATAAACTAATAATAATAAACTAAACTAAAGTAAAATAACTAATAACTAAACTAATAAAACTAATAATAATAACTAAATAATAACTATAAGAACTAATAAATTAATAATAAAACTAAACAAAAACTAACTAATAACTAACTAATAAAACCTTATAAACTAATAAATAATAAATTCTAAATGTAATAATAACCATTAAAAAATTTAAACTGATAATAAACTAAATAAAACTAATAGGAAATAACTAATAACCTAAAACTAATAACTAATAAACTAAGAAACTAAAAAACAAACTAATAAACTAAATTAATAATAATAAAATTAATAAACTAACTAACTAAACAAAATAATAATAATAAGAAATAATAATAACCTAAAATATAAACCTAAACTAAATCCTAAACCTAAAAATAAAATAAAATAAAATAAACTAATCTAAAATAAAATAAATAAAAAACTAAACTAAACCAAAAAAATAAAATAAACCTCAAAATAAAAGACCTAAATAAAATAAAACCTAAATGTAAAATAAAAAAATACCTAAAATAAAATAAAATTCAAACTAAATTAAACTTAAACCTAAAAAATAAACCTAAAAATAAAACCTAAAAAAAAAACCTATTCCATAAACTAAAAAAAACTAAACATAAAATAAATAAAATAAAATAAACCTAAACCTAAACTAAAATAAATTAATGTAAAATAAATAAAACCCAAAATAGACCTAAAATAAACCTAAGAATAATAAACCTAAATAAAATAAAAACTAAACAAAAAATAAAAATAAAATAAACCTAAACTTAAAAAAATAAACCTAAAAATAAAACCTAAAAAAAAAACCTATTCCATAAACTAAAAAAAACTAAACATAAAATAAACAAAATAAAATAAATCTAAACCTAAACTAAAATAAATTAATGTAAAATAAATAAAACCCAAAATAGACCTAAAATAAACCTAAGAATAATAAACCTAAATAAATTAAAAATTAAACAAAAAATAAAAATAAAATAAACCAAAAATAAACATAAAATAAAATAAAATAAAAACCTAAACCTAAAAAACAAACCTAAAAATAAATAAAAAATGAATCCTAAACCCTAAACTAAAAAATATCTAAACCTAAAATAAAAAAATAAACCTAAACCTAAACTAAAATAAAATAAACTAAATAAATAAAACATAAAGCTAAACCTAAACCTAAACTTAAACTAAATAAAATAAAAAAACTAAAAATAAACCTAAACCTAAAATAAAAAATTAAACCTAAAATAAAAACCTAAAACCCCAACCTAAAATCTAAACCTAAACATAAAATAAAAAATCAAATCTAAACCTGAAAAATAAAATAAAAATAAAACTAAATTGAAATGTAG
Source organism: Cymbidium sinense (assembly GCA_021442155.1). Classification (NCBI taxonomy): domain Eukaryota; kingdom Viridiplantae; phylum Streptophyta; class Magnoliopsida; order Asparagales; family Orchidaceae; genus Cymbidium; species Cymbidium sinense. The sequence goes on along the minus strand of CM038230.1, from coordinate 88,138,559 downwards.
ACTTAAACCTAAACCTAAACCTAAAAATAAAATTATTACCTAAACCTAACCTTAAAAATAAAAAATAAAATAAAAATAAATCTAAACTGAAAAATAAACATAAACCTATACCTAAATAATAATCTATAATAAAAAAACCTAAATTAAAATTAAAAAAGCTAAATGAAAATAAAAATAAACCTAATAAAAAAATAAAATAAACTAAAATAAAAAAATAAAAAAATAAACTAAGTCAACATAAACCAACTAGTTTACTTATTTTAAAAAAACTATAACAAAATAAAAAACCCAAACCCTAAAACCCTAAACCCTAAAACTAAACCTAAACCCTAAAACCCAAAATTCAAAACCCTAAACCCTAAACCTACAACCCTAAACCCTAAACCTTAAACCCCAAACCCTAAACCATAAACCCTAACCCTAAACCCTAAACCCTAAACCCTAAAAGCCTAAAAACCTGAAACTAAACTAAATAAAACTTAAAAATAAAAGAAAAATAAAAAAAAAACATAAACATGAATAAAATAAAATAAATAAATAAAATAAAAACCTAAACTAAAACCTAAACCTAAACATAAAATAAAATATAATAAAAAATATAAATTAATCTAAAATAAAATATATAAAAACTTAAACTAAACTAAAAAAATAAAGTAAGCCTAAAAATAAAAAACCTAAATAAAATAAAACCTAAATGTAAAATAAAATATACCTAAATAAAATAAAATAAAAACTAAATAAATTTTAAACCTAAAAATAAAATCTTAAAAAAACATATTCCCTAAAGTTAAAAAAAACCTAACCATGAGATAAACAAAATAATATAAACTAAAACCTAAGCTAAAATAAACTAAACTAAAATAAATAAAACCCAAAATAGGCCTAAAATAAACCTAAGAATAAAAACTTAAATAAAATAAAACTATACATAAATAAAAATAAAATAAATAAACCTAAAATAAACCTAAAATAAAATAAAATAAAAACTAAATAAAATCTTAAACCTAAAAAATAAAACCTAAAAATAAATAAAAAATAAAACCTAAATGCTAAACTAAAAAAAACCTAAACCTATAATAAAAATGAAATAAATAAAATAAAATAAACCTAAACCTAAACTAAAATAAACTAAACTAAAATAAAAACATAAAACCTAAACCTAAAAAAATAAAATAAAAACCTAAACCTAAACCTAAACTTAAAAATGAAAAATAAAACCTAAACCTAAAAAATAAAATTAAAATAATACACAACTAAAAAATAAACATAAACCTAAAAAATAAACTAAAATAAAAACCTAAATGAACAAAAATAAACTAAACTAAATACAAATTAAAAATAAACATAAATAAAAATAAAAATAAAATAAACTAAAATAAAGTGAAAATAGGCTAAATAAACCTAAACCTATCGGTATACTTAATTTCTTTTTTTAAAGAAAACCTAAACGCTAAATGCTAAACCCTAAACCATAAAAACCCTAAACCCTAAACCCGAAACACTAAACACTAAACCCTAAACCTAAAAACCTAAAAAAACCTAAAAACCTAAAATCCTAAACCTAAATTAAATAAAACCTAAAAATAAAATATATAAAAATCCTAAATAGAAATAAAATAAAAAATAAAATAAACTAAAACATAAAATTAAAAAAAACTAATAAAAAAACTTAAATAAAATAAGTAAAAAAGCAAACAAAACTTGAAAATAAAATAAACATAAGAATAAAAAATCTAAATAAAATACAAACTAAACATAAAATAAAAAACAAATAAACCAAAAATAAAATAAAATAAAAACTAAATAAAAACCTAAACCTAAAAAAATACCTAAGAATAAATAAAAAATAAAACCTAAATCATCAACTAAAGAAAAAACCTAAACTTAAAATAAAAATAAAATGAAAATAAACTTAAACTAAAATAAACTAAAATAAAATAAATAAAACCTAAACCTAAACCTAAAATAAAGTAAATCAAAACCTAAACCTAAACTAAATAAAATATAACGAACTAAAAATATACCTAAACCTAAACTAAAAAATAAAACCTAAAAATAAACTTAAAATAAAAACCTAAAATGTAATCCTAAAAAAAATAAAATAAAAACCAAAATCTAAACCTAAAAATAAAAAATATACCTAAACCTAAATAATAAAATAAAAATAAAACTAAACTAAATTATAAACATAAACCTAAACCTAAACCTAAAAAATAAATTAAAATAAAAAACCTAAACTAAAATTAATAAACATGAAATAAATAAACTAAACTAAATAAAAATAAAAAATTAATCTAAATAAAAATATTGAATGAACTAAATAAACTAAATAAACCTAAACCTATTGGTTTACTTAATTTTAAAAAAAAAACCTAAACGTTAAACCCTAAACCCAAAACACTAAATCGTAAACCCTAAACCCTAAAACTAACCCTAAGCCCTAAACTCTAAACCTACAAACCAAAACCCTAAACCCTAAAAAATCCTAAACCCTAAACCATAAGCTAACCTTAAACATTAAACCATAAACCCTAAACCCTAAACCCTAAACCCTAAACAATAAACCGTACACCCTAAAACCTTAAACCTTAAACCCTAAACTAACCATAAACTCTAAAAACTCTAAACCCTAAACCCTAAAGCCTAAACCCTAAATCCTAAATCATAAACCCTAACCCCTAAGCTAACTCTATACCCTTAACCCTAAAAACCCTAAACCCTAAAGCATAAATAATAAACCCTAAACCTAAACACTAAACCATAAACCCTAACCACAAACACTAAACACTAAAACCCTCAACTCTAAAACACTGAACCCTAAACCATAAACCCTAAGCACTAAACCATAAACCCTAAAAACCTAAAAACTTAAACTTAAACTAAATAAAATCTAAAACTAAAATAAAAAAACATGAACTAAATAAAATAAACAAAAAAATAAAATAAAATAAAAACCTAAACTAAAGCCTAAACCTAAATCACAAAATAAAAATAAACTAAAATAAAATAAATAAAAACCAAAACTAAACTAAAAATCTAAAATAAACCTCAAAATAAAAATGCTAAATAAATTAAAAAGTAAACATAAAGAAAAATAAAATAAACTTGAAATAAAATAAAAGAAAAATTAAAACCTAAACTTAAAAAATAAACCTAAAAATAAAACCTAAAAATAAATAAAAATAAAACCTAAACCCCAAACTAAAATAAATCATGAACCTTAAATAAAAATAAAATAAATAAAATAAAATAACCCTAAACCTAAACTAAATTAAACTAATCTAAAATAAATAAAACCTAAACCTAAAATAAACTAAACCAAACCTAAACCTAAACTAAACAAAATAAAATAAACTAAAAATACACCTAAATGTAAACTAAAAAATAAAATAAAAATAAACCTAAAATAAAGTCCTAAACCCTAACCCCAAAAAACATAATAAAATCATAAACCTAAACTAAAAAATAAAAAATAAAACCTAAACACAAAAAATAAAATATAAAATAAAACTCAACTAAAAAATAAACCTAAACTTAAACCTAAAAAATAAACTAAAATAAAAAACCTAAACTAAAATAAAAAATTAAACTAAATAAAAATGAAAAATAAAGTAAACTAAAATAAATAAAAAATAAACTGAATATATTACATAATCCTAAACCTGCCGATTTACTTAATTAAAAAAACCATAAATTCAAAATCCTAAACACCAAACCCTATCGCCTAAACCCAAAACCTACAACCCTAAACCCTAAACCCTAAACCCTAAACTCTAAACCCTAAACCCTAAACCCTAAACCCTAAACCCTAAAACCCTAAACCCTAAACTCTAAACCCTAACCCTAAACCCTAAACCATAAAAGCATAAACCTTAAAACCCTAATCCTAAACCCTAAACCCTATACCCTAACCCTAAACCCTAAACCCTAAATGCCAAAGCCTAAACCTAAACCTAAAGTAACTAAATAAATTAAAAAATAAACCTAAACCCTAAAACCTAATAAACCTAAACCTAAACTTAAACCCTAAGAATGGGTAGAACCTTGATGATAGGAACTTTACCGTCGACCAGGATCAGTCTAGCTTTGGAAGTGGAGGTGAAGTTGGAGGCGGTGGTTATCGTAATGGTGGTGGGGTATCTAAAGGTGTTGGTGGATATAAAGGTGGTGGTTGGAGCAGTGGTGGTTATGGAGGCGGGAGGAGCGATGAAGGTTATAGCCGTGGTGGTGGCAGAGGGAGAGATCAAGGATATGATGATGAATTCCGCTACTCAAGATCCCAGGATGGTTTTGATGGGAACTAAAGAAATTGAAGAACAGTCCATCTGATCTACTGCTTATGGAACTATGTCTTTATAGTAGAGATGGTTCTAGTTATTTAGGATTTTTGATTTGCTCTATGTGTGCTCATTTTTTTCTATGTCGTCACTTGTGCTTCAAAAAACATGGTGTGTTACTTGGTTGATGAAATCAAAAAGATGAAATGTTGAATCTAAATTTGTTCTCTATTTAAAAAAGCCAAAAACCCTAAACACTAAACTAAAACCTAAAGCCGATAATTTGCTAGAGCCTTTTTCTGTGCTGGCTGTATGTTTGTTGATGCTTTTGGATTGGACTTTTTGGTTTTGGTGGTTGGTGGCTACCTTTCAACCTCTTTTGAGTGGTTGTTTTGTCTTCTGATGATTTGCACTAGCTACAGCTTATGTTTCCTTCAGTTGATGGTTACATTTCTAAGCTATTTAGTCATTTGTGGTCACTGCTTAAGTGACCTATTGTGGACTTTGTCTTGAGGGCTATCCCGGTTTTTGGTTGTCTATTAATTAGCATTGGTGCTTGTCGATGGCTAGTTCTAATTTTCCCTAGTTTGGAGCTTAGATGGGTATTTGGTTAATGGTGTTCTAACTTTGGCCTCCTCTGTGATTAGATTATTATGGTTTTCATTTGGTGGTTTGTCGCTAGTCGGTTGGTCGGTGCTGTTGCTCTTTGTTTAATGGTGATGGATCTATAACTCTATGGACTACTGACCTTGGATGTTAGCTTGTATCAGGTATGTTGGCTATGATGGCTTTGATGTTACTCACCTCTTCTCTCTGGCTGGTAGCATTACATATGATTGTAACCCTTCTTTATGAAGTTTGGATGATCATATGTATTGTAACCCTTCTCAACTCTCTCATTTTCCTCTTTTTTCCCTTATCCTTTTCAGCTTTGATTTTTTCTCATGTAGTGTTTCACAGATTTTTTTTACATGTTGGAACTTTATAGAGGGAATGGTCGTTGCTCAGTCAACCTAAGTATTGTTATTGTGGATCTTGCTTATCTTGCTTTCTTAATAGAATCATGAACTGCTGCTAACTAATTCTTTTTCTATTTTCAGGATTTGTAATTTTACTTGTCTTTTTCTCTTATGCTTTGTGGGAGCTGTATTTGTTCTTTTGTTTTCTTTTCTTTTTTGAATGTACTTAGATGGGGGTTTAGCTCTGTAGGTTTCTTGTAGCTCTGAGAGCAGTAGAACTTTAGAGCTTTACCTCTTTTAAGGACATTATATCTTTTCCATTTATGGTAATAAAATTTTAACTTTTTCCAAACAAAACCCTAAACCCTAAACAACCCTAAACCCAAACCCTAAAACCCTAAATCCTAAACCCTAAACTAACCTTAAACTCTAAAGCCTAAACACTAAGCCTTAAACCCTAAATCTTAAACCCTAACCCTAAACCCTAAAAGCATAAAACCTAAACCCTAAACCCTAAACCCTAAATTTTAAACCCTAAACTTAAACCCAAAGTAACTAAATAAATTAAAGAAATAAACCTAAACCATATAACCAGATAAACATAAATCTAAACCTAAACCCTAAGAATGGGCAGAACCTTGATGGTAGGAACATCACCGTCAACTAGGTTCAGTCTAGATATGCCAGACAAGGTGAAGGTAGAGGTGGCAGTTATCGTAGTGGAGGTGGGCGATATGGAGGTGTTGGTGGATATATAGTGTGGTGGTCAGAGCAATGGTGGTTATGGAGGTGGGAGGAGCTACGAAAGTTACAGCCATAGTGGTGGTGGAGGGACTGATCAGGGATATGATGGTGGATCCTGCTACTTGAGAGGCCGGGTTGGTTCAGATGGGAACTGAAGAAACTGAAGAATGGCCGATCCGATCTGCTACTTAAGGAACTATGTCTTTATAGTAGAGACAGTTCTAGTTATCTAAGGTTTTTGGTTTGCTCTATGCGTGCTCATATTTTATCTATGTCGTCGCTTGTGTCTTAGAGAACTTGGTGTGTTACTTGATTGATGAAATCGAATAGAAGAAATGTTGAATCTAAATTTGTACTCTATTAAAAAAAACTAAAAACCCTAAACCCTAAACTAAAACTTGAACCCAAAACCCTAAACCTACAACCGTAAACCCTAAACCCTAAACCCTAAACCCTAAACCCTAAATGCTAAACCCTAAACCCTAAACACTAAAACCCTAAACCCTAAACCATAAACCCTAAACCCTATATCCTAATTCCTAAACCCTAAAACCTATAACTAGAAACCATAAACACTAAACCCCTACCCTAAACCCTAAACCCTATAAACCTAAAGACCTAAACATAAAATAAATAAAACCTAAAAATAAATTAATAAATAAACCTAAACCTAAATAAAATAATAAAATAAAATAAAACATAACTAAAAAATCTAAACCTAAATAAAATAAACCTAAAATATAAAAAATAAAATAAACAAAAATAAAATAAATAAAATAAACAAAATAAAAAAATAAAATAAACCAAAATAAAAAACCTAAATAAAATAAAAACTAAAATAAAATAAAAAATAAAATAAATAAAATAAAATAAAATAAAAACCTAAACCTAAAAAAATAAACCTAAAATAAACCTAAACACTAAACTAAAAAAAATAAAACCTAAACCTAAAAAAAATAAAATAAATAAACAAAATAAAACCTAAACCTAAACCTAAAATAAAAAAAACCTAAACCTAAACCTAAATAAAAAATAACTAAAAAAAATAAAAACCTAAACCTAAAAATAAAAAAAAAATAAACCTAAAATAAAAACCTAAAATCTAAAAAAAAATATAAAATAAATAAACTAAATAAATAAAAATATATAAAATAAAAATAAATAAAAATAAAAAATCTAAAAAAATAAACTAAATAAAAACCTACTAATATTTAAAAAAATCATAAACTCTAAATAAACCTAAAGCCTAATTAAACCTAAAACCTAAAAATGTTAAACCCTAAACCCTAAACCTAAACCTAAACCCTAAATAAAATTTAAAAAAATCAATAAACCAAAACTAAACTCTAAACCCTAAACCTAAACTTAAAACCTAAACCTAAACCTAACTAAAAAACTAAATTAAAAAAAATAAACCTAAACCCTTAAACCATAAATACATAATCGATAAGAATGGTATCTCCTTCATGGATGATTATTTTGTTGTACTTCGAGCTTTTGTTCTCTTTTGGTCTCCCATTGTTGGTCCTAGTGATGGGAGCTTACTATTGGAGGTTTGATGGTGGTTATTTTTTTTTCCTTTGCTTTCATTTTGGCTATATGGCATCATGATTATTGGTTGAGCCCGCCGGGATTTTCCTTCGGGTCAGTTACTCTTAGAGTCAAGTACTACCACCATAGTTTTTATTCCCCTTTTATGGTGGTTTTTTTGAAGTCTTTTTATAGTTTTTGCCTGTTGACTAGATGGCCCATTGGCTTATCATTTCTTTCTATTGTGGGATAAACTTGTATGTGGTTTTGGATGTTCTTGGCTCTGTTGCTATTTCTGCTGATTCTTGTTAATATGGTTGGCTTGGTGGCCTTGATGGTTAGCTACAACTGTGATGTTGGTTGGTGGATCTACAAAATTTTTGGTTCTTTACCTTTGGTCTTTGTTTGTTTTGGGTGGTTTTGATGGTGGCTATTTCTTGTCCGTCATGTTTAGTTGGTTTCTTTACTCTAGTTTGGTTGTATGCTTTGCTGATTAGTTGCTTATTTAATCTTGATGATAGATACTAGAACTTGGCTAGCTCTTTGCTGTTGGCTATTTGGTTTAATCAAGGTAAGTTAGCTATGATGGTTGGGATGTTTCCCTGATTATCCTTTTGGTTAGTAGCACCACATGTGATGGTAACCCTTCTTCTGAAGTTTGGATGCTCACATATCTTGTTGCCCCTTGAGATGAATGTGACTGAGCCTGAGCCTTATCTAAGAATTTTATCATTTATTTTTTTTTTGTCTACTTAGCTTATCTTTATTTCTAGATGCTTATCTCTATCTTAAGTTCTTTGCAGGTTTGTCATAGGTTTGGGGATGTAGGTGGTTTGTGCATCTCTTAGAAGATTTTGGGATATAGATGGCTTTGGCTGCCCTTCTTGGAATTTTGTGTTATATCTTTCTTAGTTTTTGTCTTTTCTTTCTTTTGCTTTAGTTTTCTTGTAAAATGTAGGGCATTTACCTCTTTAGGCTAATTATAGCTCTCCAAGCTGCAGTTTGAAGATTTATCTCTTTTAAGGACCTTTTATCCATTTCTTTCTGGCAATAAAATTCTCCCACTTTTGATTTTAAAAAAAAATCTAAGAATGGGCAGAACCTTGATCAGGACATCACTCCAACCGTGGTCACCAAGATCCTGGTGGAGGTGAAGGCGAGGCAATGGTTATCACAATGGTGGGGGATCTAGAGGTGCTAGTAGATATGGAGTTGGTGGTTAGAGCAGTGGTGGTTATGGAGGCGGAGGAGCAATGGAGGTTACAACCATGGTGATAGCGGAGGGAGAAATCAGAGATATGATGGTGGATCCTACTACTCAAAAGGCCACAGTGGTTTTGATGGGAATTGGAGAAACTAAAAATTGGCCAATCTGATCTACTTTTTATGGAGTTATATCTTTATAGTAGAGACGGTTCTAGTTATCTAAGGTTTTTAATTTGCTCTTTGCATGCTCATTTTTTATCTATGTCATCATTTGTATTTTAGAAAACTTGGTGTGTTACTTGGTTGATGAATTCAAAAAGAAGAAATGTTGATTCCAAATTTCTTCTCTGTTAAAAAATAAATACCAAAAACCTTAAACACTAAACTAAAACTTGAGCCCTAAACCTAAAACCTAAACCCTAAACCCTAAACCCTAAATCCCTAAACCCTAAACCTTAAACCCTAAAACCTAAGTCCTAAACCCTAAACTAAAAAAAACCTAAACCCTAAACCCTAAACTTGGAGCCTGTGCATGCTTTTCCCTCTCGGCTTCCTGGTGTTCAAGAAACCCTCATTTCTCTGGCTTTTTCCATGGATCCTTGATGATCTTCACTGGTAAGGCTCTCATTCCTTGGACTTTGGCTGATTCCCCTCTTCTCCACTAGTTTGAATGGCTATCTTGGAGCCAGATCTGGTGTCTTGAAAGGCTAAAATGATGCCTAAAGCTGCTCCTCCTAGGACTGATGATTTCTTGGGTAAATCTAAGGTTGCTTCTTCTAAATCCTTCAAAGATGCCTTATCAGGTAAAGATGCTTCAACCTCCCCTAAATTTTTGATTAATCTTGTTCATACGACATTTAAAGGAGCTTCGACAATAATGTGTTCTGATTTGGATATTGAGAAACTTGTTGAGCCTTATGCTTTTACTCTGATTGCCAAATTTTCTTTTCGACGGCCTAATATGGATGATATTCAATTTTCTTTCATGATTTAAAGCTTTCCAGTGCATTTTTTGTTGGTTTGTTGGATGGTCATCATGTCCTCATAAATTATCTAATGATCTTGACTATAACCAAGTTTTCCCTGATCTTATTATGTTAAAAATTGTCAAATGCGTATCCTTAAATTGACACCTTTTTTGACATTCAAGAAGAATCTCCTATAGTGCTAGTTTGGATTGCTTTGCCTAATCTTAGGATTCATTTTGTTAATTATTAATTTCTTCATATGGTTGGGTCTATTTTTGGTAGACCTTCACAAATCGATGAAGCAACTATGGCTAAATCTCACCCTTCATTTGCTAGTATCCTTATTGAAGTTGATGTTATAAAGAAGTTTCCTAAGGAGATTTGGATAGGGTCCAAAAAGTATGGGTACTTTCAACCGGTTGAATTTGAAAACCATCCTGCTTTCTGCAATCACTGCAAAAACCCATGGCCATGTCTTTTAAGATTGTTTCATTGCTCATCCTCAACTCAAAAAAAAATTTATTAAAAATCCTAAGCTGATTGATCAACCTGGAGATCTTTTAACTAATAAAAATAAAAGTTATGTTTCTTCTGAAAAAGATAAAGATGTTGCTGATTGAATTTTTTTAACTTCTTAGAATTCTTTTGAAAATGTTTCAAAAAATGGTGATGATGCTTTGAATGGTAGTCATATTTTGGCTTCTATTCATCCTATGCTTTATGGAAATATTCAAGATGATGTTATTTCGATTTTGGTTTCCTATACTAAAGATTATTGTGATATGGCTCCTGAAAATTCTAAAGATAATGTTTTTCTTTCTAATTTTCAAGAACCTCTAAAAGAAAAGGATGATTTTAATTCTTTTAATATGGAAGTTGTTGATGTTTTGGATAAGATGGATGTTGTGCAACCTGCTTCTTATTTGCTTAACAAATTTATTCCAACTCCTTCTTTAAATGTTATTTCTAATGATGTTTTGCCTATGGTTTCTTCTCAATTAATGGATACTAATGTTTTAGTCCCTTTTCAATTGGATTCCCCTACCAAATCTACAATTATTAAGAGTTCTAATGCTCCTTCTAATGATGAAACTTTGGGAAATGAAACTGGTTTCCAAATTATTTTTGTGAAAAAGAAAAAATAGTTCAAAAATTTTCCTCCTAAAGTTTCTAGATCAACTCGATCTTCTTCATCTTCTTTGCCTAATAAGAATTAATGTTTAATTTTTTTTAAATGTTTGGGCATTAGTACTCTTGCTATTAGGAATAGGATTAAGAACCATTGTAGGGTTTATAATGTCAATTTCTTCGTTATTCTTGAACCTCTTATTTTTTTCTTCTAAAATTATGGATGCGGCTAGAATTATTGGTTTCTCCAATTATTTTTTTAACAATAGCAATAAGATTTGGTTATTTTGGAATAATTCTATTTCTATTAATGTCATTAATGATTTTCATCAAGATGTAAATGTGGATATTTTTTTTGGTGATTATCATGCTTTTGGCTCTTTTGTTTATGCTACTTGTAATAAGATTGAGGGGAGGATTCCTTGGGATCAATTATCTACTTTTACTTCTACTATTATTGATTCTTGGATTGTTGGTGGGGAATTCAATACGATCCTTTCTATGAATGAAAGAAAAGGGGGTTCTTCGCCGAATTTACATTCTATGGAAGATTTTTTTGAATATGTTCTTGGAGTGTAATCTGCATGATGTTAGTTTTATTGGCTCTCGTTTCACTTGGAATAATCATAGACTTTGGCAACATTTGGATCGCCTTATTTAATAATTTTGGTTAAATCATTTGCCTTTGACTTTGGTTGAACACCGTAGAACTCTCTTGGATCATGCTCTCTTTTGATTTCCATTAAGGATGATGTTCATAACAATAATGTTATTAAAAATTTTCATTTTCAAAATATGTGGTTGCAAGATAGTGGGTTTCTTGATTCTATTGCTTCTAATTGTTATGCTCCTCTTACTCTTGATGATTCTGCTTTTGGTATGAAGAGATTTTGGCTTAAACTAAAAAGGCTTAAGCATCATATTAATTAGTGGAATAGAAATTATTTCAAAAATCTTTTTGATAATATCATGAACATGGAACAATAAGTGAAAGATTTGGAAGAACTTGTTATTAATGATTACACTTTTTGTTCTAACCTTGCTGAAGCTAAAGATAATCTCACTAAGTTTCAAGATATAGAGGAAACCTACTGGAGACAAAAGCCTACTGCTAAACATCTTTCTAAGGGGGAAAGAAACACCAAATATTTTCATGCTTTGGTTATGAAAAGGTGAGTTCTTGGCAAAATTCATAAAATTAAGAATTCTGATGGTTCTTGGATCACCAAAAAAGAAGATATTTTTTCTTTTGCAATTAACTATTTTAAAGATCTTTTAAATAAAAATGGTCACCTTGACTAGTTATCTAACCCCGCTATCATTTCTTCTATTATGTCTGTTGAGGATAATGATTGCTTGGTTTCTCCTCCTTCGGATGAGGAAATTTTTAATATTCTTAACGGTATGAATGTTAATTTTTAATATTCTATACTAAAAAATAAACCTAAACCTAAAAAATAAACTAAAATAAAAAACCCAAACTAAACTAAGTAAAAATAAAAATAAATCTAAATAAAATTAAAAAAATAAACTAAATAAACCTAAACCTACCAGTTTACTTAAGTAAAATAAATAAAATAAAAAAACCTAACCCTAAACCCTAAACCTACAACCCTAAACCCTAAATCCTAAATCATAAAGCCCTAAACCCTAAACCCTAAACCCTAAACCCTAAACACTAAACCCTAAACCAAAACCCTAAACCTTAAACCCTAAACCCTAAACCCTAAACCCTAAACTCTATAAAAAAAACCTTAAACACTAAACCTTAAACCCTAAACCCTAAGCACTAAACAAAACCTAAACCCTAAAACCCTAAACCATAAAAACTAAACCCTAAAACCTAAATCTAAATAAAATAATAAAATAAAATATTTAAACCCTAATCTAAACCTAAACTAAACCAAAACTTAATAATAATAAATAAAATAGAAAAGAAATACTAGTAAAATAAATAAAATGATAACTAAACAAAATAAAATAAAATAAACCTAAAAAATAAAAACCCAAATAAAGAAAAAAAACCTAAAATAAAAATAAAATAAGATAAGAGAATATAAAATAAATACCAAATGAAAACCTAAACCTAAAAAATAAACCTAAAAATAAACAAAAAGTAACACCTAAACCTTAAACTAAAAAAAAACATATACCTAAAATAAAAATAAAGTAAACCTGAACCCAAACTTAAATAAACTAAACTAAAATAAATAAAACCAAACCCTAAACCTAAACTTAAACTAAATAAAATACAATAAACTAAAAATAAACCTAAGCCTAAACTAAAAAATAAAACCTAAAAATAAACCTAAAATAATAACCTAAAATGTAAACCTAAAAAAAATAAAAAACTAAACCTATTCCTAATTATAAAAAATAAAACTTAAACCTAAAATAAAATAAAATAAACTAAGAAAACCAAACCTAAACCTAAAAAAATAAACTAAAATGAAAAGAAACATAAACTAAAATAAATAAATTTAATATAAAACTAAACTAAATAAAAATAAAATTAACCTAAATAAAATAAAAATAAAAAAAATAAACCAAATAATCATAAACTTGGATTTATTTTTTTTAAAAAACCTAAACCCTAAACTAAAAATAAAACCTAAAAATAAATCAAATAAAACCTAAAACTTGAACCTAAAAAATAAATAAAAAAGCTAACCCTAAATCTAAAATAACACATAAAACCTAAAACTAGAAAATAAAATAAAATAAAACTTAAACCTAAACCTAAACCTAAAAAAATATAAAATAAAACCTAAACTAAAATAAATAAACTAAATGAATAAAATTAAAATAAACCTAAATAAATATAAAAATAAAATAAACTAAATAAATAAAAAAGAAACTAAAACCTAAACCTAGTTTACTTAATTTAAAGTAAAATAAAACCCTAACCTAATGCTAAATTAAGCCAAACTAAACCTATAACTAAACCCTAAACCTTAAACCCTAAATTATAAACCTAAACCATAAATCCTAAAACTTAAACTAAACCCTAAACTGAAAAGATAAACTCAAAACCCTAAACTAAAACCTAAACCCTAAACTTAAAACCTAAACCCTAAACCCTAAACACTAAACCCTAAACCCTAAACCCTAAATCTTAAACCTAAATCCTAAAACCTTAAACCATAAACCCTAAACCCTAAAACCTAAACCTAAATAATAAAATAAACTAAAAACCTAAATTAGAAACGTAAACCTAAACCTAAACTTAAACCTAAAAAAAATAAAATAGAAAATAAAAACTAAACTAAAACAAAATAAATCAAAACCTACACTTAATAAAAAATAAAATAAACCTAAAAATGAAAACCTAAATAATATAAAAACTAAACCTAAAATAAAAATAAAATAAAGCTTAGATAAAATAAAATAAAAAGTAAATGATAACCTAAACCTAAAAGATAAACCTAAAAATAAATAAAAAATAACTCCTAAACCCTAAACTAAAAAAAAACCTAAACCTAAAACAAAAATGAAATAAACAAAATAAAATAAATGTAAACCTAAACTAAAATAAACTAAACTAAAATAAATAGAACCTAAACCTAAACCTAAACTAAATAAAATAAAACAAACTAAAAATAAACTTAAGCCTAAACTATGAAATAAAACCTACAAATAAACCAAAAATAACAACCTAAAACCTAAACCTAAAAAAAAAAAACCTAAACTTAAACCTAATAATAAAAAATAAAACTTAAACCTAAAAATAAAATAAAATTAAAACTAAACAAAAAATAAACATAAACCTAAACCTAAACTAAAAAAATAAACAAAAATAAAAAAACCTAAACTAAAATAAATAAACCTAATATAAATTAACTAAACTAAATAAAAATAAAAAAACCTAAATAAAAAAAAAAATAAACTAAATAAACTAAATAAACCTAAACTTACTGACTTACTTAGTTTATTTTTTAAAAAAACCACTAAACCCTAAACTATAAACCTTAAACCCTAAAAGCCCTAAACCCTAAATCCTAAACCCTAAACCCTAAACTCTAAACCTACCTAAATCTTAAAAAACTAAACCTAAACTAAATCTCAAAACCTAAACTTAAACCTAAACCTAAACACTTAACCTAAAACTATAAACCCTAAACTTAAACTAACCTAAAACCCTAAACCTAAACCTAAACTAACTAACCTAAACTTAAAACCTAAACCCTAAACCTAAACTAAACCTAAACTAAAAAAACCTAAACCCTAAACTAAACTTAAACTATAAAAAAACTATACCTATAACCTAAACCTAAAACTTAAACTAAAACTAAACCCTAAACCTAAACCTTAAAAGCATAAATCCTAAAACCCTAAAACCTAAATCACTAAACCCTAACCCAATCCCTAAACCCTAAACCCAAAAAAATAAAGTAAAAAAATTAAAACCTAAACCCTAAAACTAATCCTAAACCTAAATCTAAACCTAAAATAAACATCACAAATCAATACTAGATCCTAATGGAGGGAAAGGTGCAATGGTTATCATTGTGGGGAATCAGAGGTGTTGGTCAAAGCAAAAGGTGGAGGGAGTTACAAAAAGGTGGTGGTGGAAGGAGAGAGGGATATGATGGTGGATCCGCTACTGAGAGTGGGTGGTTTATGGGAACTATAAATCAAGAATGATCAATACTGCTTATCAACTGTGTCTTTATAGTAGAGATAGTTATTTAGGGTTTTTGATTTGTTCTATGCAAGCTCATTTTTTATTTATGCTATCATTTAACTTAGAAAACTTGATGTGTTACTTGGTTGATGAAATCAAAAAGAAGAAATGTTGAATCAGAATTTGTTCTCTTTTAAAAATTAAAAAAAACTACAAACCCTAAACCCTAAACTAAAACTTGAACCCACCTAAACCTAAAACATAAACCCTAAACCCTAAACCCTAAAAACTCAAAACCTAAAACCTAAACCGTAAAACCCTAAACTCAAAACCCTAAACCCAAATCCCTAAAAAGCTAAACTAAACTAAAATAAAATAAAATAAAATAAAAGCTTAAACTAAAGCCTAAACCTAAACCTAAAAAGAAAATAAAAAAAATAAAAATAATAAAATAAATAAAACCTAAACTAAACTAAAAAAATAAAAAACCTAAATAAAATAAAACTACACCTAAAATAAAATAAATAAACCTAAAATAAAATAAAATAAAACTAAATAAAAATCTAAACCTAAAATAAACCTAAAATTAAAAAAAAAATAAAACTTAAACCCTAAACTAAAAAAAAAACATAAACCTAAAATAAAAAAAATAAACCTAAACCTAAACTAAAATAAACTAAACTAAAATAAATAAATCCTAAACCTAAAATAAACTAAACCTCAACCTAAATCTAAAATAAATATAATAAAATAAACTAAAAATAAACCTAAACCTAAAATTAAAAATAAAACTTTAAAATAAACCTAAAATAAAGACCTAAAAGCTCAACTTAAAAAAGTAAAATAAAAACCCATACCTAAACCTAAAATTTAAAAAATAAAACCTAAACCTATAAAATAAAATAGAAATAAATCTAAACTAAAAAATAAACCTAAACCTAAAAAATAAACTAAATAAAAACCTAAAATAAAATAAATAAACTTAAAATAAATAAACTAAACTAAATAAAAATAAAATTTAACCTTAAAACATAAATAAAATAAAATAAACTAAAATAAATAAATAAATAAACTAAATAAACCTAAACCTATCGGTTTACTTAATTTAAAAATAAATAAATAAAACCCTAAACCCTAAATCCTAAACCTTAAACCCTAAACCTTAAACCCTAACCCATAAACCAGAAACCCATACGCTAAACCCACAAACCTAAACCCTAAACCCTAAACCTAAAACCCCAAACCCTAAACCCTAAATCCTAAACTAACCTTAAACCATAAACCCTAAAAACCCTAAACCTTAATGCTTAAACACTAAACACTAGTCCTTGAACCCTAAACCTTAAGCCTGATACCCTAACCCTAAATCCTAAACCCTAAAACCCTAAACTTTAAACCCTAAACCCTAAACCCTAAACCTTAAATCCTAAACCCTAAACTTAATCCTAAAGAAACTAAATATATAAAAAAAAAACTTAAACCCTAAAACCTAATAAACCTAAACCTAAACCTAAACCCTAATAATGGGAAGAACCTTGATGGTAGGAACATCAGCGTCAACTAGGCACAATCTAGATTTGGCGATGTAGGCGATGGTGGAGGCAGCAGTTATCGCAGTCATGGTGGGGAATCTAGAGGTGCTGGTGGATATGGAGGTGTTCGTTGGAGTAGTGGTGGTTATGGAGGTGGGAGGAGCGACAAAGGTTTCAATGATGGTGGTCACGGAGGGAAGATCAAGAATATGATGGCGGATCCTGCAGCTCAAGAGGTGGTGGTGGTTTTGATGGGAACTAGAGAAACTAAAGAACGGTCAATCCGATCAACTGCTTATCGAACTATCATTACAATAGAGATAGTTCTAGTATCTAGGGTTTTTTATTTACTCTATGCGTGCTCATTTTTTATCTATGTCATCGCTTGTGTCTTAGAAAACTTGGTGCGCCACTTGGTTGGTGAAATCAAAAAGAATAAATGTTGAATATGAATTTGTTCTCTATTAAAAAAAACCTTAAACCCTAAACCCTAAACTAAAACCTAAACCCTAAACCTAAAACCTAAACCCTAAACCCTAAAACCATAAACCCTAAACACTAAACCATAAACCCTAAACACAAAACCCTAAACCATAAACCTATTGACCCCACTTTTGGAGTGAGTTCTCAACTTCCTTATCATAGAACTAGGACTCTCATAGACACAAAGAGTTCCTCAGTCTTAAGACACTTGTAGTGATTAGGTGAACACTTAACCTAACCCTAGAGACTTAGAAGAGTTAGCCATAGGGTAGGTTGTGCCTTAGATTTAGGAGAACTTGCCTACCCTATAGCCCAAACCAAATCCTTCATTCTTCCAAATCAAATCTCAAATTTAAATCTAAATTCCAAAATCAAATCCAACTATCAAATGATTCAAACCCATGATCAAATTCAAACTCCAAATCCCTTCTAAGCCCTTTAATTTTATCTTATGGACTTAAACCAAATTAAATCACAATTCAATTGATTTTCTCAATTATCAAATTCAATCTCAAATCAAATTCTAAATCATAAATCAATTCCAAACTCCAAATGGTTGAAACCCAAATCAAATCAAATTCCTGACTTTAAGCCAAATTCTTGAACTTGGCTAATAATACCCAATTCAATTCAAAACTTATGGATTTCCTCATGATTCAAACATTCCTACAATCATAGATCTAAATATAAATACAAACTATAATTATCAAACCAAATCCAATATAACCCAAATCAAACCCAAGTTAGCCCTTTTTGACTTGAAATTGTCATATGAACTAAAATCCATATGGATCCAAATTACTTGCAATTGGATTTATATTTCTTTATTTTATCAATATAATTAAACTTGAATCAAGCAATGATCAAGCCAATTAATCCATTTAGGTCCACTTGACCCAAAGTAGCCTAAAAGATCTTTTCAAGCCAAGTTCTAATTCAACCCAAATTAGATTGAACTAAGCCCATCCAAACCTCACAACATGATCAACAATTATCCTAGGTTAATCAAATGTCTTGAATTGGGTCAAACTAAGTCAACCTAGCATGTTGACCAAGTCAACATTTAGCCCAAATTAGATAAAATCCACCATAAGCCAAATTGAATGAAACCATTGATACAAACCCATTCCTAACCAATGATTGAACATGGCAAACCTCACTTGAGCCAAACCCCCAATTGGCTATTTGACCCAAGTTGACCCAAATTGGCCTAAAAAGCCAAAATTGTGCAAATCACAATCCAACCCAAATTGATTGTAACCAATGCCTCAAATTCATTCAAAATTACTTATTGAACTTGACTAAAACCATGATTGAGCCCAATTTGACCAATTGGTCAACTTGACCGAACTTAACCCAAATTGACCTAAAGGGTCAAATTAGCCAAAATCCAAATTCCAAATTAAACCAAACCGAAGCCTACAATCATTTTTAATTAGCTAATTGAACTTGACCAAAACCTTGGTTTGACCCAATTTGACCAATTGGTCAACTTGACCCAACCTAACCCAATTTGACCTAATAGGTTAAATCAAGCCAAATCAAATCAAATAAACTCCAAACCACTTGAAATTGGGCTAACCCACTTTTGATGCATCCCAAATCTGTCCAAACCAAACCCATAGCCAAATGACCATTTTGCCCTTGGGTTTAGGGCATCCCATGAGATAAGACACATGCTCATTTGGTCATTTTCTCCCCTAGCCACTTGGCACCCAGTCATAGGTCCACTTAGGCACCTAGGACCATGGTTGACCTGACCCAAAGGTGGTTGGGTTAGCCATGATCTATGGCATGGTGAAATCACCTCCCCATCCCCATTGGAGCTTTCCAAACAGCCATAGGACTCCCACTACTCCCTTGATAGCCACCTCCACACCCTCACCCAACCAAACTGAGCCACATCATGCACCCAAGGACCTCCACCACCCTCAGTTTTGGCCAATTGATCAAGAAAAATCAAAGAAGTTGTGGTCATTCGATCCAAGGAATGATGGGGTATTCCCCCCTCATTCTCACTTGAACTCAAACACTCACACTTGATTCAACTTTAGCAGCCAAGGAGAGAGTTCCCAGAGAAATCTCCAAGCCTTCCCACACTCCCAAAAATCCCCATTCTCAATTTTACGCAAAACCAAAATAAGGGAGGCCACCTTCGATTCTCATTTCCTCAAACCTCCACCAAAGTGCAATTAACTTTGCACACACCTTCCATGGAGCCAAACGAGTGAGAACGAATTGTTTCCCAAGCTTCTCAATGGCCAGAGGGTAGAGTTCGATCAAGCTCGAGCACCTACACCTAGTGGGCTGGTCTTTCAAGCAAACTACACCAAATCAAAGCTCATGCAGCTCAATAGAGCTTCATTTCTACCAAATAAATCTTTCTCAATCATTAGAACTACTAGTCATATGCTCCAGTGAGGTATGCCATTGAAACAGATCCTTGAATGAAAATAGGTTGGTCTTTTGTGAAAGAAATTTTCATGTCATGCGATTTCCTCCATTAGATCTTCTTATTGTGCTTCCCCGAAGGTGTGGGATCATTTTCATCTCCATCCGAGCTTGGGTGAGCTTGGATCGAGTGATGATTGATGGACAGTAGCCATTGTTTGATGCTTGGGAGGAGATAGATCATGGAATGTCCATTCCCCATGATTGGGATGAACGATCCTAATCTAATCACGCTTAGAACCTTTGATTAATCCTTTGAAACTATGAGTTTAATCGTGGTCATCCGATCTTAGATCAGACAGTCCATGGAGTTACCGCATGCACCATCATCTGACTCATCACTTGGATGTGACAACTTAAATAGCAAATCCCATCGTGCCATATGGAAAGTGCATCAGGTCAGTGTGCCATGTCAACTGCCATGTGACCCGATGGGATTAAAGCTCTAATTAAGGCTAATTAACTAGTTTTTAATCCTAAAACTTCCTAAATTCATAACTAATTCTATAAAAATCCATAAAAATAGATAAACTTATGTTCATTTTGAAGATAATTTAGAGTAAAATCCAAGAAAATTATTATTAATTGATTTTGAGCAGTGGATTTAGCTTAATTGGAAATGTAATTAGTCTAATTACTCTCTAATTAACCATCCAATTAATCTCAAACTTTCTATGCATGTTAAGGGGATGACCTACCACCCCTATTTTTTGGGATTTTATTGTTGCTTAATTAGAGAAACCAATGGGTTAAGGCTTAATAAGTTTCTTAATATAATTGGTGATAATTAAGCAAATGAATAGTAAATTAATCAATCAATTAAGCTTATTAACCTCATTAATGATGAAGTCTAGAGAAATGGATTGGGACTCCCTCTTCCAATCTTTTCTTTAAGTCTTCTCTAATCCCTCTTAAAAATTAATTAACACCTCTTAATTAATTAACAAGATTAATCAAAAATCCAAATGATACCTAAACTTTAATCAACAAATTGTAAGGATTTAAGGATTGAGAGTTAGGCTCCCTTCTTTATCTCTTTCTCTAAGCCCATCTCATTTTTATTAGTTACGATTAGTTGAGGTTTAATTAGTTAATTAATGAATTTAATTAATTTAATTGAATCTATTTCTAAAATTTAATCTTGGGTAGCTCTTTGGGTGTACAATAATCAAAAGGGGGAGGTAATGAAATTATGGTTAGCTCACATGTATGAGAAAACTATAAAAGTAGTTAAGTGAGATCCCTTAAGTTTAATTAATTATTAACCATGAGCCAATTGAATTAAGCCCCTTTCATTTCTTAGGAGCATTGCAAATTTACTTTTCCATGTGGTTGCATATCATATTAGCTCATTATTAATTAGTTAATTAACTTAAGGTGATGTAGGTAAGGGTTAATTAATTGGCTTAATTCATACCCTAACCTAATTAAACCATAAAATCAACTTAAATACTTCTTCATTAAATCAAATTAACTCACACATGAGGAATGGGATTAGGATCAACAAATATCTTTCATTTCTAAATGAAATCAAACTCAAAATTAAGAAATCTCATTAAAGGACTTTAGTTTATTTTAAGTGGCTTTATTTAGTATGATTGTCCTTTGGAATTAATTGGAATGAATGAGATAATGTGCTTATGTTCCTTTATTTCTTTCCAATCATGTTAAATGTTACTTCCCAGGTGTAATCATGCATTCATTTTTTTTAAAAATTAACTAAATGAAATGGTTTCTTTTATGTCAAATTGCATGTGTTAATTTAAATTAAAAATAGTTGTGGCTATTATCACTATTAAATCAAAAGATATTTTCAAAAGCTTATAAATCAATTATAATAAATGAAGTGATGTTAATTACAAATATCTATAGGTTTACATGTGTTGATAATATAAGATATGAAATATGAAGCTCTCTATCTTTATCTTACATGGATTCACATAGGAATTACAAATGTATAGTTCATTTGAAAAGCACACAACATTTGTCTAAATCAATTCCTATGCATTTCCATGCTAAGACTTAGGAAGAATTTCATACCATATATGTAAATCATATAATCAAATCAAATATGACTTCTTGCATGACTTCTTCTTCTTGTGGTTCCTTTCATACATTCACATAGAGAAAAGTGGTATATTAGTCCGGACACGTGAGGCTTTAAGTAGCCTAAGTAGGCTTATACCTTATACGACATAACAATGGTGCAATACCCACTTAAAACTCTTGTACATGTGTATGTGTGATGTGGCCAATAAATAAGAATCATAAGTCATATAAATCAAATACAATTTTTCCATGGGTTTCTCCAATCCTTGTAGTTACTTATACATCTATATGTATCTAAGAAAAGTGGTATATTAGTCTAGATACTAATGAGGCTTTAAGTAGCCCTAAGTAGGTCATGTACCTACACAGTGCGAGAATAATGGCGATGTACTCACTTAAAACTTTTATACATATGAATGTGCATCTAGCTAATGGATGAAAAATCCCTCCTTCTATTAAAAAGGCATGCATCATAATTTCAATCAAATGAAATATTTAAATTTCAAACACACTTTGCATTCATCATTCAAGTATGCTAAAAATATAATATAGGTATGTATTAATCATGCATGATATTGCATGATGGAAAGAATAAACGTATTATAATATTAATTCTAATTAATTTCCTTTCTTTCTTATTGAATAAGGTTATTTAAGTGAACTAAACTTAGGAATTAATTAAAACATATAATATTCATTAAAGATTGATTAATTAACTTTGCTTTAAGTGTAAATGAAATGAAATAGATTCTCTCTTTCTTCTCTTTATAAACAGTTAGTGAATAAAAAAACACTGTAAAATCTTTAAATCAATCAAATCACTTAAAGAAAAATCAACCTCTTTATAAATTAAATCCCTCACACTTAGCAAATTATAACTCTCAAGACTAGTTAGGACATACCACACAAGCTTTAATTCACGCACATTAGACTAAGTCACCATTTATAGCTTTATGTTTGGGAGCTGTATGGTTTCATGTATGCTTGTTTTTTGATTGGATATTTGGGTGTATGTGCGTAGTCTGGATGTTAGGCTGATATTAGCCTAATCATGCTTTCTGCAAGGGTTGTGCTTAAGGGGCAGTTAAATAAAAATGTAAATGTTTTTTGCTATGCAAGTTGCTTAGCCCCAAAGACTAACCCTAGTTAGGATAGGTGCACTTGGTTACCCATGTGTGGGGTGCTAAGTCCAATTTATTCATATAATTGCTTTGGTTGTATGGTGAGTTTAGCTAACATTTATTTTGCAGGTGTACCTAGATTTACTTTCCTTCTTTTAATGTAATTTTGCATTAGGATTAGGATGAGTATTATGGGGGACTAGGATGAGCATTGGTTATAAGACCAAGTCTTATGTACCATGTGATGCCTTTGGAGCAAGCATATCCAAATAAATCCAAAAAGAAGGAAGAAATAGAGCAAATCAAATGAAGAAATGGAAGATGAAGAACTGAAGATGGAAGAATGAAGAATGAAGACCCCCATAATATTCATCATTTATAATTGTCGTTATTCTCATGTAATCCAGGTTGTATAAGAGTAGAACTTGGCTACCCACATTTCTTTTTGGGATGTATGGTGGAACCCGACCGTATTGGCCTTTATTCTTTTGCGATGGCTTTATAAAAATTATTTGATATTTTGTTTAGCTTGTGCATTAATAAAAGCGTTCCTTTTCATAGTTTGTTTATGATTGGTGATTATTGTATGGCCTGGATGCGATTAGGCTCTTAGGATAAAAATAAATTTTCTATCCCATTAACAACTCATAACTAAAATTTTAAAATAACCCATAATCTTATATAAAAGCCCGGGCATTAAATCAAAATAATAAAATATTTAGCAACCCTTTAGCTAGATGTTATATATTTATATCATGCATAATCATCTTGTTTCACTCTTATTAGAGAGGGCTTCCATCTTTTTAGATAGAATGCTTAACCTTTGAGAGCCTATGATGGAAGAACACATCTTTCCCTTTTTGATTCGGCCCATAATCAACTTCTCATGCATTTAGGCATACAAAATCCTATAGCACGTGTCAAAATAAAGAGTCTAAATTAAATAAAATTTGATAAGAATTTGCATTAGATTTAAGTCATTATTCATACCCATGCTCTAGTCTCTTAGGGTGGGTTTAAGAACTTAGTCTCTTTTCTAATAATAATAACCTAGTCATCTCGTAAAAACATATGACTTGCCTACATAGATTTAAAGCATAAAAGGAGTTAGTTGGCTGCATGCGATAATAAGTCCAGCAGTCAAGTGGTTTACTCTCTCTTATGTAGGTAAACCATATACCCACTTTCACCTTAGATTTAGGTCATGATTTGGCCCTTGCCAAAGTTCTCTAGATTTAGGATCTGAGATTGTTATTTCACTTGTCTACAAATAAATCCTCACCTCGATATTTCACAATCTTATATTGTGGAATTATAAGTCCTAGATTTCTAATAAAATTTCAAATCAAATAAATAAATCTCCTCAATTTCAAATATATAAAGCCCAACCATATGATAGATTGGGACTCACTAGGTTTCCTAGTATCATGAGTACTCCCTACTCATCTCCTTTGGTTTCGATAATAACTCTTCCCTTTTGATCCATCCCACTTGATCTTCTAAAATACAACCAATTTATTGATAGTACTATATTTGAATTCTTTGGAGACAACAATCGCCTACTTTAATCGAGAGTATTCTTAAGGGATTCATTTTTCTTAAGATGTAATTAAGTATGGGGGCTTGCCTCTATAGAGAACTTAATGAGCCTGGTTTAAATAAATCATGCTTTACTTTTTCAAGTAAAGTATGGAAAAAATCTCTAGTATATTCGAAGACCCATCATGCCTTAGGAGTCTTTATTAGGTGATTAGACCATCGTAGGGTAGTGATTCCTATCTTTCGAGATAGTGCACTATTCCTTGATATCATACCTGATCACCTCAATAAGTACATCGTCAGATCTGCATGGTGTCCCCTCACATATACACACATAAATGAAACTGAAAATAAACACCACAAAACCCTAAACACTAAACCCTAAACCATAAACTCTAAACCCTAAAACCCTAAAGCATAAACCCTAAACTCTAAAACCTACAACCCTAAACCCCAAACCCTAAACCCTAAAAATCTAAACTCTAAATTCTAAATAGTAAATCCTAAACACTAAACCTTAAACTATAAACCCTAAACCTACAACCCTAAATCTTAAACCTGTAACCCTAAACCCTAAACCCTAAACCATAAAACAGGACCCTGGGCTAAACTTGTGGAGCACAGCAGGTCTGGGATCCCATGGGAACTCCTGGGTTAAGGCCTGAGCCTGGGATGGGTGACCTCAGGAAGGCTGCCTCTAAATCCCTAAACTTAAACTTCTGCCCCTGGCCAAGGCAGCCCTAAATCTAAACCCTAGGGCCCTAAACTAAAACTAACCCTAAGCCTAAACTAAACCTAAATCTAAAACCTAGCCTAAACTAAACTAGGCCCTAAACCTATACTAGCCCAAGGCCCTGGGCTGAGCCTGAGGCTGAGCCTACCTAGCCTAAACTAAGCCTGACTAGCCCTGAGCCTGAAACCTGCTCCTGAGCCTGGGCCCTGGGCCTGAGCCTAGGCCCTGAGCTGAGCCTGGGCCTAGGCTGAGCCTGGAAGCCTGAGGCTGCTGAGCCCTAGGCTGAGCTAGGCCTGGGCCTGACCTAGGGCTAGCCTGATCCTGGGCTGAGGAGGCCCTGGGCTGAGCAGGCCCTGGGCCTGAGCCTGGGCCTGAGCTGAGCCCTGGGCTGAGCCTGGGCTGGGCCTGGGCCTGAGCCCTGAGCTGGGCTGAGCCTGAGCTGGGCTGGGCCTGGGCCTGACTGGGCCATGAGCTGGACTGGGCCCAGGCCTAGGCCCTGGGCCTGTGCCTAGGCCCTGGGCCTGGACATGGCCTAAAGGCCCTAGGCCCTGGGCCTGCCTGGGCCAGGCCTGGGCATGATCCTGGGCCCTGGGCAGGTTGGGCTGCCTGAGCCCTGGGCTAGGCCCAGGCCTGGGCCCTGGGCAGGCCCTGGGCCCTGGCCTGGGCCTGGCCTAAACCTAAAGGCCCCCTGAGCCCCAAAGCCCTGGGCCTGAGCCTGAAACCCTGAGCCCTGAGCCCTAAAATCCTAAAATAAGCCTGAAACTACTAAGCCTAGCCTAAACCTAATCCCTAACTGGCCCTAAACCTAAACTAAACCTAAACTAAACCTAAACCTACAACTGAGCCTAAACCTAAGCCTACCTAAACCTAAACTAACTACCTAAACTAAACTACCCACCTAAAACCAAAACCACCTGACCCTGGTCCAGTGCTCTAGCTGTTTCCCTTTCCCCTCGATTTTTTTAATTTTTTGGCCCTTTGCACTATTTTTTATGATTCTCATTGGATTCCTTCTTGAATCGATGGTCACTGGCCTATTTTTTGTTTTCATTTGAGTAATACTGTGACTTGGCTTCTTCCCTGATGATTCATTGGGGAAAACTGAAGGATCCTATGGATCTTGCTATGGCATCAACTATCTTGGCTTTAACTACTTTGAAATCATTCAAAGATGTTCCCGTTTGGATTTCTCTCCCCAATATAAAAAATCCATTTCATTAACCATCAATTCCATTTTATTGTGGGTGCTTTATTTGGTCAGCCATTATAAATTGACCAGACAATGTCTATAAAATCTTATCCTTCAGTGGCTAGAATTCTTGTTGAATTGGACATTACCAAGAAACACCCCAAAGAAATCTAGTTGGTATATGAAAATTAAAGTTATATGCAAAGAATTGAATTTGAAAATTTCCCTGTCATTTGTTCTCACTGTAAAATCCATGGGTACAATAATTTTGAATGCTTCATTATTCATCCTCACCTATAAAATCTCTATTAAGGAAACTTCTATTCCTAACCCTAGGTCGATCACTATTAAATATCAAAAAGCTACATCAAAAAAAAAAGGAATTTTTGAATGTTCTTAATAAGGATATTTTACCTCTTACTTCTTCTGTACAATTGAAGGCTTCTAATGTGAGCAATAATAGTTTTTCTAAACTTTTGGATGATGATTCTATTTCCTCTGATTCAATCCCTGCATTCTAGTCAACTTTGATTGATGAAAATGAAGCTTTGATTAAGAATATAAATGAGGAAATTAATGTTATGCATCATTCAAATTCAATGGATAATATGGCTTTAATACCTCATGATAATCAGTTGAAAAAGTTGATTCTATTTTCCAAATTCATGATGATTTAAATTCTCAAAAGGATTTGGCTTTGTCTAATAATTTGGGTCATGAAAAGGAAGGGCTTGGTGTTCACACTTGCCTTTTAATAAATCTATTTATGCTCTCTCTCTCTCTTTCTATTCTCGATGCTTATTTGGCTTTAATAAATTCTAATGTCTTGGAAGGAGGAGAACTCATTTTTAATCAAAATATTTCTTTTAAATCTATGACTAATGTTGCTAAATCCTTCTCAGATGATGATTATATGGGAAAAGAAAATGGTTTCCAAACTTATCATGCTAAAAAGAGAAAAAAATGTTAAATAATTCCCTCCCAAATTGCCAAGAAACACTAGATCGGTTACGACCTCCTTCTCCTCTCTTAATTAACCTTTTCTTAACCCTTTTTATTTCTTTATGTTTAATTTTATTGTTTGGAATGTTAGAGGGATCAATGCCCTCTCTATTCATAACTATATTAGAAATCTTTGTCGTATACATAATATTTCTTTACTTTATTTTTCTAGAGCCTCTTATTCATGCTAACAAAATTAACCACGTTGCTAGAATGATCGGTTTCAATAAATTTTTCTCTAATGTGAGTAATAAGATTTAGTGTTTTTGGAATAACTTTGTAGAGGTTTTTATTCTTGATGATTTTCAAAAAGTTGTCAATGCTCAAATCTCTTATGGAGATTATTGTGTTTTGGACTTAGATCTGGTAGAAATCTTCTTTGGGATAATTTGAGGAGTTTTGCTACCTCTATCAATAAACCTTGGTTTGTTGGTGGTGATTTCAACACTATTTTATTCACTTCTGAATGAAGTGGTGGTTGCTCACCTAATATTCATTCCATGGAAGAATTTTCTAATATGATCCTTGATTATAATTTGATTGATATTGGTTTTAAAGGATGTAATTATACTTGGTAAAACTCTAGACATTGACAAAGGTTGGATCATATTCTTTTTAATACTCATTAGATTACTCAATGGCATATTACTTTTCTCGATCATTTAAGCAGAACCTTATCTGATCATGCTCCTCTATTGGTTTCTAGTAAAGATAATTATAATAGATTAAAAAATTTCTCTCATTTTAGATTTCAGAACATGTGGATTCAGTGTATTAATTTTTTTAATGTTGTGGCTAATAATTTGAAAGCTCCTTTACATCTTGATAATTCGATTATGGGGATTAATAGACTTTATTTTAAGCTTAAATGACTTAAGTAAAATCTGGGTTGGTGGAACAAGCATTATTATAATAACCTTTTTACTAATATCAAAGATATGGAAAAATTGGTTTGTGGTCTTGAGGTCTCTATTATGTCTGATCTTTCTATGATTAAGGACTTGACTGAGGTGAAAGATAAACTTGTTAATTTTCAAAATATGGTGGAGACTTATTGGCTTCAAAAAGCTACTAATAAACATATTGCAGATTGTGATAGGAATTCTAGGTATTTCCATGCTTTAGTTATTAAAAAGAGCTCTTTAAATAATATTAATAAAAATTAAAGATGGCAATAGAGAATGGATTATGGAGAATAATGATATTAAGTTTTCAGTTGTTAATCACTTTAGAAGTATGCTTAATAAGAGTTGCTCTTATGAAGCTATTTCTAAATCACACTTGATTCCTTCTATTATTAGCAATGATGACAATGATTTGCTTACTATTGTGCCTAATGAAGATGAAATTTTTAAAGTTCTTAATAGCATGAACATGGATTCTGTTACTGGTCTGGAGAGTTTCACTACTCAATTTTTTCAAAATTGTTGGTTTATTATTAAAAATGATTTGATTGACATTATGGTTGATTATTTTTAATGGTAATCCTTTTCATAGATATTTTTCTAGCACTTATATTGTTCTCATATCCAAGAAAGATAATCCAGACTATTGGAGTAATCTTAGACATATTAGTCTTTGCAACTTCTTCAATAAGCTAATTTCCAAAATTCTTGCCATCAGGCTTAGTCTTTTACTTTTATAAGATTATCTCTCTAACCAATTTTGTTAGAGGTAGATCTATTTCGACAACATTTTACTTGAGGAATTAATTCATGACTTAGATGCTAAGACTAGAGGTTGAAATGTTCTTTCCAAATTAGATATTACCAAAGCTTTTGATAATATCTCTTGGGATTTCCTTTTCCATATTATGAATTTATTTGGGTTTTCTAATAAATTTACTTTTTTTATTCAAACTTGTATTAATAATGCCTGGTTTTCTATTTTGCTTAATGGGAAAGCTTTGGGCTTCTTAACTTCTTCCCATGGCTTAAGACAAGGGGATCCTTTATCTCCCTCTTTATTTATTATTGTTGTTGAGTACTTATCTAGGAGCATCAATGAGTTATTTTTCAATAATTTTTGCAATGCTTCTATTCAACATATTAAGAACCTCAAGATTTTTTTAAATAAATTTGGTAGAGAAAGTGGTCTTTCTATCAATGATAACAAAAGTTATTTTATTATTTCTTCAGGTATCTCTAATAATAAAATTGATCAAATCTGCCATATCACTAATTTTAAACATCAACACTTACCTCTTAAGTACTAGGGTGCTCCTCTATTTTAAGGTCCAAAATGATCCCATATTTGTTATGAGTTAATTCAAAAAAATTTTAAATAAAATTTTTGTTTGGGAATTCCATTTACTTTCCTTTGGTGGCAGGCTCACTATTCTTAAAAGCACTCTCAATTCTATGCCTTTTTATTTGATTCAAACTATTATTCCCACTAAGTCTACTCTTATCATAATTGATAAACTTACTTAATAAATTTTTTTGGGATCCAATAATTCTATTAAAAGAATGCATTGGACATCTGCATAAATGTTGTGGTCCTTTGGGTGAAGGTGGTCTTGGTTGCAAACTTATTATTTATGATTGTCTTCTCTCATATGCTTTGGTGGAATTTTAAGAAGAATGATACCCTTTGGGCTAATTTTATGATGGAAAAATATTGTTAAGGTAAACACCCTCCTATCTATGCTTATAAAGTTGGTGACTCTCCAGTTTGGAAAAGGCTTTGCTCCATTAAATGGGTTGTTGAATCATTAATATCTTTGGGTATTCATTCGGGCTCTTCTTTCTTTTGGCAAGACAATTGGATTGGCCATGGATCTTTTGACTCCCTTTGATCTACACACTCTACTGCTGCTATCAAAGTTAACTCTTTTTAGCTTAATAACAATTGGAATGAAAACAAACTTGAGAACTACATTCCTATTTCTATTTTTGACAAGTTTTGCAACATCATTATCTTTTCTAATAAACCTGATCAAATTCTTTTCAAGCTCTCTTACAATGGTGATTTTGTTCTTAAAGTGCTTTGGAAATTTATTAAAAAAAAACAAAACACCTCTAATGTTTTCATTAAACTTTGGAACAATATCATTTCCATTTTTTATATGTTTTAACTTGGAGGATTTTGAATGACTTCATTCCTATCGATTCTTTGCTCTCGCTTAAAGGGTTTTATTTACCTTCTAAGTGCTATTGTTGCTATCATATTGAAAATGTTAATCATGTTTTTATCAATGGTGCTATTACTTCCAAACTTTGGATATGGTACGATGATTTATTTAACACTAACTATTTTCATGGCTCTCTTTCATTATATCAACTTCTTATAATTTGTTTCCATAAAATTGTGAAAGGTCATATGAATGTTTTAATTTCTATTACCCTTATTTGGTTCATTTGGATGGATATAAATGATGCTAAATATCGAGGCATTCCTTTGAACCATAAAAGGATCCTTGCTAGAACTAAAGAAAAAATTCATGCTTTGTTTAATGCAAATTTAATTAGTAATCTTCAATTTAGAGGTGATAAATTTGTGGCTGAGAAATTGGGTATCACTTTGCATGATGACCCTTCCTACAAGAGTATTAGGATTATACATTGGATTAAGCCTAAAGAAAATTTTATTAAGATCAATACTATTGGTTTTGTTTCCCCTAATAAATATGGTTGTGGTGGAATTCTTAGGGATTATAAAGGTACTGTCATTTGTACTTTTCCCTACCCCTCAAAGCTTGTTATTATTTATCTTTGAGCTCATGGCTATTAATAAAGCTAATGATATTTGTTTAAGCAAAAACATCTTTAATATGAGGATTGAAGTTGATGCTCTTCTTTTACTTGATATGCTCAATACTAATAAAATGGGGAATGCTAAATTATTTTATCTTCTTAATCACACTAATAGGGTTCTTTCTCAAGTTTGATAAAAAATTTCTGACATTTTTTGTGAAGGTAATGCTTGTCTGATTTCGCTAATTTGGGATGAATTAAATGAGCTCACTTTATTTGATAACCATAACTTACTTAAGCATCGCATGGTCTAGTCAATCTGGATAACACTAGGCGCCTTACCTCAATTTTAACTTTGGTTATTTTGTTGATCATATTACTATGGTGGTTTTATTATCTATTTTTTGGTTGGTTTTTTTTTTGCTTCCCTTAGAATTGGTTTTTACAACTTTTCTTTAGGGTCCTGGTCAATCTCACTTTATATCAAAGTTGCCTTGTTGGTTTTAGTTTATTTCAAAACTTAAGCCCACTTCCTCCTTACCCCATTGTATACTTGACTGACCCTTATTTGGGTCATAGTGGTGCAATTTTTAATTAGTTTTTTTATCCTCTAGGATTTGTGGTTTTCTTTCTACGACTTATGCTATGCTTCTTTTGTCACACAGCTAGTGATGTTTTTGGGGTCTCCTGTAGAGTTATGGTTGTTCCTAATTTTGGCCTATCCTTTATACTAATTGATGTTGGGTTTGCCTCAGGTTTTGGCTGGCTGTTACCTTATTTGAATCAAATTTTTGGTTGTTATGGTTGGTTCTGCTGGATGCTGCAATTTGCTTCTTCTATCTACCTGACTATTTTGAGTGGTCATTTTTTCATGGCTAATGTTGGTCTCTTCTGGTTTGGCTTAGTTTTGGGCTTTTGGTGGTTGCTATTCTCCTTTCCTGGTGTCTCTTGGGGGCTTCTCTGGTTGGTTTTTCCCTCTACCTTGTGGATTAGAGGTAGCTTTTTTCTAGTTGTTGCCCTCTTATTTTCTCTTTTGTGGTGATTATCTGCTCTTTAGGGTTTGGAAGGGGCTTTGTTTGCCTCTGGCCTTGTTCCTTTCCTCGCTGATTTGTTGCTTGTGGTTGGGTGGTTCTCTTTAGCATTTTATACTGTGGTTTTTTGTCCAACTAAATGACTACCAATTTTGTTTCTTGGTTTTTTTGGAGATCTCCAGGTGGCTTGTGGGCATGCTTGTTGTTGTTCTTTCCATCTATTTTGTGCTTTGTATTGGGTTAACATCTTGTTTTAGCTAGCTGCTCCCTTTACTGAATTGTAACTTCTACTGCTGTGTTTGGTTGTTGGGTCACAACTATTGGTCTCTTCAGAATTTGCTTAGGTTTATTATTTTTTTCAATTCTTTTTGGTTGTTTTCCTGGTTTGGGTTGGTGTTTTCTTTTTGTTGGTTATTTTCTTTGTTGATTGGTATGAGGGCAGCTGCTTTGAGGTTTTTTTTCTTCCAGACCTGGGTTTCTATTTACTAGAGGAGATGGTTATGGCTATTTTTTTGTATACTATTGGTTTTCTTGGCATTTACTCCTCTTGGATTAGTGCAGTTTTCTTGAGAAGGTATTGGCTCTCTCTGGCTTGGTGTCTTAGCATTGGATGTTGTCTTTCCTTGGATGCTTGTGCCTTGGCTTGGTGTCTTGGGATTTAGATTGGCTATTAATATTGAATCCCTCTAGTTTATTTTGCTCTTCTTGTTTCCCCATATTTGTGTCTTTGTCAGTGGTGCTAGATTTGCTATTTTTCCTTGCTGCCTTGGTGGTGGTTTTGATGGTAATTTTTGGATCCCCTATTGGTCTCTCTATATCTTTCCTCTCTCTGGTGCTGCTTATCTTCTACTATTTTGCTATTTGGGTGGAGGTTTTGCCCTTAGATTTGGATTATTATTGCTCTAGAGATAGTCATGGGTTGTTTTTATGCCTTTGGGGCTATTTTGTCGGCTTGTGTTATTACCCTAATTCATCTGACTGCTCCTTTTTTGTGTTTCCCTTCCTTTTAGTAATGGCTTTGATGGAATTACTCAGTTTTTTAGCTTGACCATTGATCCTACTGTAACTTCTAGGGTGCTAGCTTTATGTGATTGGGTTATTGTGGGTTTTGGTTGGTGGGTTGGCTGCTGGCTGGCTGCTTTGTCTATTTGTTTGGTGTAGGACCTGGGTCACTATGGGCTATTTTCCTTGGATGGTTTGCTAATATCAGGTATGCTGGCTATGATGGCAATGATGTTTCTTCATATCTTCTCTTTGATTGGTAGCATTACATATGACTATAACACTTCTTAGGAAGCTTGGATGCTCATATGCATTATTGGCACTTGAGATGATCTTAACTGAGCCCAAGCCTTCTCTTTCTCAACTCTCTCTAAATTGTTTACTTTATCATTCTTCCTTGAGCTATGATTATTGCCTTTGTAGTGTTTTGCAAAATTCTTTTGCAGGTTGGAACTTTACAGATGGAATGAGCTATACTCAGTCAACTCAACTGTTGTTGTTGTGGATCTTGTTTATCTTGCTTTCTCAAAGGGATCAAGAGCTGCTTCTGACTAGTCCTTTTACTACTTTCATTAGTTGTAATAGTCTTATTTTGTGTCTTTTTCTCATATGCTTTTTAGCTATTTTATTTGTTTTTGTTTTTCTTTTGTTTTCTTTTCCTTTTCTATTGTACTTAGATGGAGGTTTGGCTCTTTAGGTTTCTTGTAGCTCTCTGAGTAGTAACTTTGAGCTTTACCCTATTAAGGACATTGTATCTTTTCCTTTATGGTAATAAAATTCAAACTTTTCCCAACAAAAATAACCCCAAAATAAACCCTAAACCCTAAAACCTATAAGCCTAAACCACAAAATCACCTAAACAACCTAAACCCAAACCCCAAACCCTAAATCCCAAACTCTAAACCTTAAACCATAAACACTAAATGTAAAACACTAAAACCTAAAACCTAAACTAAACTTAATAAAACCTAAAATAAAATAAATATAAACCTAAACCTAAATAAAATAAAATAATAAAATAAAAAACCTAAACTAAAACTAAACTAAACCTAAACCAAAATCAAATAAAATAAAAATATAAACTAAACTAAAATAAAGTAAATACAAACCTAAACTAAACTAAAACAAAATAAAGTTAAAAACAAAAAATCTTAATAAAATAAAAACTAAAACTAAAATAAAAATAAAATAAACCTAATATAAAATAAAATAAAAACTAAATAAAAACCTAAGCCTAAAAAATAAAATTAAAAATAAAATCTAAAAATAAATAAAAAATAAAGCCAAAACCCTTAACTAAAAAAAAAAATTTAAACATAAAATAAAAATAAAATTAACAAACTAAAATAAACTAAACTAAAATAAATAAAACCTAAACCTAAACCTAAAATAAACTAAACCTAAATCTAGACCTAAACTAAATAAAATAAAATAAACTAAAAGTAAACATAAACCTAAACTAAAAAATAAAACCTAAAAATGAACCTAAAATAAAAACCTAAAACATAAACCTAAAAAAATAAAATAGAAACCTAAACTTAAACCTAAAAAATAAAAAATAAAATTAAACCTAAAAATAAAAGATAAATAAAACTAAACTAAAAAATAAACTAAAATAAAAAACCTAAACTAAAATAAATAAACCTAAAAATAGATAAACTAAACTAAATAAAAGTAAAAATAAACCAAAATAAAAATAATAAATAAAATAAGCTAAAATAAATACTAAATAAACCTGAACCTAGCAGTTTATATTTTAAATAAAAAAATCCTAAACCTTAAACTCTAAACCCTAAAATCTAAACCTTAACCATAACCCCAGGCCCACTAAACTACCATAAATGACCCCCCAGACCCAAGACCACAAACCCAGACCACTGAGCCATAAATCCACACCTTTGCCTAAACCCCAGATCCTGAGCCACACAAAGCTGATCCTGAGCCACACAAATCACTGAGACTCAAGACCCTAAACCCAACCACAGGCCCTGAGCCCTGGGCAGCTGACCACAAACCACAAACCTAGGCCCTGAGCCCAAACCAAAACCAACTAAACTAAAATAAAAGTAAAACCAAGACAAAATAAAATTAAGATAAAACTAAATAAAGATGGACTTAAACCTGAAATGAAACCAAAGAAAATAAAACTTAAACAAAATAAAATAAACTAAACTAATTAATAAAGAGGAAACAAAGAAAATCAAATAAACTAAAATAAATAAAATAAACTAAAATAATTAAATAAACACTTCAGTTTGATTAAATTAGATAAAATAAAATAATTGATTAAAAAAGGCCTTAACCACTAGCTGATCCTGAGCCACAGGCACCTTGAGCCCAAACAAATCCTAGGCCACTGATCAGTGGGCCTTAAACAGGCCACAAAACAAGAGCCACACTGAGCCATGAGCATTAAGGCTGATCCTGACGCCTAAGCCACATCAGCCACCACTGAGCACTGAGCCACACTAGACTGGAATACTGGGCCTGGGCTCTGAGCTGACCACTGACCTGACTGACCTGGACTGAGCCACTGGGCCTTGACTAGGCCACTGGGCCCCAGACCCTAAAGTGATGACCACTGGACCACTGAGCCCACAAGATCCTGAGCCAGGCCCCTTACCAGGCCACAGATCTGGCCACTGGGCCACAGAGACCACTGGGCTGCTGAGGCTAGCACCCAGGCCACATGCCACTGAACTGGCTGAGCCACAGGCCACCAGGCCTGGGCTGCTGGGCCAGGCCCAGGCCCTGAGAAGATCCTGAGGCCACCCCTGGGCTGGGCCCCTGAGCCCTAAACCCAGCTGAGCCACAGGCCACAGATCAGCCAGGCCACAGGCCCTGGGAAAACCCATGATCCAGGCTAACCTAGGACCACTGGGCCTAGACCTAGGCCATGCTAAACAGGCCTGAACTAAACAAAATAAAACCTAAAATAAAATAAATAAAAACCTAAACCTAATTAAAATAAAGGTTAAATTAAATAAAAAGAAAACTAAAACTAAACTAAACTAAATCAGAAAATAAAATAAAAAAATAAAAAACTTAACTAAAATAAAATAAATAAAAACTAAAACTAAATTAAAAAATAAAATAAACCTAAAAATTAAAAAAACAATTATATAAAATAAAAACAAAATATAAAATAAACATTAATTAAACATAAAATAAAATAAAGTAAAAACCCAATAAAAACCTAAACCTAAAAAAATAAACCAAAAACAAATAAAAAATAAAACTTAAACTTTAAACTAAAAAAAATCAAACTTTAAATAAAAATAAAATAAATAAACTAAACTAAAATAAACCAAACCAAAACCTAAACCTAAAATAAACTAAACCTAAACCAAAACCAAAACTAAATAAAGTAAACTAAAAAAAATAAACTTAAACATAAACTAAAAGTAAAACCTAAAATTAAACCTAACATAAAATCTAAAACCTAAACCTAAAAAAATAAATTGAAAAACTAAACCTAATCCTTAAAATAAAAAATAAACCTAAACATAAAGCATAAAATAAAAATAAAACTAAATTAAAAAAATAAACCAAAACATAGAACTAAAACTTTAAAATAAACTAAAATAAAAAACCTAAACTAAAATAAATAAAAAAA
Organism: Cymbidium sinense; assembly: GCA_021442155.1. NCBI lineage: Eukaryota > Viridiplantae > Streptophyta > Magnoliopsida > Asparagales > Orchidaceae > Cymbidium > Cymbidium sinense. Next base: position 88,101,680 of record CM038230.1, on the reverse strand, counting down.
ATAAACTAAACAAAATAAAATAAAATGGACTTAAATAAAAATAAAATATAATAAACTAAATAAATAAAATTATCTAAATAAACTATAAAGCGTGAATGACTCGTTTGTATTTAAAAAAAAAATGGCAAAACCCTGCACTACCATGGACCTGACCCCTGAACACAATAAGCTAGGCTCCACAATCTGATCTGGGCCCAGACCCTCAACCTGACCACAAGACCCTCACACTTAGGCCATGAGCCCACTGAGTCAGACCCTAAATATAGATCTGGATCATGCCACAGGCCTGAGCCCAGCTTAGTACTGGGCTGAGCTGAGCAGGCCTGGGCTAAATGCTGGGCCAGACTGTTAAAATACCACTGAGGGCTGGGCCCTGAGGCTGGAGTCGTGAGCCACTCACAGGCCCTGGCCATAGACCCTGAGTCTGAGCCACACAGGCCTGAATACAGGCCACCAGGCCTGAGCCTGGGCCAAGCCATGGCACTGAGCCCTGAGCCTGAGCCTAGGCCAAACGCCCTGAAACCCTGAAAACCACAAAACCCCACAAACCCTAAACTGAAATAAAATCACTGACCCTAAACCTTAAACCCTAAACCACAAACCCAAAAGATAAAATAAAGGTTATTAAACTAAAATAAAGTTAAAAAAAACCTAAACTAAACTAAAAATAAAATAAATCTAAAATAAAAAAAACTAAATAAAATAAAATTGAACCTAAAATAAACATTAATTAAAATTTAATAAAATAAAATAAATTGGATAAAAACTAAACCTAAAATAAAAGAAACCATGCCATACTTAAAAAACCACAAACCTAAAGAAAATAAAATAAACTAAAGATAAATATACTATGAAATAAAAGCTAAACCTACCTAAAATAAAACTAAACCTAAACTAAAAAAAATAATAAAATATAATAAACTAAAATTAAATAAATAAAAAAATAAAACCTAAAAATAATCCTAAAATAAAAACCTAAAACATAAACCTAAAAAAATAAATTATAAACCCAAACCTAAACATAAAAATAAATAAAAAACCTAAACATAGTCTAAAAAATAAAACCTAAAAATAAACCTAAAATAAAAACGTAAAACCTAAACCTAAAAAAATAAAATAAAAACTAAACCTAAACCAAAAATAAAAAAATAATAAACCTAAAAAATAAAATAAAATAAAACTAAACTAAAATTAAAACTAAACCTCAACCTTAAATAAAAATAAAAAACCTAAACTAAAATAAATAATCCTAAAATAAATAAACTAAATAAAAAAATAAAATTAACTTAAAATAAAATAAAATAAAAAACTATAAAATAAAAATAAACTAAATAAACTAAACCTCTAGTTTACTTAATTTGGGAAAATAAATAAATCCTAAACCTAAACAGACCCAAAATACAAAACCCTAAAACCAAATCCTAAACTCATACCCACAAATCCACTATAAACCTTAAACCACCCTAAATCCTAAACAACCCCAATCTAAAACCTAAACCCTAAAGATCATAAACCCTAAATCATAAAACCTAAATCTAAACCATAAACCACAGACACTAAACCATAAACCCTAAACCCTAAACCACAAACTAACAACATTAAACATCTAAACCCACAAAAGCTAAACCTAAACCTAAACCCACACAAACCTTAGCATAAACACTAAACCCTAAACCTACGGGAGGTGCTGGTGGATATGATGGTGGTTAGGAAGGTGGTGGTTATGGTGAAAAAATCTAGAGGTGGGGGATCTAGAGGTGCTGATGGATCTAGAGGTGTTGATGGATATAGAGGTGGTGGTTATGGAGGCAGGAGGAGTGATGGAGGTTACAACCATGGTGGTGGCCGAGAGATAGATCAGGGATATGATGGCGGATTGCTACTCTAAAGATGAGGGTTGTTCTGATGGAAATTGCAGAAACTGAAGAACGGCTGATCTGACCTATTGCTTATGGAAATGTGTCTTTATAGTAGAGACGGATCTAGTTATCAATGGTTTTTTATTTTCTCTATGCGTGCTCATTTTTTATCTATATCATCTACCCTAAAAACTTGGTCTCTTACATAGTTTATAAAATCCAAAAGAAGAAATATTGAATTTGAATTTGTTCTCTATTAAAAAAAACCCTAAACCATAAACCCTAAACCTAAACCTTAAAACCATAAAATCCTCAAATAAACCCTAATCCACAAACCCTAAACCTAAAAACTAACTAAACCAAACTAAATCCTAAAAACAACCTAAAACCTAAACATTAAATCTAAGCAAGTACAAACCCTAAACTTAAAAACACAAACCCTAAAATAAAACCCAAACATAAAATAAGAATAAAAACACTAAAATAAAATAAAACAAATAAAAAAACCTAAACCAAAAAATAAATCTAAAATAAAACCTAAAATAAAACCTTAAACTAAATATAAATAAACATAAAATACAAATAAAATAAATAAACCTAAACTAAATAAACTAAAGCTAAATAAAATAAACCTAAACCCCAAATTAAATAAAATAAAATAAATTAAAAATAAACCTAAACCTAAACTGAAAATAAAACTTAAAAAATAAACTAAACTAAAACCTGAAACCTAAATCTAAAACTAAAATATAAAACTTAAACCTAAAAATAAAATTAGATAAAACTAAACTAAAAATAAAGCCTAAGCCTAAATAAATCAAAATAAAAAACAAAAAAGCATAAACTAAAATAAAAAAACCTAAAATAAATAAATTAAATTAAATAAAATAAACTAAATAAAATAAAATAAAACTAAATAAACCTAAACTTACTAGTTTACTTAATTTAAAAAAAAATGAATAAATAAATAAATTTGCTAACCTAAACCTAACCCTCTGACCCAGGCATACCTGGCTCCTGAGCCACAGGCCCTAAATCACTGGGCCAAAATAACCCTGAGGCCCAAAACCCTGGGCCCTATCTGCACCCATTAAACTACTCATAAACCTGGGCCTAAACCCCCCTAAATCCTACCACAGGCCCTGAGCCTCAGACTAAAACCACACTTGAGCTGACCTGCACTAGTAAGACCTAATAGATAGATAAAAGGCCTGAGCCTAAATAAGATAAACCTGAGCTAAGGCCAAACCTAGCCTAAAAATAAATGAGCTAATTAATAGATAAAATAAAGAGCCTAAAATAAAATTAAACCTAAATAAACCAAGATACAGTAAACTAGGCATGATTAAAGATAATACCTAAAGATAAGATAGATAAACTAAATAAAACCTAACAAAAACAATATAATAAAGATGAATACTAAACCAAATAAAAGCATAGGCCATGAAAAAGATAAATATGAGCTAAACTAAGAAATAATAAATAAGACCAGAGGCTAGTAAAGAAGGCCATGATGACCCTATTCATACAACTGAGCCACCCCACTGGGGCTGGGCTTAACCCAATGAGATCCTTATGAGCCCTAGGCCATGACCCTGGGCCAGATCTAAGCCACTGGGCTCTAAACTGAGCCTGGGCCCTAGGCCATGGGCCTGATGCCACCCCACAACCTACTGACTGGGCCACTGGGCACTGGGCCCAAAATTAGCTCTAAACTGAGGCCCTGGGCTCAGGCCACAGGCCCAAACCAGGCCACAACCCTGGGCTCTGAGTCCTTGGGCCCTGAGACCTAAAGATATTAGGCCCTAGCCACAAGAACACTAAAGGCTGAGCACTGGGCCATGGGCCCTGACCCTGATGATCTTAGTGACCTGGGCCAGATTAGCCACAAGCCCTGGGCTCTGAGCTGAGCATTAAACCACCCCATCTGATCCCACAAACTCTGAGCTGACCTGAGCTCAGAGTCCAAACCCAAAGCCACTAATCTTAAACCTGGCTCTATGCCACACTCTCTGAGCCCTAAAGGCCACAAAGGCAGACCACTGAGCCTAAAACTTGACCTGAGCCAAATTAAAAGCCTAAAACTGACCCACTAAATAACTTAAAATAAAATAAATAAAGAAAAACTAAAATAAATAAAAATAAAAAAAATAAATCTTGGACAATTAAATAAATAAAATAAACTTAAAAAATAAACTAGATAAAAATAAAAATAAAAAAATTATTTAACTAAACTAAACTAAATTAAACCTAAGAATAAAACCTAAATAAAAGTAAACCTAAAATAAAATAAAATAAAACTAAATAAAAACACAATAAAAAAATAAAACTAAAACACTAAATGAAAAAAACCTAAACCTAAAATAAAAATAAAATAAACCTAAACCAAATTAAAATAAACTAAACTAAAATAAATAAAACAAAATCCTAAACCTTAAATTAACTAAACCTAACCCCTAAACCAAAACTAAATAAAATAAAATAAATTAAAATAAACCTAAACCTAAAAAAATAAAACCTAAAAATAAACCTAAAATAAAAAACCTAAAACCTAAAATTAAAAACAAAACAAAAACCTAAACCTAAACCTAAAATAAAAATAAAACCTTACTAAAATAAAATAAAATAAAACTCAACAAAAAAATAAACCTAAACCAAACCAAAAAATATCTAAAATAAAACTTAAACTAAGATAAATAAAAGATAAATAAAATAAATAAAAATAAGTAATAAAACTAAATAAAATAAAAATAAAAAGTAAAAGATAAAATAATATATATACTAAATATCTAAATAAACTAAACTTAATGGTTTGCTTAATTTAAAGATTAAAAAAATAAACCTAATCGAAACCACGGACCTAACTAAACCTAAACCATGACCATAAACCCTAAACCACAAATAAGAGAAAATAAAAAAATAAAAACCCAGACAAACCCTAGCGTTAACTTACAAAAATACAAACCACACAAACCTAAACCACAAACCCTAAACCTTCAAATCCTAAAATCTTAAAACCCTACTAAACCACAAACTGACAAAACCTGAAACTGAGCTAAACCTAAAAAAAAATAAACTAAATAAACATAAACTACCACTTTACATGGTTAAAAAAAAAAACCTTAAAGGCCTTAAACCCTTAACTAAACCTAAAACTTTAAACCTGATCCACAAAACCTAAACTAAAGCCTAAAAACCCTTAACCCAAACCCTAAAGCATAAACCCTAAATCTCTCTAAAAAAACCCTAAAATACTGGCCTAAACACAAACTAATAAACTGAAATTGAAAACTGGCCTCGCCCTAAACAAACCCTCAAAGCTAAAAACCTAAACCTAAACTAAATAAAACCTAAAAATAAAATAAATAAATAAAACCTAAACCAAAATCAAATAAAAAAATAAAATAATATAAAAACATGAACTTAAAAAAAAAAAAATTAAAATTAAAACTAAAAATAAAATAAATAAAACCACTAAATTAAAATAAAATAAAATAAAACTAAACCTAAATGAAAAATAAAATAAACCTAAATCTAAACTAAAATAAAATCTAAATAAAAACCTAAATAAAAATGAAAATAAAAATAAAGTTAAATAAAAAATAAAAAATTAATTAAACTAAAATAAATAAAAAGGAAATGAAATAAATCTAAACCTACTCGATTACTTAACTTTAAAAAAAATAAAAAAAATTAAAAAAGCCTAACCTAAACCACAAAATACATACCCCAAATCCACAAAACCTAAACAACCATAAACCGTAAACCCTAAAACCTACAACCCTAAACTCTAAACCCTAAACCCTAAAACCAAAAAACCTAAAAAACTAGAACTAATCTAAATAAAACCTAAAAATAATAATAATAAATAAACCTAAACATAAATGAAATAATAAAATAAAATAAAATGAAAACATAAACTAAAATCTTAACCTAAAAATAAAATAATATAAAAAAACTAAACTAAAATAAAATAAATATAAACCATAACTAAGCTAAGAAAATAAAATAAACCTAAAAGAACCTCAATAAAATAAAAACTAAATGTAAAATAAAAATAAAATAAACTTAAAATAAAATAAAATAAAAATTAAATAAAAACCTAAACCTAAAATAAACAAAATAAAATAAACCTAAACATAAACTAAATTAAACTAAACTAAAATAAAAAAAATAAAACCTAAAATAAATGAAACCTAAACCTTGAGACAAAATAAAATAAAATAAACTAAAATAAACTAAACCTAAACTAAAAAATCAAACCTAAAATAAACCTAAAATAAAACCTAAAACCTAAAAAAAATAAAAAAAAACCTAAACTTAAACCTAGAAATAAAATGAAACCTAAGCTAAAATTAAAATAAAAAAAATAAATAATAAAAAACATAAACCTAAACTTAAACTTAAAAAATAAAGTAAGATAAAAAACTTAAACTAAAATAGATAAATTTAAAATAAATAAACTAAACTAAATAAAATAAAAAATAAACTTAAATATAAATAAAAAATAAAACAAACAAAAATTAATAAAAAATAAACTAAAGAAACTAAATAAAACTAAACCAACTAGTTTTTTTAATTGAAGAAAACCACTAAAACTAAACAAACCACAAAACTAACTGTGAAACTAGGCCTACAATCTAGGCAAAACCCTAAACTCTAAACTAACCCAAACCCTAAACCATAAATCTAAATAAAATAAATAAATAAATCATAAATAAATAATCTTGGCCCTCATGTAACCACTGGACTAACCCTAAACCCTACCAACCACAAACCACAAAACCCTAAACCCCTAAACACTAAAACCCTAAAACCCACAAACCCACAAACCTAAAATCTAACTAAAATACAAACTGAGCCAAACCCTAAACCCAACCCAAAACCATAAAACTTAAAACGAACTTAAACTAAATAAAACCTAAATCTAAAAAAATATTGAAAATAAAATAAAATAAAAACCTAAACTAAAGCCTAAACATAAATAAAATTAAAAATAAAATAAAATAAAAGTAAAAATAAAATAAATAAAAACCTAAACTAAACTAAATAAAATAAAATAAACTAAAAAAATAAAAAACTTAAAAAAATAAAAACTAAACCTAAATAAAAATAAATAATAAAATAAACTAAAATAAATAAAAAATAAACTAAATAAACCTAAACCTACCAATTTTCTTAATTTGAAAAAAATCCCTAAACCCTAAACACTAAACCCTAAACCCTAAATCCTAAACCTTAAACCTAAACCTGACCTAAAGTAACTAAATAAACTAAAAAATAATCGTAAAACCTAAAACCTAATAAATGTAAACCTAATCCTAAAACCTAAGAATGGGTAGAACCTTGACGGTAAGAACATCACCGTCAACTAGGCTCAGTCTAGATCCAGCAGTGGAGGCGAAGGTAGAGGCGGTGGTTATCACAATGGTGGTTGGGAATTTGGAGGTGCTGATGGATATGGAGGTGGTGGTTGGACCAGTGGTGGTTATGGAGGCAGGAGGAGCAATGGAGGTTACAGCCATGGTGGCGGCGGAGGGAGAGATCGAGGATATGATGGTGGATCCCTCTACTCGAGAGGTCAGGGTGGTTCAGATGGGAACTGGAGAAACTGAAGAATAAAACCTAAATCCTAAAAATAAAACCAAAATATAAATAGAAAATAAAATCTAAACCCTAAACAAAAAAAAATCTAAACCTAAAATAAAAATAATTTAAACAAAAAAAAATAAACCTAAACCTAAACTAAAATATACTAAACTAAAATAAATTGAACTTATACCAAAACCTAAAATAAACTAAAGCTAAACCCTAAACTAAATAAAATAAAATAAAATAAAATAAATAAAAATAAACCTAAACCTAAACTAAGTAAAATAAAAATATATAATAAAATAAAAACATAAACTACAACCTTAACCTAAACCAAAATCATAAAATAAAATAAAATAAAAAATAAAAACTAAACAAAAATAAAATAAATAAAAACCTAAACTAAACTAAAAAAAATAAAAAACCTAAATAAATTAGAAACTAAACCTAAAGTAAAAATGAAATAAACCTAAAATAATAATAAATAAAAATAAAATAAAAACCTAAACCTAAAAAATAAAACCTAAACATAAATAAAAAAGAAAACCTAAACCCTAAACTAAAAAAAAAAACCTAAACCTAAAATAGAAATAAAATAAACCTAAACCTAAACTAAAATAAACTAAACTAAAACAAGTAAAACCTAAACATAAACCTAAACCTAAACTAAATAAAATAAAATAAACCAAAAATAAACCTAAAGCTAAACAAAAATATAAAACCTAAAAATAAACCTAAAGCTAAACAAAAATATAAAACCTAAAAATAAACCTAAAATATAAACCTAAAATCTAAACATAAAAAAATAAAATAAAAACCTAAATCTAAATCTAAAAATAAAAAATAAAACCCAAACCTAAAAAAATTATAATAAAACTAAAGTAAAAATAAACATAAACTTAACTATAAACCTAAAAGCTAAACTAAAATGAAAAACCAAAAATCAAATAAATAAACCTAATTTAAATAAACTAGACTAAAATAAAATAAATATAAAGCAAAATCAAAATTAAAAATATAGTAAACAAAAAAAAAAACTAAATAAACCTAAACCTAGTTTGCTTGATTTAAAATAAATAAAAAAAAAACTCTAACCTAGCACGAGATCCTAAAACTAACCTGCATGGGCCACAAATCCAAATCTAGCCCAAACCTAAACCACAAGGCCACTGACCCTGGCTATAACAAACCCTAGGCCCTAGAATAAATAAATAAACCCTGACCACAATCCTGATCTAAACCAACACAGGCCTACCACTGAGCCTAAACTCAAGACCCTAACAAATCCTAAACTGAGCCCTAAACCCTAAAGTAAATCAAACCACCCCAGACCCCAGACCCTGAGCCCAAACCCTGAGCCCTAACCCAAAACCACAAAACCTAAAACATGCAACTAAATAAAACAAAATAAATAAATAAGAAAACCAAAACCTAAATAAATAAAATAAAACATAAACTAAACTTAAAACTAAACCCAAACTAAACTAAACCTACTTAAATAAATAAAATAAAATAAAATAAAATTAAACTAAAACAAAATAAATAAAATCATTAAACTAAAAAATAAAGAAAAAAATAGAAAACCTAAATAAAATAAAAAAAGTAAGTAAGATAAAAAAAATAAACCTAATAAAACTAAAACTAAATAAAACCTAAACCTAAAAAAATAAACCTAAAAGTAAAACCTAAAAAAAAATAAAAACAAAACCTAAACCATGAACTAAAAAAAATACCTAAGCCTCAAATAAAATAAACCTAAACCTAAATTAAAATTAACTAAACAAAAATAAATAAAACCTAAACCTAAGCCAGAACCTTAAACTAAATAAAATAATATAAACAAAATTTAAAGCTAAACCTAAAATAAAAACCAAAAACCTAAACCTAAAAAAATAAAATAAAAACCTAAACCTAAACTTAAAAATAAAAAATAAAACATGAACCTAAAAAATAAAATAAAAATAATACTAAACTAAACAATTAACAAAAACTTAAACCTAAACCTAAACTTAAGAAATAAACTAAAATAAAAAATGTAAACTAAAATAAATAAACCTAAATTAAATAAATTAAATGAAAATAAATAAATAAAAAACTAATTAAACCTAAATCTATCAGTTTGCTAAATTTTAAAAAAATAATAAATTCTAAACCCTAAACCCTAAAACCTAAATCCTAAACCCTAAACCCTAAACCATAAACCCTAAAACTAACCCTAAACACTAAACCCAAAACCTACAACCCTAAACCCTAAACTAACTCTAAACCCCAAACCATAAATAAAAAATTTTAAGAAAATATTCTAACCCTAGACCCTAAACCCTAAACCCTAAACCCTAAAATCCTAAACCCTAAACCATAAACCCTATGCCCTAAACCCTAAAAGCTATAACCTTAAACCCTAAACCCTAAACCCTAAACCCTAAACCCAAAACCTAAAACCCAAAAACCTAAACCCTAAAACCCTAAACCCTAAACCCTAAACCCTAAACCCAAATCCTAAACCGTAAACCCTAAACCCTAAACTAACCCTAAATTGTAAACCTTAAACCCTAAACCCTAGAAAGCTAAAAACCTAAACCTAAATTAAATAAAACCTAAAAAAATAAATAGAAAAACTTAAACCAAAATAAAATCAAAAAATAAAATAAAATAAAAACATAAATTTAAACTTAAACCTAAACTTAAAAATAAAAAAGAACCAAACTAAAATAAATAAATAAAAACCTAAACTAAACTAAAAAAAATAAAAAATCTAAATAAAATAAAACTAAACCTAAATTAAAAATCAAATAAGCCTAAAATAAAATTAAATAAAAACTAAAAAACCTAAAAAAATAAAAATTAAACTTAAACACTAATCTAAAAAAAACTAAACCTAAAATAACAATAAAATAAACCTAAACCTAAACTAAAATAAATAATTTCTAAACCTAAACCTAAAATTAACTAAACCTAAACCAAAAGCCAAACTAAATAAAATAAAATAAACTAAAAATGAACCTAAACCAAAACTAAAAAATAAAACCTAAAAATAAACATAAAATAAAAACCTAAAACCTAAACCTAAAAAAATAAAATAAAAATAAAATTAAACTAAAAATAAACCTAAACCTAATCCTAATCCTAAAAAAAATAATAATAAAAAACCTAAACAAAAATAAATAAAATAAATTGAATAATAATAAAAAATAAACCTAAATAAAAATAAAAAATATAATAACTAAAATAAATGAAAAATAAACTAAATAAACTAAAAGAAGAAACTAAAGAATGGTGGTCGTGGTGGAGGGAGAGATCGGGGATATGATGGTGGATCCCGCTACTCGAGAGGTCGGGCTGGTTCTGATGGGAACTGAAGAAACTGAAGAACGGCCGAACCGATCTGCTGCTTATGGAATTGTGTCTTTATAGTAGAGACATTCTAGTTATCTAGGGTTTTTAATTTGCTCTATGTGTGCTCATTTCTTATCTATGTCATCGCTTATGTCTTAGAAAACTTGGTGTGTTACTTGGTTGATGAAATCAAAAGAAGAAATGTTGAATCTAAATTTGTTCTTTATTAAAAAAACAAAAACCCTAAACCCTAAACCATAAATCGTAAACCATAATCCCATAAACCCTAAACCCTAAACCCTAAACCCTAAACCCTAAACCCTAAAGCCTAAACTTTAATCCCTAAACCCTAAAACCTACAACCCTAAGCCCTAAACCCTAAACCCCAAACCCTAAACCCTAAACACTAAAAACCTAAAAACCTAAACCTAAACTAAATAAGGCCTAAAAATAAAATAAATAAATAAACCTAAACCTAAATAAAATTAAAAAAAATAAAATAAAATAAAAACCTAAACTAGAACCTAAACCTAAACCCAAAAATAAAATAAATTAAATTAATAATAATAAAATAAAATAAATTAAATAAAATCCTAAAATAAACTAAAATATAAAATAAACCTAAGAATAAAAAACCAAAATAAAATAAAACTAAACGTAAAATAAAAAATAAAATAAACCTAAATTTAAATAAAATAAAACCTAAACCTAAAAAATAAACCTAAAAATAAAACCTAAACCCTAAACTAAAATAAAACCTAAACCAAAAATAAAAATAAAATAAATAAACCTAAACCTAAACCTAAACTAAATAAAATAAAATAAATTAAAAATAAACCTAAACCCTAAACCCTAAAGGCTAAAACCTTCAACCCTAAAACCTTAAACCCTAAAACCCTAAACCCAAAACATTAAACCCTAAACCCTAAAACCTAATTCTAATCCCTAAACCCTAAAACTTAAACCTTAAACTTAAACCTAAAGTAACAAAAAATAAAGCTAAACCCTAAAAGCTAATAAACCTAAACCCTAAGAATGGGCAAAACCTTGACGACATGAACATCATCGTCAACTAAGTCAATCTAGATCTGGTTGTGGAGGCTAAGGCAGAGGCAACAGTTATTGCAGTGGTGTTGGGAATCTGGAGGTTCTGGTGGATATGAAGGTGGCGGTTATGGAGGTAGGACAAGCAATGGAGGTTATAGTCATGGTGGTGGCTGCGGGAGAGATCAGGGATATGATGTCAGATCCCGCTACTAGATAGGCGGGGGTAGTTCTGCTGGGAACTAGAGAATCTGAAGAATGGTCAATCCAATCCACTACTGACGGAACTGTGTCTTTATAGTGGGGACGATTCTAGTTATCTACAGTTTTTAATTTGCTCTATGCTTGCTCAATTTTTATCTATATTGTCGCTTGTCTTTTACAAAACTTAGTGTGCTACTTGCTTGATGAAATCAAAAAGAAGAAATGTTGAATCTAAATTTTTTCTCTGTTAAATAAAACCATAAACCATAAACCATAAACTAAAACATAAACCCTATACTAAAAAAAACCCTAAACCCTAAACCCAAAATCCTAAACCCTAAAACCCTAAACCTTAAACCATAAACCCTAAATCCTAAAACCTATAACCCTAAACCCTAAACCATTAACCCCAAACACTAAACTCTAAACCCTAAACCCAAAAAACCTAAAAACCTAAACCTAAACAAAATAAAACCTAAAAATAAAATAAACCCTAAATACTAAACCTAAATAAAATAAAGTAAAGTAAAATAAAATGATAACCTTAACTAAAACCTAAACCTAAACCTAAAAATAAAATAACATAAACTAATAAAAATAAACTAAAATAAAATAAATAAAAACTTAAACTAACTAAAAAATAAAATAAACCTAAGAATAAAATACCTAAATAAAATAAAAACTAAACTAAATTGAAAATAAAATAAACCTAAAGTAAATCAAAATAAAAACTAAATAAAAACCTAAAGCTAAAAACTAAATGTTAATCTAAAACTTAAATATAAATAAAAAAATAAAACTTAAACCCAAATTTAAAAAAAAAAAAGACTTAAACCTATAATTAAATTAAATAAACTAAACCTAAACTAAAATAAATGAAACCTAAACCTAAAATAAACTAAACCTAAACTTAAACCTAAACCTAAACCTAAACTTAAACCTAAACCCTAAACCCTAAACCCTAAACCTTAAATCCTAAACCTTAAACCCTAGACCCAAAACCCTAAACCCTGAACCATAAGCCCTAAACCCTAAACTCTAAACCCTAAACCATAAACTAACCTAAACCCTAAAACTTAAACCCTAAACCCTAAACCCTAAATCCTAAACCCTAAACTAAAAATCCCTAAATCCTAAAACCTTAAATAGTAAACCCTAAACCCTAAACTAAACCCTAAACCGTAAATAATAAACCCTAAACACTAAACCATGAATCCTAAACCCTAAAACCCCAAATTCTAAACCCTGAACACTAAACCCTACAACCTTAAACCCTAAACCATAAGCACCAAACCCTAAACCCTTTAGCCTAAACCGAAAACCCTAAACCCTAAATCCTTAAAACTTAAAAACATAGACCTAAACTAAATAAAACATAAAATTAAAATAAATATATAAACCAAAACCTAAATAAAACATTAAAATAAAATAAAAACCTACACTTAGTCTTAAACCTAAAAATTAACTAAACTAAAAAAATAAAATAAACCTAGAAATAAAAATAAATAAATAAAATAAAAACTAAATGTAAAATAAAAATAAAACAAACCAAAAATCAAATCAAATAAAAACTTAAACCTAAATAATAAACCTAAAAATAATTAAAAAATAAAACCTAAACCATAAACTAAAAATAAAACTGAACCTAAAATAAAAATAAAATAAATCAAAACTAAAAATAAACTAAAATAAAATAAATAAACTTAAACCTAAACCTAAAATAAACTAAACCTAAACCTAAACCTAAACTAAATAAAATAATATAAACTAAAAATAAATTAACCTAAGCCTAAACCTAAACTAAAAAAATAAAACTTAAAAATAAACCTAAAACCTAAACCTAAAAAAATAAAATAAAAATTGAAACCAAAACCTACAAATAAAAAATAAAACCTAAACCAAAAAGATAACATAAAAATAAAAATAAACTAAAATAAATAAACTAAATTAAATAAAAATAAAAATAAACCTAAATAAATATAAAAAAATAAAATAAACAAAACTAAATAAAAATAAACTAAATAAACCTAAACCTATCGTCTTACTTAATTTATGAAATAAATAAATAAATAAAACCCATAAAACCAAAACCATAAACCCTAAACCCTAAAAACCCTAGACCTTAAATCCTAACCCTAAACCCTAAACCCTAAACTCTAAACCCTAAACCTACAACCCAAAACCCTCAACACAAAACCTGCAAACTTAAACCCTAAACCCTAAAAAACTATAAACCTTAAACCCTAAACCCTAAACCCATAATATTAAACCTTAACCTCCTAACCTTAAACCCTAAACTAACCCTAAACAATAAACCCTGATTTCTAAACAATAAAACCTAAACTAACCTAAACCCTAAACTAACCCTAAATAATAAACCCTGATTTCTAAACAATAAAACCTAAACTAACCTAAACCCTAAACCCTAAACCCTAAACCCTAAACCTTAAACCCTAAAACCTAAAACCCTAAACCCTAAAACCTAAAACCCTAAACCCTGAAACCATAAACCCTAAACTATAAATGGTAAACCATAAATCCTAAATCTTAAATGCTAAACCCTAATAGTATACCTAAACCCTGAACCTTTAACCTTTAACCTTAAACCATAAACCCTAAACCCAAACCCAAAACCCTAAGCCTTAAACCATAAATTCTAAAACCCTAAATCCAACACCCTAAACCCTAAACTAACTGTAAACCGTAAGCTAACCCTAAAGCTAAAGCCTAAATAGTAAACCTTAAGCCCTAAACTCTACCCCTAAACCCTAAACACTAAAACCTTTAGCCCAAATACCTTAAACCCAAAATCAAACCCTAAACCCTAAAACCTAAACACTAAACCCAAATCCTTAAACCCTAACCCTAAACCATAAACCCAAAGCCCTAAACCTAAACCTAAATTAACTAAAAAAATAAAGCTAAACCCTAGAAGCTAGTAAACCTAAACCTAAACCTAGACCCTAAGAATGGGCAGAACCTTGACACCAGAAACATCACCGTCAAGCAGGCTCAATCTAGATCTGGCCGTGGAGGCAAAGGTGGAGGCAGCGGTTATCGTAGTGGTGATGGGGGGATCTAGAGGTGCTGGTGGATATTGAAGGTGGAGATTATGGAGGAGGGACAAGCAATGGAGGTTATAGCTGTGGTCATGGCGAAGGGAGAGATCAGGGATTTGATGGCAGATCCAGCTACTTGAGAGGTAGGGGAGATTCTGATGGGAACTAGAGAATCTATGGAATGGCCGATCCGATCTAAAACATATGGAACTGTGTCTTTATAGTAGGGACGGTTCAGTTATCTAGGGTTTTTTATTTGCTCTATGCATGCTCATTTTTTATCTATTTCATCTCTTGTGTTTAACAAAACTTGGTGTGCTACTTCCTTGATGAAATCAAAATGAAGAAATGTTGAATCTAAATTTGTTCTCTATTAAGACAAAAACCATAAACCCTAAACTCCAAATCCTAAACCCTAAACCATAAACTAAAACATAAACCCTAAACCTAAAACCAAAACTTTAAACTCTAAACCTAAATCTTAAACCCTAAACCCTAAAAACTCTAATTCATAAACCCTAAACCCTAAACCCTATAAAATAATAAAAACCCAAAATTGAAAACCCTAAAACTATAAACCTTAAATCGTAAACCCTAAATCCAAAACCTACAACCCTAAACCCTAAACCCTAAACCCCAAACTCTAAACCCTAAACCCTAAACCATAAAGCTTAAACCTTAAACCTTAAAAACCTAAAAACCTAAACCTTAGCTAAACAAAACCTAAAAATAAAATAAACCCTAAACCCTAAACATAAATAGAAATAAAATAAATTAAAATAAAACCCATAACTAAAACCTAAACTTAAACTTAAAAATAAAATAAATTAAATTAAAATAAAATAAATATAAACCTAAACTAAACCAAAAAATAAAATAAACCTAAGAATAAAAAACCTAAAAAAAATAAAAGCTAAACATAAAATGAAAATAAAATAAACCTAAAATGAAATAAAATAAAAACTAAATAAAAACCTAAACTTAAAAAATAATCATTAATCTAAAATAAATAAATAAAAATAAAACCAAAACCCTAAACTAAAAAAAGACTTAAACCTAAACCTAAACTAAAAAAATAAAACCTAAACCTAAACATAAAATAAACTAAACCTAGACATAGACCTAAAGTAAATAAAATAATTTAAGCTAAAAATAAACTAAACCTAAACCTAAAATAAAAAAATAAAAACCAAAAATAAACCTAAAATAAAAACCTAAAATCTAAACCTAAAAAAATGAAATAAAAACTGAAACCTAAATCAAAAAATTAAAAATAAAATTAAAACTAAACTAAAATAAATAACCTTATATAAATAAACTAAACTAAATAAAGTAAAATAAACAAAATATATATAAAAATAAAATAAACAAAAATAATTAAAAATTAAACTAAATAAATTAAATAAACTTAAACCTACTGACTTACTTAATTTAAGAAAAAAT
This sequence comes from Cymbidium sinense, assembly GCA_021442155.1. Lineage (NCBI taxonomy): Eukaryota > Viridiplantae > Streptophyta > Magnoliopsida > Asparagales > Orchidaceae > Cymbidium > Cymbidium sinense. The sequence continues at coordinate 88,085,143 of CM038230.1, read as the reverse complement.
AAATTTAAAAAAACCATAAATCTTAAACTATAGCAATAAACCATAAAACCCCTAAACCTTAAATCCTAAACCCAAAATCCTAAACCCTAAAACCTAAACCTACAACCTTAAACCTACAACGCTAAATAATAAACCCTAAACCTTAAACCCAAAAAAATCATAAACCTTAAACCCTAAACCCTAACTAAAAAAAAAAACTAAAAAACTAAACTAAACTAAAACTAAAATAAACTATAAACTATAAACCTAAACCTAAACTAAAAAAAAAAAACCTAAACTAAAAAACTAAAAACCCTAAATAAACTAAACCTAAACCTAAAATAAAATAATAAAAAAATAAACCTAAATAATAATAAATAAAAAATAATAAAACTAAATATAAACCTAAAATAAAATAAAAACTAATAAAAATAAACTAACATAAAATAAATAAAAACCTAAACTAAACCAAAAAATAAAATAAACCCAAAAATAAAATACATAAATAAAATAAAAACTAAACATAAAATGAAAATAAAAGAAACCTAAAATAAAATAAAATAAAAACTAGATAGAAACTTAAACCTAAAAAATAATCATTAATCTAAAACCTAAAAATAAATTAAAAATAAAACCTAAACCTTAAACTAAAAAAAAAGACTAAAACCTAATATAAAAATAAAATAAACCCAAACCTAAACTAAAATAAATAAAACCTAACCTAATCCTAAAATAAACTAAACCTAAACCTAGACCTAAACTAAATAAAATAAATTAAATTAAAAATAAACTAAACCTAATCCTAATATAAAAAATAAAACCTAAAAATAAACCTAAAATAAAAACCTAAAACCTAAACCTGAAAAAATAAAATAAAAATTGAAACCTAAATGTAAAAGTAAAAATTATAATATAAACCTAAAAGGTAAAATAAAATTAAAACTAAACTAAAATAAATAAACCTAATATAAATAAACTAAACTAAATAGAAAATTAAAATAAACCTAAATAAATATAAAAATAAAATAAACTAAAATAAATAAAAAATAAACTAAATAAACCTAAACTTATCGGCTTACTTAATTTAAGAAAAAAATAAATTTAAAAAAAAGACCCTAATTCCTAAATCGTAAACCCTAAACTCTAAAAACCCTAAACCTTAAATCCTAAACCCTAAACTCTAAACCCTAAACCCTAAATTATAAACTCTAAACCTACAATCCTAAACCCTTAACCCTAAACACTAAACACTAAAAAACCATAAACCTTAAACCCTAAACCCTAAACCCTAAACCCTAAACCCTAAACCCTAACCCCTAAACCCTAAACCCTAAACCCTAAACCCTAAATCCTAAAACCTACAACCCTAAATTCTAAACCTAAAACCCAAATCCTAAACCCTAAACCCCAAACCCTAAACCCTAAACCATAAACCCTAAACTAACCCTAAACCCTAAAAACCTAAAAATTTAAACCTAAACTAAATAAAACATAAAAATAAAATAAACCCTAAACCCTAAACCTAAATATGATAAAAAAAATAAACTAAAAAGCTAAACTAAAACCTAAACTGAAACATATAAATAAAATAAATTAAATTAAAAAAATAAATTAAAATAAAATAAATAAAAATCTAAACTAAACTAAATAATAAAATAAACTTAAGAATAAAAAAGCTAAATAAAATAAAACTAAACATATAATAAAAAAATAAACCTAAAATAAAATAAAATAAAAACTAAACAAAAAAATAAACCTTCAAAACAAACCTAAAAAAAATAAAATAAACTAAAATAAATAGAAAATAAACTAAAATAAATATAAAATAAATTAAATTAACTAAATAAACCCAAACCTATCGACTTAGTTAATTTAAGAAAAAAATCAATATAAAAACCCCAGAAACTCTAAATCGTAAACCCTAAACCTAAAACCCTAAACCTTAAATCCTAAACCCTAAAACCTAAACCCTAAACCCAAAACACTAAACCCTAAACCTACAACCCTAGACCCTCAACCTTAAACCTGCAACCATAAACACTAAACCCTAAACCAAAAAAAAACCATAAACCTTAAACCCTAAACCCTAAACCTTAACCCCTAAACTTTAAACCATTAACACTAAACTAACCCTAAACCTAAATCGTAATCCCTAGACCCTAAACATTAAACCCTAAACCAAAATGCCAAAAACCTAAACCTTAAACCATAAACCCTAAAACCCTAAAACCCTAAAACCTAAACCATAAACCTTAAAGCCTACAACCCTAAACCTAAACCCTAAACCATACAACCTTAAACCCTAAACCCTAAACCCTAAACCTTAAATCGTAAATATTAAACCTTAAACCCTAAACCCTAAACCCTAAACCCTAACTCTAAATGCTAAACCCTAAAACCCTAAATCCTAAAACCAAATTCCTAAACCATAAACCCTGAATCATAAACCCTAAACCCTAATACCTAAACCCTAAAAGCTAATAAACATAAACTGAAATCTAAACCCTAAGAATGGGCAAAACCTTGATGGTAGGAACATCACCATCAATGAGGCTTAGTCTGGATCTAGTGTTGGAGGCTATGGCAGAGGCGGCAGTTATCTTAGTGGTGGTGGAAGATCTGGAGGTGTTGGTGGATACAGAGGTGGCAAAATGAGCAACAGAGGTTACAGCCATGGTGGTAGTGGAGGGAGAGATCAAGGACATGATGGTGAATCTCGCTACTCGAGAGGTGGGGGTGGTTCTAATGGGAACCAGAAAAACTAAAGAATGGCCAATCCGATCTGCTGCTTATGGAACTGTGTCTTTATAATAGAGACGGTTCTAGTTATCTAGAGTTTTTTATTTGCTTTATGTGTGCTAATTTTTATCTATGTCATCGCGTATGTCTTAGAAAACTTAGTGTGCTACTTGGTTTATGAAATCGAGAAGAAGAAATGTTGAATATGAATTTATTCTATTTTAAAAAAAAATCCTAAACCCTAAACCCTAAACCCTAAAAACCCTAAACCCTAAACCTTAAACCCTAAATCCAAAAACCTACATCCCTTAACTTGAAACTCTAAACCCCAAACCCTAAACCATAAACCCTAAACCCAAAACCTAAAAACCTAAACCTAAACTAAATAAAACCTAAAAATAAAATATATAAAAAAACCTAAACTTAAAAAAAATAAAAATAATAAAATAAAATAAAAACTAGAACTAAAATCTAAACCTAAACCTAAACTTAAACCTAATCCTAAACTATGTAAAAACAAAATAAAAGAAAAATTAAAAACTAAACTAAAAAAAAATAAATAAAAACTTAAACAAACTAAAAAAATAAAAAAAAATAAAATAAAAACTAAACCTAAAATAAAAATGAAATAAACCTAAAAAAACCTAAATCTAAATCTAAAAATAAAAAATAAAATCTAAAAAATAAATTAAAAATAAAACTAAAATAAAAAATAAACCTAAACCAAAACCTAAAAAATAAACTAAAACAAAAATCCTAAACAAAAATAAAGAAACCTAAAATAAATAAACTAAACAAAATAAGATTAAAAATAAACCTAAATAAAAAAATAAAAATAATAAAATAAATAAACTAAGTAAACTAAATAAACCTAAACCTATCAATTTACTTAATTCACAAAAATAAAACAAAAAATAAAAAATAAATAAAAAAAGAAAAAACCTTAAACCCTAAACCCTAAACCCTAAACCCTAAAAAATCAACTAAATCAATCTAAACTAAACCTAAACCCTAAACCTAAACCTATAACTAAAACCTAAATCAAAACTACAACCCTAAACCTAAACCTTAAACCCTAAATGCTAAAACCCTAAACCTTAAACCCTAAACCTAAACTTAAACTAAATCCTAAACCTAAAACTTAACCCAAACCCTAAAACCCTAAACTATAAACCCTAAATCCTAAAACCTAAAACCTAAACAGTAAACCCTGAACCCTAAAACCCTAAATCATAAACCCTAATTTAAACTAAACCTTACACTAACCCTAAACCCTAAACCTTAAACCCAAATAAACCATAAACCTTGAAGCCTGAACCCTATACCATAAACCCTAAACCCTAACCCTAAGCCCTAAACCCTAAACCCAAACCTAAAACTAAACCCTAATTCCTAATCATTCTGTTTTGGATTTCTCTCCCCAATAAGTGAATCCATTTCGTTAGCCATCAATTCCTTTTGTTATGGGTGCTTCATTTGGTCAGTTTTTTTTAATTGATTAGCATCGACTATGAAATCTCATCCTTTAGTGGCTAGAATCCTTATTGAATTGGACATTACCAAGAAACACCCCAAAGAAATGTAGTTGGGATCTAAAAATTATGGTTACATGCAAAGAATTGAATTTGAAAATTTCCATGTCTTCGCTCCACTATAAAAATCTGCAGATAATTATGAATGTTTCATTCTTCATCCTCACCTTAAAAAAGAAAATCTATTAAGGAAACTTTTTCCTAACCCTAGTTTACCAAGATTAAATATAAAAAAATTACTTGGGAAAAAGGATTCTTTGAATGTTTCAAATAAGGCTAATTTACCTTTCACTTCTTCTAAGCAATTGAAGGCTTCTAATGTGAACAATAATAGCTTTTATAAACTTTTGAATGAGGATTTTGTTTCCTCTGATTCAATCCTTGCATCCCTACTGGCTTTGATATATAAAAATGAAGCTTTAATGGAGAACATAAATGAATAATTTAATACTATGCATCATTCTAATTCAATGGTGAATATGGATTTAATACCTCATGATAATCAGGTTGATAAGCCTGATTCCATATTCCAAATTTATGATGATTTAGCTTCTCAAAAAGATTTACTTTTATCTAATAATTTGGTTAATGATGTGGAAGGTTTTGGTGTTTCCACTTGCCTTCTTAATAATTTTGCTCCTCCCTTATTATTCTGACTCATTTATCTTTAATAAATTCTAGTGTCTTGGAAGAGAATTCACTTCTCATCAGGAGATCCTAAATCTATGATTAATGTTGTTAAATCTTTTTCCGATGATGATTCAATGGGCAATGAAAATGGCTTCCAAACTTTATGTTCGAAAGAGAAAAAAAAATGTTAAAAATTGCTAGAAACACTAAAGTGCTGTGGCCTCCTTCTCTTCTCTCAATTAACTTTACTTCTTTCTTTTCTTTATGTTTAACTTTTAATTTCCAATGTTAGAGGGATTGATATACCCTCTTTATTCGTAACCATAATATAAATATTTATCATATAATAATATTTGCTTACTTATTATTCTTGAGCCATTTATTCATGCTAATAAAATTAACCGTGTTGCTAAAATGATTGATTTCAGTAAACGTTTCTATAATGTTAGTAATAAGATTTGGTGTTTTTGGAATAACTTTATAGACATTTCTATTCTTGATGATTTTCATCAAGTTGTCAATGCTGAAATCTCTTACGGTGGTTATTGTGTTTTGGCCTCTTCTGTTTATGCATCTTGTAATAGATCTGGTAGAAATTATCTTTGGGATAACTTGACTAATTTTGCCACCTCTATCACTAAACCTTGGTTTGTTGGTGATGATTTCAACACTATTTTGTTCTCTTTTGAATGAAGTGGTGGTTGATCTCCTAATATTCATTTCATGGAAGACTTTTCCAAGATGATCCTTGATTACAATTTTAATAATATTGGTTTTAAGAGTTCTAATTATACTTGGCAAAACTCTAAACTTTGGCAAAGGTTGGACCATATTAGTTTTAATACTCATTGGATTACTCAATGGCCTATTACTTTTATAGATCATTTAAGTAGAACCATGTGTGATCATGCTCTTCTTTTGGTTTCCATTAAAAATAATTCTTATAGATTAAAGAATTTCTCTCCATTTACATTTCAGAACATGTGGATTCAACATATTAATGTTGAGCTCACTTTTAAAGTAAGTTCTCAACCTTCTCTTCTTAGACCTAGAGATCTCTTAGACACTAAGACTTCCTTAGTCATAAGACACTTCTAGTGATTAGGTGAACACTTAACCTAAACCTAGAGATTAAGAAAGGTCAATCATAGATTAGGCTATGCCTTGGGGATTAAGGAGGCTCACCTACTCTATAGCCTAAATTTGATCGGTGTTCACCTTCTCAAACCAAACCTCAAATTCAATTCAAATATAAAAACCAAATTCAAATCCAAATCAAATGATTGAAGCCCATGATTGAATCCAAAATCATAATGAGAGAGAGAGAGAGAGAGAGAGAGAGAGAGAGAGAGAGAGATTAAACTAGTTCTAAACATCAAACAAAATTTATTCAGAATTAAATCAAAATAAAAACTAAAAATAAATGTTATATATATATATATATATATTAACCATTAAATAAAAATAATTAATTTATCAAATTATGAATCCATATTATCAATAATTATTAATCATAATTAAAATTATCTTATTTTATACACAACTTATAAATTTTCATTCAATTATTTACTAAAGTTATGAAAATTATGTAAAACTTTAAGAATCATTTTTTTAAAAGTCACGTTTCACCAAATTTTTAAAAAAAATGTGAAAAAGATAAAACTATTAAATGACCTACTCCTTGCTAATTTATGTGATCATGATAACACATAAAAAATTCAAAATAAAAAGAGGGAATGTGGGAGAAGTTGAGCATGTAGGACAAAGTTGGCATTTCTCTCTCTCAACTTGCAAAAAAATGACACACTAAAAAAATGAGGCCCCATCTTTTTCATCTCTTCCTTCAGCAAGAGAAGTAAGCCCTCTCATTCCTACTTCACTTAAGAGCAGCTCTCCATCCCAACCGCCCTAATAAAATAAAATAAAAAATCTCTCGAGCACCTCTACCATGTGCCAAAAGCTAACTCTCCCTCACATCCATCTCATCCTCTCAACCAAGTGAAGCCTACCACCAAGCAAAGATCCATGCCTCCTTCTTCCTCCAGTAGGTGACCTCTCTTCCCTTACTTTCTCCAAAATTGAGACACACAGTAGCATGTAGCAAGTATCTGATCGAGACTTCCTTGATCCAACTAGCCCCCATAAATTTGGTTGCCTACAAAAAGAACATGAAACATCCCATGAATTTTCTATTGATCGATCGAACCATGCCACTCACATGGCCTAGCCACCAGTGAACTCTCCCTCTATGCCTCCATCCTCTTTCATAAAGGCCACTACTTTCCAGCCCCAAGCGTCGGTCCCATTCTTCATCGCTTCTCCCATTGCATTACTAGTAGCAAAAGAGCCCCTTTGAAGGTCTCTGATGGATGGTTCTTTGGATTCAGTGTGAAAAAATAATCCCTACCTAAAGTTGTCAAGGCCATTGATTTGGTCCTCCACGAGCCCACTATTGAGGTCTCAATGGAGGAGATCGTCAAGAAGATCCAAGATCATAGATGACATGATTGTCATGTAAGGCCCCTAGTGTCAACCTCATTTATAGATTGGTATTCCTTTGAGGGAAATGAGCTGAGTGAACATAAAATAAGTGCAAATATTGAGTAGAGCAGTATGTGAGGGATTTAATTTCCTTGAAAGCCATCCTAAATGTTCTATACAAAAATTCCAAATCAAAGGCACTGCTAATAGCACCTGGAGGGTTCTTTAATGATCTATAGTGGTATGATCATCTTCTAGAGGCTTTTGAACCTATTATTCTCAATGCCCTAAGACATCATATATATATAATCTTGGTGAAGATTATTATTCTTCAAGAAACAAAAGAAAACATTAGCTACGCTCCTAAGAGTGAAACTGATGCTCAAGACCATCGACCTTTTGATCTACTAGTAATAATTAATCCAAAGCTTCAGAAGAAGGGAAACAAAACTTGCTTTATTCTTTGAAAGATGTTTGAGCATTGATGGATTTAGAGCTATGGTAGAGTGACATCTACAGGTGGAGGTGACAAGTCATGATCGTTTTGGTCAACCTATCAAAATTACTGCTTCTAGATGGATGGCTCGCATTTTACAGCATGAGTTTGATCATCTAAATGGGACTATATAAGTGGATAAGATTATTCTGAGAACATTCAGAAAAGTCAAGAATCTAGATTTTCCTCTTCTAGTAGGATGTCTAAAGCCAAGTGTCTATGAGAAAGTGAGGAGGAAGAAAATAATAGGAGAAAATAAAAATAATGATAGCTGAAGTATTGATCCAACCCAACAAGCACCTCAATAGGGCTTTATTTCTTCCAAACGAAGCCACTTGGTGAATCCATGACATTAGCTGAGGTTTAATTCTAAAATGCCTTAGGGATCTCATGTTTGATGTGTTGAATGTAAGCATCATTAGATCCAACCTTTAGACATTTTACTTTTAATCCTTTCAAGAGAGTTTAGAGACAAAAGTAAGACTATTTATTTTATGTGTTTGAAGTGAATAGTTTGATTATAATAGCGTAGTGATTTGATTGCACCTATCAATCCATGATTAACTAATGTACCATTTGATCTTTGATCGAATGATCACGATTAATCCAATATTTTATTTATTATTAAATTTAATCAGATCTAAAAAATGGAGTTAATCACTCTTTAGAATTAAAAAAGAAAGAAATAATATGTGATCAAACAAATTCCAAAAAATGTACAAATTAAATTATCATAAAATTTAAGTAAAACTTTATATAAAAAAAAAATTAACTAAACCAATAACATTATAAATATTATAATCAAATATAAAAAAGTTGTTTGAACATAATTTATTTCTATTAAAAAATCAATTTAATCCCTAATTATTATATATTGATCATAAAAGTCAAAAAGAAAATTTAGTTATGAGACATATCCTTAATTATAATTAATTGAACTATTAATTACAATTGACTAAGCTTTATTAGATTAGTTATTCATATAACATATTAGAGCAAAATGATTAGGACTTCTTTCCTAATTGTTTCTTATAATTTATTTCATTAAAAGATTGGATTTATGAAATATGATTGAGACCTCTTTCCCAACCCATTCCTTAAATCTATTTCATTTGGAGGATAATTAATCAATTTGGCAAATTAAGTAAGAGAAATTGATTAATTAATTAATTATTTCATTAATCAAATCAAAATTATAATCATATCTGATCTTCATTAATTAATTCATGGATAGATCTTTAGGTGTTTGATAGGCTAAAAAGAGTTAATGAAATTATGATTTACCCATAAGTGTTGGAAACTCATAAAAGTAAATAATTAAGTTTTTTAATCTAATTAGTCAATAATTGTGAGCTAATTGCATTAGGACCTTTCATTTCTTAGGATCATTGTAAGTTATTTTACATGCATATCATGTTGGCTCATAATAATTTAATTAATTACTTTAAAGTAACATAGGTAAGAGTTAATTAGTGGATTTAATGCATATTACAACCTAATTAATCCATAAAATCCACTTAATTACATTTTATTGAACCAAATCAATTCACAAACATGGGAATGGGTTAGGATCAACAAACTTTCCTTCATTTCATTAAATCAAATCGAAACATAAAAGTTAAAAGTGACATAAGAAACTTTGATTTGCTTGAAATGTTTTTATTTGATATGATTGTCCTTAGGAATTAATTTAATTTAATTAATTCATGTGTTTATGTTTAGTTATTACTCTCCATTCATATTAAATGGTGTATGTCATTTGATTCATGCATTCATCTTTTGGAAAATTAACTAAATCAAATGGTTTCCATTATGTCAAGCTTGCATGTGTTGATTTTATTTAATATAAGTTTTGCTATTATCACTATTAAACTAAAGTTATTTTCAAAAGTTTATAAGTCAACTACAATATTTGGAGTGAAAATATTTATAAATATTTATAAGCTATGTGTCTATGGCTTAGAACATTTGATATGGAGTTCTCTTTCTGTCTATATGAATTTACATAAAGTTTGAATGTTACAAGTGTATAGTCCATTTGAAAGGACACAACATTTGTTTGAATTCATTCCAATGTATTTCTATGTTAGAATTTAGATAGAACTTTAGCTCAGATGTATAAATAATTCAATTGAAAGAAATATAATTTTTGCATGATTTTCCATTCTTGTAGTCACTTGTACATTCATGTGTATTCAAGAATAGTGGATATATCTAGTTTGGACATTCCGGGGATGCAAGGCTTTAAGTAGCCCCAAGGAGGTCTTTACCTCACTCCCCTAGTATAACAATGGTGAAGTATCTGCTTAAAACTTTTATACACTTGTATGTGCATTTTGCTAATGAATGAAAATCTTCTTTTCCAACTTTAGCTCAGATGTATAAAAAATTTGATTGAAAGAAATACAACTTTTGCATAATTTTTAATTCTTGAAGTCACTTGTACATTCATTTGTATTCAATAATATTGGGTATATCTAGTTTGGACATTCTAGGGATGCAAGGCTTTAAGTAGCCCCAATTAGGTCCTTACCTCACTGCCCTGGTTTAACAATGGCAAAGTATCCACTTAAAACTTTTATACACTTGTATGTGCATTTAGCTAATGAATGAACATCTCCTTTTCAAGTTTAGCTCACATGTATAAATAATTCAATTGAGAGAAATACAATTTTTTATGATTTTCCATTCTTGTAGTCACTTATACATTCATGTGTATTCAAGAATAGTGGGTATATCTAGTCCGGACTTGGGATGCAAGGTTTTTAGCCCCAATGAGGTCTTTATGTCACTCCCCTAGTTTAACAATGGCAAAGTATCCACTTAAAACTTATACACTTGTATGTGTATTTAGCTAATGAATAAATTCTCATTTTTTTCAACTTTAGTTCACATGTATAAATAATTCAATTGAAATAAATAAACCTTGTGCATGATTTTCCATTCTTATAGTCATTTGTACATTCATGTGTATTCAAGAATAGTGGGTATATCTAATGAGTACATTTTGGGAATGCAAGGCTTTAAGTTGTCCCAAGGAGGTCTTCATCTCATTCCCCTAGTTAAACAATGGCAAAGTATCTGCTTAAAACTTTAATACACTTGTATGTGCATTTAGCTAATAAATTGAAATCTCAATTTCTACAAATAGACACATCTACATTCATCATCTAAGTGTGCTAAAAAATATTGTATGTGCAAGTATATTTAGGATTAATGTTACATATGGAGAGGAATGATTGAATATATGCCATGTGATAGTAATTCAATTGAATTAATCTAAGATTATATTAAATAAGATTATTAAAAGTGAGCTAAACTTAGAATTAAGTTAAATTATAATAAGCCATTCACTTAGAACTAAATCAAATTTACATGCTTTAGAAATTGTAAGGTAGGATGAAAGAGGAATCATCTTTTCTTCTCTTTTATAAAACTTAGTTGCTAAGTGTAATCAAATTAAACAAAGAAAACATAAATTAAAATTTAAAATCAATTAAATAACTTCAATTGAAACCAACTTCATGTTAAATTAAATTCTAAACTTATAAACTATAACTATAATGTTTAAAGACATACCACACATTAACACACTCATTAGAATTGTCACTACTTTAGCTTTATGTTAGGTGTGCTGTATGATGTATTTTACTTGATGTATTTTGTAGGTATGTTAGGGTATATGCCTCATATCTTTATGGCCATGATTATTAATAAATTTTATGATATATTAAGGGTGTATTAAAATAAATATAAATGTTTTCTTTAGTTTCCCTAAGTATTATTCAAGTTAGATGTGTGGGCTTTTACCCATGCTAATAAATAAGCTCAAATTATGATATAATGGTTTGAGATTGTATTTTAACTATCCTCTATTTTATATGTAGTTAGATTTACTTTTCTATTCTTAATGTAATTTCTATGAATTAGACTAGTGTTATGGGGATAAGATGAGCATTGGTTAGAAAGCTTTGTCCAGGCCATGTGATGTCTTTAGTGAGCAAATTAAATAAAAGAAAAGAAATAAAGACATGAACAATGAAAAATGAAACCCATAACATTCATTCATTATATTGTAATATTATTTTGTAATTTTGGTTGTATAAAGGTTCTCTACCCAACTTTTTTTTTGGTATATTACATGCAGATCGGCCTTTTATTCTTTCATGATAGTTATAAAATTAGTTGATGATTTTCAAGGATGTACTAGATATTTTTCTTAGTTTCTTAAATGATTGATGTTTGAATGTTCTAGAAGCAATTGCTCTTAGGAAAAAAATAAATCTTTACCCAACTATAACTCATAAATAAAGTTTTAAATAATTCATAACCTCACATAAAGCCTAGGCATTAAATCAAGATAATTAAAATATTTACCAACTCTTATGAATGTTGTATGATAGCATATTCCACTCTTGAGAGATTTCCACACCCTTTGGAAAGGCTTGACTGAGCCTCTGTGGAGGAAAACACCTTTTCCATTGATTTAGCTAATAATCTAACTTCATCATGCATAAAGGCATACAAAATTCCAAAACCTTGTCAAAATGAAGTGTCCTAAATCAAATAAAATTTGAAAAGATTTACATTTAGATTAAGTCTTACTCATACCACTCATGCTTTAGTCTTGGGGTGGGTTTAAGGACTCCCTTTCTAAATTAATAATAGCCTAACTATCTTGAAAATGCATAAGACTTGCCTCTATGGTTTCAAAATCAGAGAGGAGTTAGTCTACAAAAATAAAGCCCATAGTTTTATTCTTTATAGAGGTGAACTTTATGCCCATTTTTCTTAGACATAGGTTGTGCTTTGTTATGAAAGCTTAGATAAAGGTCTTAGGTTGCTTCCTTAAGCTACTAGCATAAATCCTCATTGGCATTTGACAACCTTGTTCTTGGATTATAAGAGCTTTTAATAAAATGTTAATTTTAATAAAATTAATCTCTTCAACTTTAAACATATAAATCCCAACCATAGGATAGATTAAAATGCTCACTAGTCTTTATAATATCATGAGCATTTCCTACTCATTCCTTTGGCTTTGAGTTTCTCCTTGAACAATCTTATTTAATTTTCCAATACAAACAATCTTGATAGTTAGCCTTGAAATCTTTGGAGATCTTAATTTCTACTTTAATAGTATTCTTAATTCCTTATGTACTAACTTGAGGCTTGCCTCCATAAGAAGATGAATCAACTTAAAATAAAATACTGTTAAAAGTGGGGAAAGATCTCTAGATATAAAGACATCATCAGAGTCCTTATTGGTGATTAGGTCTATTAGGGTAATGATTCCTTTGAGATAGTGCATCACTTAATGTCATTTATCACTTCAATAAGTACCTTCTAAGATCTATATAGTGTCCTACATCTCAAAACCAAAACACCACAATTAATTTTTTTAATGTTATGCTAACAACTGGAAAGCTCCTTCATCATGATAATTCAATTAAGGATGAATAGATTGTTTAAACTTAAATGACTTAAACAAAAATTGGTTTGGTGGAACAAGCATTTTTAAAAAATATTTTGCTAATATATGGATATGATTTTGTGATCTTGAAGTTTATATGATAATTATTTTTCCTATTAAAAATTGTATTAATAATGCCTATTTTTCTTAATGGGAAGCTTTGGGTTTCTTTCCTTCCTCCCATGGCTTAAGACAAGGGGATCCTTTATCTTCTTTATTTATCATTGTTGTTGAATACTTATCTAGAGCATCAATGATTTATTCTTAAATAATCTAGTATCTATCACAAAACTCTTGGTGATTTTCGTATTTCCCATTTAAGCTTTGTGGATGATTTCATTATTTTTGCAATGCTTCTATTCATCATATCAAGAATCTTAAAATCTTTTAAATACATTTCGTAGAGAAAGTGGTCTTACTATCAATGATAATAAAAGCTATTTTATTACTTTTCCAAGATTCCAATAATAAAATCAATCACATCACATATCACTAATTTTAAACATCAACATTTACCTCTTAAGTACTTTGGTGCTCCTCTTTCAAGGTCCAAAATGATCCCATCTTTTGATGAGTTAATTCAAAATATTTTAATAAATTTTTTTGGGAATCTCATTTACTCTCTTTTTGTCACTATTCTTAAAAGCACTCTCAATTTAATGCCTCTATTTTGATTCAAACTATTACTCCTACTAATTCTACTCTTATTAGAATTGATCGCTTTCTTAATTAATTTTTTTCGGGATCTAATAATTCTATTAAAGGAATGCATTGGACATCCTGCATAAATGTTGTGATCATTTGGGTGAAGGTGGTCTTGGTTGCGAACCTATTCACGATGCTATTATTGCCTTCTCTCATAAGCTCTTTTGGAATTTTAGAAAAAATGATAGCCTTTGGGCTAATTTTAAGATGGAAAATACTGCCAATGTAAACACCTTCTTATCTGTTCTTATAAATTTGGTGACTCTCTGATTTGGAAATGCCTTTGCTCCATTAAATGGGTTGTTGATTCCTTAAAAATCTTGGGGTGTTCATTTGGGTTCATCTTTCTTTTGGCAAGAAAATTGGATTGGCAATGGATCTATTTACTCCCTTTTATCTATGCACTCTACTACTACTATCAAAGTTAACTCTTTTTGGCTTAATAACAATTGGAATGAAAATAAATTTAAAAATTATATCTCTATTTCTCTTTTCATTAACTTTAGAAATGCCCCTATTTTTTTTAACAAACCGATCAAAATGTTTTTAAGCTCTCTTACAATGGTGAATTCTTTTCTTAAAGAGAATTTCAGAGATAAGCGAACTCCTCTAATGTTTTCATTAAACTTTGAAAAAATATCATTCCCATTTCTTATTTTATTATAGCTTGGAGGATTTTAAATAACTTTATTCTTGTAGATTTCTTGCCTGAATAAAGGGTTTTATTTACCTTCTAAGTGCTATTGTTGCTTTCATATTGAAAATGTTAATCATGTTTTTCAATGGTGCCATTGCTTCCAAATTATGGATATGGTATGATGATTTATTTAACAATAACTATTTTCATGGTTTCCTTTCTTTATATCAACTTCTTGAAGCTTGTTTCCAAAAAAATTTGTGAAAGGTCATATCAAAATCTTAATTACTATTACTTTTATTTTGGTTCATTTGGATGGATAGAAATGATGCTAAATATCATGGTATTCCTATGAATCATAAAAGGATCGCTAGAACTAAAGAAATAATTCATGCTTTTTTAATGCTAATTTAATTAGTAACATCCATTTTAGAAGTTACAAATTTGTTGCTAAAAATTAGGTCTTATTCACTAATGTTTCTTTCAATAAGGCTATTAGAATTATCCATTGGATCAAACCTAATGAGAACTTTATTAAAATCAACAATGGTTTAGTTTCACCTAATAAATATGGTTGTGGTGGTATTATTAGAGATTCCAAAGATACTATCATTTGTGCTTTTGCTTATCCCCTCAAAGCATGTTATGTTATTTATGCTCCTTATGGTTGTTAATAAACTTATTGATATTTTGAACAAAGGCCTCTTTAATATTTGGATTGAAGTTAACTCTTATTTTACTTGATATGCTCACTTCTAATAAAATGGGAAATACTTATTTTATCTCCTTAATCGCACTAAAACCCTCCTCTCTTAAGTTTGCTACAAAATTTCTCATATTCCATGAAGGTAATGCTTGTGTGATTTCCTAGCCAATTTGGGTGTTGAAATAAATGAGCTCACTATATTAGATAATCAAAACTTACCTAAGTTCATAGGTTTGGTTAATCTAAATTGCTCTAACCTTACTGACTTTAACATGTATTTTTTTATTGGTCTTTGGCTATGGTGTTTTCTTTGAGCCTTTTATTGATTCGCTTTTGTGCTTTCCCATATTGAAATTGCTCCTTGCTTTGCATCTTTAGGGTCTTGGCTAACCTCATTTTCTATGAGTGCTACCTTGTTTGGTGGATGCTACAGATTTTTTCTACTCTCTATCTAGTTGTCTTGGGTGGTGTTTATTTCAAGGCTATTTTTAGTCTATTCATTTATATCTTAGTGTTGGGCTTTTTGGCGGTTGCTGCTTTCTTTTTCTATTTTGGCTCGATGGATACTGATTGTTTGTTGTTCCTCTCACTTGTGGCTTGAAGCTTGATGTTTTGTGGTTGTTGCCTTCTAATTTTCTCTTTGGTGGTGGCTATTTTTTCTCTAGGTCTAGAAGGGACCTTATTTTGCTCGGGTCAGGTTCCTTTCCTCCTTGGTTTACTACTGGTGGGTTGGTGGTCCTCCTAGGCTTGCCTTTCCTTGGTTGTTTGCCTAGCTGGGTGATTACCATAATTATTTTTTGGTTATTTTTGGTGGCCTCCAATTGGGTTGTGGCTATGCCTGCCATCTATCTTTCCCTCTGAATGAGGTTTGCCTCATATCTGGGCTGATTGCTTCTTTATCTGAGTTGGATATTTTGCTGTTGTGGTGGTTGGTTGGGTGGCCTTGTTGGCTGGCTGAGTTGATTGGCTAAGTTGGTTTGGTCATTGACTGTGTGGTTATTATTTTACCTCCTGTTGGTGGCGATCTTGGGGTTGTTGGTGGTTTATCTTTGGTTTGATTTGCTAGTCGAGGTTATTTGTTATTTTTTTTTTTATTGATTAGGGCTTCATGATCTTTTGGTTTGGTTCTTTTGGTTATGTTTTTAGCCTCCCTTGTAATGGTCTTCCTCTATGTTGCTTATCTTTTTTCTTTTCTCCCTATTTGGGTGGTAGACTTGTATGGTCTATTTTCACCATAAATGTTGTTTCTTGGGGCTAGCTTTATTGGTTGTTTCTGTTTGGTTACTGAGCTTTGTAGTTTTTTGTCTTGGTTTTGGTTTGATGTCATTTCTTTTTGAAGGTCATTGTTTTGCATTGGGTGCTAGTGACTTGGTTTGGAGTCTTGGATTTTATTTTGGGTGTGGGTATTATCTCTTTTAAATGTATTTTTCTCTCCCTATTTCCTAATACTGGCCTCTTAGTTATGGTGGTGGTTTTGCTGTTACACTTGCTATTCTTCCTGGTAGCCTTGTTGGATGCTCCTTTAGTCTTTTTTCTTATCTCTTAGTGGAGGTACAACATACCCTTTTATCTTTTGCTTGTCTACTTGGGTTATCCTCACCTAGATTGGATTGGTATCGCTATTGGTGTTAGTCCCTCTATTTGGGTATTGGTTTGTTGTTGCTTTCAAACTTGGGATGGTTCTTTTTATCTTTTCTGGATTGTTATCCCTAATGGTGCTTGCTCTTTTGGTATTTCTCCTCACTTTTGGTGTTGGATTTGGAGTTTTCCGTTGTCCCTAATGAATGGCTATTGGTCCGCTTTACTTGCATGGTTATGGCTTTATGTTTGGATGTTTTGTTTCTGGAAGACTTCAAACATTGTTGGATGATGATCTCTAGATGACTTCCTATATGAGGTATGGCTATGATGGCCTTGATGTTTCCTCATTTCTTATTTTACGCACTATATGTAATTGTAACCCTTCAAGTTTGGATGCTTACATATATTGCTTGAGATGATTCACCGAGGCGTTTTCTCTTTTCTCTTTCTCTTTATGACTACTTAATTGTACTCATCCTTTCCTTAGAATGTTGTAGATGTCTTTTATAGTTGGCAGTCTAGCCAGTGGATTTTCCTATTATCAAAGAAATCAAGTGGATTTTGTTATTGCTTATATGGATCTTCTGTTATTGGTCTTTCTCTTTATTTAATATTGTAATAGTTTGGGGATTCATCTCTTTAGGTTTTATTATAGCTCTTTGAGCATTAGTTTAGAGATTTATCCCCTATAAGGACTTTGTACTCCTTATTTGGTGGCAATCAAATTCCCCTAATTTTCCCACAAAAAAAAACCTTAACCCTAACCCTAAACCCTAAACCCTAAACTAAAACCTATACCCCAAACCTAAAACCAAGACCCTAAACCTTAAACTTTAAAAACACTAAATCCTAAACACTAAACCCTAAACCCTAAAACTAAAAATCCTAAACCATAAACCTTAAACTCTAAACCATAAAACCTAAACCTAAATAAATAAAATAAAATAAAATAAATTAAAAACATAAACCCTACACCTAAAACCTAAACCCTAAACTAAAACTCTAAACTAAATAAACCCTAAACCCTAAAGCTCCTAAACCCTAAACACTAAAACCCTAAACCTAAGACCTAAATCCTAAACCCTAAAACCCTAAACCCTAAACCCAAAACCCTAAATCCTAAACCTAGAACCCTAAACCCTAAACTCTAAATCCTAAACCCTAAACCCTAAACTCAAAAAACCTAAAACCTAAACCTAAACTAAATAAAACCTAAAAATAAAATAAATCAAAAAACCTAAACATTAATAAAATAACCAAATCAATTAAAATAAAAATGTAAACTAAAACCTAAATCAAAACCTAAACCTAAAAATGAAATAAAATATAAAATAAAAACTAAATTAAAATAAAATAAACAAAAACCTAATCTAAACTAAAAAATAAAATAAATCTAAAAATAAAAAACTAAATAAAATAAAAACTAAACCTAAAATAAAAATAAAATAAACCTAAAAAATAAAATAAAAACCAAAACCTAAACCTAAAAATAAAAATAAAATTTAAACCTAAAAAATTAAATTAAATTAAATTAAATTAAAACTTAACTAAAAAATAAACCTAAACCTAAACTTAAAAATAAACTAAAATAAATAATCCTAAAATAAATAAACTAAACTAAATAAAAATAAAAATAAAAAATAAAATAAACTCAAACAAATTAAAAATAAATTAAATAAACCTAAACCTACCAGTTTACTTAATTTTTTTTTAAAAAATCCTAAACCCTAAACCCTAAACCCTAAATTCTAAAACCTAAACTCTAAAACCTATATCTACATCCTACAATCCTAAACCCTACACCCTATAACCCTAAACCCTAAAACTCTAAACCATAAACCCTAAACCCTAAACCCTAAACTAACCTTAAACCCTAAACTAACCCTAAAAACCCTAAACCCTAAAGCCTAAACACTAAACACTAAACCCTAAATGCTAAACCCTAAACCCTAAACTGAAACCTTAAACCTTAAAACCCTAAACCCTAAACCCTAAACCCTAAACCCTAACCCTAAACCCAAATCCCTAAACCCTAAACCCTAAACTCTAAACCTAATCCTAAAGTAACTAAATAAAGAAAAAATAAATCTAAACCTTAAAAATGGGTAGAACCTTGACGGAACATCACCACAAGGCAAAGGTGGAGGCTGATTACTGGTGGTGGGGATTTGGTGGTGCTAGTGGATATGCGTGGTGGTCGAAAGTGGTGGTAATGGAGGTGGGAGGAGCAGAGGTTAGGTGGTGGTGGCAGAGGGAGATAGATAAGATGGGGATCCCATTACGAGAGGCGGGTGGTTTGGAAATTAGAGAACCAAAAAATGGTCTATCTGATCGCTATGGAATGTGTCTTTATAGTAGAAACGAATCTAGTTATCTAGGATTTTTGATTTTCTCTATGCTTGCTCATTTTTTATCTACATTGTCACTTTTGTCATAAAACTTCATGTGTTACTTGGTTGATGAAATCGAAAAGAAGAAATGTTGAATCTAAATTTATTCTTTGTTAAAAAAAACTTTAAACCTTAAACCCTAATCACTAAACCCTAAACCCTAAACCCCAAAACCTAAACCTAAATAAATAAAATAAAATAAAATAAAAATAAAATAAAAACCTAAACAAAAATCTAAACCCTAAAACTAAACCCTAAACCCTAAACCCTAAATCCTAAACCTTAAACCCTAAGCCCTAAACTCCAAACCCTAAACCCTAAACCCTAAACCCTAAACCCTAAACTATCCCTAAACACTAAACCCTAAAACCCAAAAAGCCTAAACCTAAACTAAATAAAACCTAAAAATAAAATAAATAAAAAAACCTAAACCTAAATAAAATAAAATTCTAAACTAAAACCTAAACCTAAACCAAAACTTAGAAATAAAATAAAAAAATAAAAACTAAACTAAAATTAAATAAATAAAAACTTAAACTAAACTTAAAAAAAACCTAAAAAAACTTAAATAAAATAAAAAAGAAACAAAAAATAAAAATAAAATAAATCAAAAAAAATATATTAAAAACCAAAACTTAAACCTAAAAATAAAAAATAAAACCTAAACCTAAAAAATAAAATAAAACAAAACAAAAACAAAACTACAAAATAAACCTGAACTTAAACATAAACCTAAAAACTAAACTAAAATAAAAAAATAAACCCAAACTAAAATAAATAAACCTAAAAGAAATAAAACTAAACTAAATAAAAATAAAAATAAACTTAAATAAAAATAAAAAATAAAATAAACTCAAATAAATAAAAAAATAAACTAAATAAACCTAAACCTACGAGTTTACTAAATTTTTTTAAAAAAACTAAACCCTAAACCCTAAACCCTAAAACCCTAAACCCTAAATCCTAAACCCTAAACCCTAAACCCTAAACATACAAGCCTAATCCCTAAACCCTAAATCTTAAACCCTAAAACCATAAACCCTAAACCCTAAACCTTAAACCCTAAATTAACCCTAAACCCTAAACTAACTAAAAACCCTAAACCTTAAACCCTAAAAAGCCTAAACCTAAAACCCCCTACTCTAAACCTAAATACTAAACCTAAACCTAAATGCTAAACCCCAAACCCCAAACCTAAACCTTAAACCCCAAATCCTAGCCCTAAACCCTAAACCCTAAACCTAAACCCAATAAGAACCTTGATCTCAAGAACATCACTATCAACCGTGTCACAGATCTCGCATGGAGGAAGGTGGAGTTATCACAGGTGGGGGATATGGAGGCAAAATGGTTATGGATGGTGGTCGAAAGCAGTTATGGAGGTGGGAGGAATGACAAGTTGGGTGGGCGGGAGAGATCACATATTTGATGGTGGATCCATACTGAGCTGGGTGGTTTTATGGGAATTAGAGAAACAAAGAAAACCAATCCAATCTGCTTATGGAACTGTCTTAGTAGACAATTCTAGTTATCTAGTGTTTTGATTTGCTCTACGATTCTAATTTTATCTATATTGTCACTTATGTCTTAGAAAACTTGGTGTGTTATTTGGTTGATGAAATCGAAAAGAAGAGATGTTGAATCTGAATTTTTTTTAAGAAAAAAATCTTAAACTCTAAACCTTAAACTCTAAACCCTAAACCCTAAACCCTAAACAAAAACTTAAACCCTAAACCCTAAACACTAAACCCTAAGCCATAAACCCTAAACTGTAAAAACCTAAACCATAAACCCTAAACTTTAAACCATAAAACCTAAACCTAAATAAATAAAATAAAAACTTAAACTAAAACCTAACCCCTAAACACTAAACTAACCCACCCAAAACCCAAAACCCTAAACCTATATCCTAAACCCTAAAAACCCTAAACCCTAAACCCTAAACCCTAAAACCCCAAAACCCTAAATCCTAATCCCTAAACCCTAAAACCCTAAACCGTAAACCTAAACCAACTAAACCTACAACCCTAAACCTTAAACCTTAAACTCCAAACCCTAAACCCTAAACCCTAAACTAACTCTAAACCCTAAAAACCTAAAAATCTTAACCTAAACTAAATAAAACCTAACTAAAAACCTAAACCTAAACTAAATAAAACCTAAAAAATAAAATAAATAAATAAAAACATAAACCTAAATAAAATAATAAAATAAAATGAAAACTTATACTAAAACCTAAACCTAAAAAATAAAATAAAATAAAATAATAAATAAAAATTAAACCAAAATAAAATAAATAAAAACCTAAACCAAGCTAAAAAAATTAAAATAAACCAAAAAATAAAACACCTAAATAAAATAAAAACTAAACCTAAAATAAAAATAAAATAAACCTAAAAAAATAAAATAAATACCTAAACCTAAACTTAAAAATAAAAAACAAAACCTAAACTAAAAAAATAAAATAAAATAAAACTAAAGAAAAAAATAAACCTGAACCTAAACCTAAACTTTAAAATAAACTAAAATAAAAAAACCTAAACTAAAATAAATAAACCTAAAATGAACAAAACTAAACTAGATAAAAACTAAAAATAAACCTAAATAAAAATAAATAAATAAAACAAACTTAAAAAAATAAAAAATAAACTAAATAAACCTAAACCTACTGGTTTACTTAATTTCAAAAACAAAACCCTAAACCCTAAACCCTAAAACCTTAAACCCTAAATCTTAAATGCTAAACCCTAAACCCTAAACCTACAACTCGCAACCCTAAACCCTAAACCATATAAAACCATAAACCTTTTACCTTAAACCCTAAATAATAAACTCTAAACTAACCCTAAGCCCTAAACCCTAAACTAATCCTAAAAACACTAAACCTTAAACCCCAAAAAACTTAACCCTAAAGCCTAAACACTAAACCCTAAACCCTAAATGCTAAACCCTAAACCCTAACCCTAAACCCTAAACTCTAAACTCTAATCCCAAGCCCTAAACCCTAAACCCTAAACCCTAAACCCTAAACCTAATCCTAAAGTAACTAAATAAATAAAAAAATAAACCTAAGCCTTATGAATGAGCAAAACCTTGATGGAGAACATCATCACAATTAGACTAAATCTGATGGAGGTGAAGGCGAGGTGGTTATCATAGTGGTGCGTGATCTAGAGGTGATGGATATGTGGTGGTGAGAGTGGTGATGGAGGTGGGAGGAGGATGAAGGTTACAATCATGGTGGTGGCGGAGGGAGAGTTCATGGATTGGATGATGGATCCCGCATCCGAGAGGCGGGGGTAGTTCTGATGGGAACTGGAGAAACTAAAGAATGACCAATCTGATATATTATTTATGGAATTATGTCTTTACAGTAATGACGATTCTAGTAATTTAGGGTTTTTAATTTGATCTATGCATGCTCATTTTTTTATTTATATTATCACTTTCGTCATAGACAAGTTGGTGTGTTACTTGGTTGATGAAATAGAATAGAAGAAATGTTGAATCTAAATTTTTTTTGTTAAGAAAAAACCATAAACCCTAAACCCTAAACTCTAAACCCTAAACCCTAAACCCTAAATACCCTAAACCATTAACACAAAATCTTAAACACTAAACCCTAAACTGTAAAACCCTAAACCATAAACCCTAAACTCCAAACCATAAAACCTAAACCTAAATAAATAAAATAAAAACCTAAACTAAAACCTAAACCCTAAACCCTAAACTAACCTAAAACTCAAAACCCAAAACCCCCAACCCCCCTGCCACCCTAAACCTAAACCCTAAACCCTAAACCCTAAAATCCTAAATCCTAAACCCTAAACCCTAAAACCCTAAATTGTAAACCCTAAACCCTAAATCCTAAACCTACAACCCTAAACCCAAAACCATAAACTCCAAACCCTAAACCCACAATTAACCCCTGAAACCTAAACACTAAATGCAAAAAACTAAAAAACCTAAACTAAACAAAGCATAAAAAAAATTAAATAAAAAAACATAAACTTAAATTAAATAATAAAATAAAATAAAATTAAAACCTATATTAAAACCTAAACCTAAACCTAATAATAAAATAAAATAAACTGATAAATAAAAACTAAACCAAAATAAATAAATAAAGACCTAAACTATACTAAAAAAATTAAAATAAACCTAAAAATAAAAAACCTAAATAAAATAAAAACTAAACCTAAAATAAAAATAAAATAAAATAAAAACCTGAGCTTACACCTAAAAATAAAAAATAAAACCTACACCTAAAATATAAAATAAAAATAAAACTAAACTAAAAAATAAACTTAAAACAAATAATCTAAACTTAATAAAAATAAGAATAAAAATAAATTTTAAAAAATAAATAAATAAACTAAAATAAATAAAAGTATATACTAAATAAATCAAAACCTACTAGTTTACTTACTTTCTTTTAAGAAAACCTTAAACCCTAGACCCTAAAAACAATAAATCCTAAATCATAAACCCTAAACTCTAAACCCTAAATCGACAATCATAAATACTATACCTACAACCTACAACCCTAATCCCTAAACCATAAACCCTAAACTAACCCTAAACCCTAAACCCTAAACCCTAACCCTAACCATAAATCCTAAACACTAAAACCTATAACCTTAAACCCTAAACTCCTAATCCCTAAACTCTAAACCCTAAACCCTAAACACTAACCCTAACCCTAAACCCTAAATCCTAAAACCTACAACCCTAAACCATAAACCCTAAACCCCATACCTAAACCCTAAACCCTAAAAACCTAAACACCAAAACCTAAACTACATAAAACCTAAAAATAAAATAAATAAATAAACCTAAACCTAAATAAAATAAAAAAATAAATAAAATAAAAACCAAAACTAAAACCAAAACCTAAACCTAAATCTAAACTTGAACCTAAACATAAAATGAAAATAAAATAATAAATAAAAACTAAACTAAAATAAAATAAATAAAAACTTAAACTAAACTAAAAATATATATAAAACCTAAAAAAAATAAAAACTAAACTTAAAATAAAAATAAAATAAACCTAAACCTAAATTAAAATAAACTAAACCAAAATAAATAAAACCTAAACCTAATCTTAAAATAAATTAAACATAAACATTAAACTAAATAAAATAAAATAAACTAAAAATAAACCTAAACCGAAACTAAAAAATAAAACCTTAAAATAAACCTAAAATAGAAACTTAAAACCTACACCTAAAAAATAAAATAAAAACCTAAACTTAAACAGAAAAATAAAAAATAAAACCTAAACCTAAAAGATAAAATAAAAATAAAACTAAACTCAAAAAAATAAACATAAACCTAAACCTTAACATAAAAATAAAAAATAAAACCTAAACCTGAAAGATAAAATAAAAATAAAACTAAACTAAAAAAATAAACATAAACCTAAACCTAAACCTAAAAAATAAACTAAAATAAAAAACTAAACAAAAATAAATAAACCTAAAATAAAAAAACTAAGCAAAATAAAAAAATTCCTAAATAAAAATAAAAACAAAAATAAACTAAAATAATTAAAAATAAACTAAATAAACCTAAAACTACTTGTTTACCAAAATTTTAAAAGAAAACCCTAAACCCTAAACCCTAAATCCTAAACACTAAACCCTAAAATTAACCCTAAACCCTAAACCTTAAACCTACAACCATAAACCAACAATCCTAAACCCTAAATAATAAATAAACCCTAAACCCTAAACCCTAAACCCTAAACCCTAACCCAAACCCTAAACCATAAGCCCTAAACCCTAAACTCTAAATCCTAAACCCTAAAATCTTAAATCCTAAACTTTAAACCCTAAACCCTAAAAACCCTAAACCTTACAAAGCATAAACCCTAAACCTTAAACCCTAAACTCTAAACTAACCCAAAAACTAAGCTAACCTTAAACCCTAAAAACCCTAAAACCTAAAGCCTAAACACTAAATCCTAAGCCCTAAACCCTAAGCCCTAGCCCTAAACCCTGAACACTAAAACCTAAAATCCTAATACCCTAAACCCTAAACCCTAAAACTTAAACCCTAAACCTTAATAACCTAAAAACCTAAACCTAAACTAAGTAATAACCTAAACCTAAATAAGATAAAAAGATAAAATATAATAAAAACCTAAACCTAAAAGCAAACTAAAATTAACTAATAAAAATAAATAAAATAAAATAAATAAAAACCTAAACTAAAAAAAATAAACCTAAGAATAAAATACTTATTAAACAATAAAAACTAAATGTAAAATAAAAATAAAATAAACCTAAAATAAAAAATAATAAAAACTAAATTAAAACTTAAACATAAAAAATAAACCTTAAAATAAAACCTAAAAATTAATTAAAAAATAAAATCTAGACCTTAAACTATAATAAAAAACCTAAATTTAAAAGCAAAATAATAAATAAAATAAAATCAACCTAAATCTAAACCAAAATAAACTAAATAAAATAAATGAAACCTAAACTTAAACCTAAAATAAACTGAACTTAAACATAAAACTAAACTAAATAAAAAAATAAACTAAAAATAAACCTAAACCTAACAATAAACCAAAAATAAAAACCAAAAACCTAAACCTAAAAAAATAAAATAAATACCTAAACCTAAACATAAAAATAAAAAATAAAACCTAAACCTACACTTAAAAAATAAACAAAAATTAAAAACCTAAATTAAAATACATATACCTAAAATAAATAAATTAAATTAAATAAAAATAAAAAATAAATCTAAATAAAAAATAAAAAAACTAAAATAAATAAATAATAAACTAAATAGACTGAAACTTACTAGTTTACTTAATTTAAGAAAAAAAACCCTAAACCCTAAATCCAAAATCCTAAACACTAAACCTACAATCCTAACCCCTAAACCGTAAATCGTAATCCTTAGAAAACCCTAAAACCTAAACCCTAACCCTAAACCCTAAACCCTAAACCCTAAATGCATAGGCCCTAAAACCCTAAACCCTTAATCCTAAACACTATACCCTAAACCCTAAACCCCAAACCCTAAACCTAAACCTAAAGTATCTATATAAATTAAAAATTAAACCTAAATGTTAGAATCTAATAAACCTAAACTTAAACTTGAAGAATAGGCATGACCTTCATGGTAGGAACATCACCATCAACCAGGCTCAATTTGGATCTAGCTGTGGAGGAGAAGGCGGAGGTGGCAGTTATCGCAGTGGTGGACGAGGATCTAGAGGTGCTATTGGATATGGAGGTGGTGGTAGGAGCAGTGGTGGTTATGAAGGTGGGAAGAGCGATGATGGTTTTAATAGTGGTGGTGGCGGAGGAAGAAATCAGGGATACGATGGTGGATCCCACTTCTCAAGAGGCCGAGGTGGTTCTGATGGAAATTAGAGAAACTAAAGAATAGTCAATCTGATCTGCTACTTATGGAACTGTGTCTTTATAATAGAGATGGTTCTAGTTATCAAGGGAATTTAATTTTCTCTATGGGTGTGTTGTTGTTTGTGTCTTAGAAAACTTGGTTTGTTACTTGGTTGATGAAATCAAAAAAAAAGAAAAGTTGAATCTGAATTTGTTCTCTATTAAAAAAGAAAAACTAAAACCCTTAAACCCTAAACTAAAACATGAACCCTAAACCCTAAACCTTAAACCATAAACCCAAAACCCTAAATCCTAAAACCTAAACCCTAAACCATAGGCCTTAAACCTTAAACCAAAAACCCTAAACCCTAAACACTAAACCATAAACCTAAACCCTAAACCCTAAACCCCAAACCCTAAACCCTAAAAAGCTAAAAACCTAAGCCTAAACTAAATAAAACTTAAAAATAAAATAAATAAAAAAACCTAAACCAAAATGAAATAAAAAGATAAAATAAAATAAAAACATAAACTAAAACCTAAATCTAACCCTAAAAAAACAAACCTAAACCTAAAATAAATAAATAAAAACCTAAAATAAAATAAAAACTAAATCAAAACCTAAACCAAAAAAGTAAACCTAAAAATAAACTAAACCTAAACCTAAACCCTAAACCCTAAACGAAAACCCTAAACCAAAAATCCTAAACCCTAAACTCTAAACACTAAACCCTAAACCCTAAACCTTAAACCCAAAACTAACCCTAAACCATAAAACCTAAAGCCCCCTAAACCTTAAACCTCAAACCCTAAACCCTACAATTCTAAACCCTAAACTCTAAGCCCTAAACCCTAAAGACTAAATTGTAAACCCCAAACCCTAAATTGTAAACCCTAAGCCCTAAACCCTAAAATAGCCCTGAACCCTAAAACCCTAGACACTAAACCCTAAACCCTAAATACTAAACCTAAACCCTAAACCATGAAACCCTAAACCTTAAACCCTAAACATTAAACCCTAAACCCTAAATTACCCCTAAACCCTAAAAATCCTAAACCCTAAAGCCTAAACACTAAATCCTAAATCATAAACCCTAAATCTTAACACTAAATCCTAAACCCAAAATGTTAAACCTAAGCCTAAAGTAACTAAATAAATTAAAAAATAAACCTAAACCCTAAAATTTAATAAATCTAAACCTAAACTTAAACCTTAAGAATGGATAGAACCTTGACGATAGGAATATCACTATCAACCAGGCTCAATCTAGATATATTGCTATAGGCAACGGCAGCATTTATCGTAGTGGTGGTGGGGGATCTGAAGGTGATGGTGGATATGGACATGGAGGTCAGAGTAGTAGTGGTTATGGAGGTAACAACGGTGGTTACTTTCATGGTGGTAGAGAGAAAGATGGGTCAGTAGTTCTAATGGGCACTAGAGAAGCTGAAGAATAGCCTATCTGATTTGCTGCTTATAGAACTGTGTCTTTATAGTAGAGATAGTTCTAGTTATCTAGGGTTTCTAATTTGCTCTATGCATGCTCATTTTTTATCTATGTTGTCGCTTGTGTCTTAGAAAACTTGGTGTGTTACTTGGTTGATGAAATTGAAAAGAAGAATTATTGAATATAAATTTGTTCTCTGTTAAGAAAAACCAAATACCCTAAACCCTAATCTAAAACCTAAACCCTGAACCTAAAACATAAACCGAAAATTGAAAACCCTAAATAATAAAAAACTTTAATCGTAAACCCTAAACCCTAAACCATAAAACCCTGAACCTTAAACCCTAAACCCTAAACCCTAAACTATAAACCCTAAACCCTAATAATATTAAAAAATTAAAGTGAAGAAACCCGACCCTCGAGGCATCTCCTAGTGTTCTAGCAATTTTTCTTTCTTGCCCTCATTTGGTGTTTTTTGGATGCTACTTGATGGCTATTTTGAGTGATTTTCACTGGATCCCTTCTGAAATCAACAGCCGCTGGCTGATTTCATGTTTTTCTTAGAGTGACATCATTGCTTAGCATCTTCTTTAATGATTCTTGGGGAAAATTGAAGGTCCTATGGATCCTGTTAAGGCATCTTCTACCCAGGCTTTGCTTTTGAAATCATTCAAAGATATTCTCAATGGTAAGGATGGCTATTCAGGTGAGTCCCTTGAACTTATTTGGACTTCTTTTTGATGCATGCATGCATGTGTTCTGATCTAGTTCTGAAAAATATTGCTAAGCCGTTTGAATTCACCTTGGTTGGAAAGTTTACTCTTCATAGGCATAATATGGAAAACATTTGCTCTTTCTTTCAGTCTAAAACATTCATGTGCTTTTATGATTGGTTTTATTGATCCTCGCCACATTTTGATTCTTAATAAATGATTTGGATTACTCTTGTATTTTCTCTCATCGTTCTTATTTTATTTTCAATTGCCAAATGAGGTTGAAATGGTCTCCACTATTTGATATTAAAGATGAATCCCTAATTATTCTAGTTTGGATTTCTCTCCCAAATATGCAAATTCATTTCGGTAACCAGGAATTCCTTTTTACTATGGGTGCCTTATTTGGTTGGCCATTGCATATTGATCAAGCAACGGCTAAAAAATCTCAGCCTTCAATGGCCGGAATCCTTGTTGAATTGGACATTACCAAGAAACACCCAAAAGAAATCTAGTTGGGATTTGAAAATTATGGTTATATGCAAAGAATTGAATTTGAAAATTTTCCTGTCTTTTGTTCTCACTGCAAAATCCATGGGCATCATAATTCTGAATGTTTCATTCTTCATCCTCAACTGAAAAAGAAAATCCTTATTAAGTAAACTTCTATTCCTAACCCTAGGACGACCACTGTTAAATATCAAAAAACTACTTTAGAAAAAAAGGATTCTTTGAATGTTCCTAATAACGTTGATTTACCTTTTATTTCTTTTGAGCAATTGAAGGCTTCTAATATGTACAATAATAGCTTTTCTAAACTTTTAAATGAGGATTTTGTTTCCTCTAATTTGATCCTTGCAACCTTGCTGGCTTTGATAGATGAAAATGAAGCTTTAATGAAGAACATAAATGAAGAATTTAATATAATGCATCATTCCAATTCAATGAAGAATCTGACTTTAATACCTCATGATAATTAGGTTGATGAATTTGATTCCATATTTCAAATTCAGTATAATTTAACTTCTCAAAAAAGATTTGCTTTTATCTAATAATTTGATAATGATGAAGAAGGGTTTCCCACTTGCCTTCTTAAGAAATTGATTTTTCCCTCCCTTGCTATTCTCAAGCTCATTTATCTTTAATAAATTCCAGTTGGAAGAAGGAGAATTCACTTCTCATCAATAGATTTCTCCAACTGAATAATGTTGCCAAATAATTTTCTGATGATGATTCAAAGGGCAATGAAAATGGCTTTCAAACTTTCTATTTGAAAAGAAAAAAAAAATGTTCTCAAAATTGCCAAGAAACACTGAACTCAGACTCTCCTTCTCTCTCAAGTTACTTTTACCCACCTTTCTTTCTTTTATGTTTTTGTAAAGGGATTGGTACCCTCTCTATTCATAATTGTATTAGAAATTTTTGTTGTATTCATAATATTTCTTTACATATTATTCTTGAGCCGCTTATTCATGCTAATAAAATTAACCATGTTGCTAGAATGATTAATTTCAATAATTTTTTTCTCTAATGTTAGTAATTAGATTTGTTATTTTTGAAATAACTTTGTAGGAATTTCTATTCTTGATGATTTTTATCAAGTTGTTAATGCTCAAATCTCTTGTGGTGATTATTGTGTTTTGGGCTCTTTGTGATCTTATAATAGATCTAGTAGAAATCTTCTTTTGGGATAACTTGACTAATTTTGCCACCTCTATCAATAAGCCTTAGTTTGTTGGTTGTGATTTCAACACTATTTTGTTCTCTTCTAAATGAAGTGGTGGTTTCTCTTCTAATATTTATTCCATGGAAGAATTTATCAATATGATCTTTGATTGTAATTTCATTAATAGCATGAACAATAGATTCTATTATGGGGATGAAAAGACTTTACATGAGGTTTAACAATTGGAAATGATGATAATAATTTTCTTACTATTATGCCTAATGAAGAAGAAATTTTTAAAGCTCTTAATGGCATGAACATAGATTCTATTGCTGGTCTGGAGGGTTTCACTGCCCAATTTTTCTAAAAATATTGGTTTATTATTAAAAATGATCTGATTGAGGCTATGGTTAATTTTTTTTAATGGAAATCCTTTTCCTAGATATTTATCTAACTCTTCTAATGCTCTCATACCTAAGAAAGATAACCCAGACTATTAGATTGATTTTGGACCTATTAGTCTTTATACCTTCTTTAATAAGCTGATCTCCAAAGTTCTTTCCAACAAAGCTTACTTCATAAGATTATCTCTAAACCAAACTGGTTTTGGTAGAGGTAGATCTATTTTGATAACATTTTACTTGCCCAAGAATTAATTCATGATTTAGATGCAAGGACTAAAGGTGGAAACATTTTTCAAATTAGATATTACCAAAGCTTTTGATAATATCTCTTGATTTCCTTTCCATATTCTAAATTTATTTGCTAAATTTATTTTTCTTATTAAAAATTATATTAATAATGTCTAGTTCTCTATTTTGCTTAATGGTGAAGCTTTGGGCTTCTTTCCTTCTTCACATGGCTTAAGATAAGGGGATCTTTCATCTGTTGCTTTATTTATTATTGATGTTGAGTACATATCTAGGAGCATCAATTTAGTTATTCTTAAATAATCCTAGTATGTACTACAAAACTTTTGGTGGTCTTCCTTTTCCCAATTAAGCTTTGTAGATGATTTTATTATTTTATGCTTTCTATTCATTATATCAAGAACATCAAGATTTTTTAAATAAATTTGGTAGAGAAAGTGGTCATTCTATCAATGATAACAAAAGCTATTTTATTACTTCTTCAAGTATCTCCAATAATAAAATCAATTAAATTCTTGGATATCTTTAACTTTAAACATCAAGACTAACCTCTTAAGTACTTAGGCGCTTCTCTTTTTAAAGGTCCAAAATGATCCCTCTTTTTGATGAATTAATTCAAAAAATTTTAAATAAAATTTCCATTTGGGAATTCCATTTACTTTCCTTTGGTGGCATGCTTACTATTCTTAAAAGCACTCTCAATTCAGTCCCTCTTTATTTGATTCAAACTATTATTCCCAAAAATTCTACTCTTATTAGAATTGATCACATGCTTAATAAATGTTTTTGGAGGTCCAATAATTTTAATAAGAGAATGCATTGGACTTCCTGGCATAAATGTTGTGGTCCTTTGAGTGAAGGTGGTCTTGGTTGCAAACCTATTCATGAAGCTATCACTGCCTTCTCTCATAAGCTCTAGTGAAATTCTAGAAAGAATGATAGCCTTTGGGCTAAATTTATCATGGAAAAATATTGCCAAGAAAAACACCCTCTTACCTGTGCTTATAAAGTTGGTGCTCTCTAGTTTGGAAAAGGCTTTGCTCCATTAAATGGGTTGTTGAATCCTTAATATCTTGGGGGTATTCATTCGAGTTCTTCGTTTGGCAAGACAATTGGATTGGCAATGGCTCTATTGACTCCCTTTTTTCTACACACTCTACTGCTGCTATAAAAGTTAACTCTTTTTTGGCTTAATAATAATTAAAATAAAAACAAACTTGAGAAAGACATCCATATTTCTTTTTTTGACAAGTTTTGGAACATTGCTATTTTTTCTAATAAATCAGATGAAATTCTTTTCAAGCTCTCTTACAATGGTGATTTTGTTCTTAAAGAGGTTTGAAATTTCATTACAACACCTCTAATGTTTTCATTAAACTTTGGAACAATATCATTCCAATTTCTTATTCTATTTTAGCTTGGAAGATTTTGAATAACTTCATCTCTGTTGATTCGTTTCTCTAGCTTAAAGGGTTTTATTTAACTTCTAAGTGTTATTGTTGCTTTCATATTGAAAATGTTAATCATGCTTTTGTCAATGGTGTTATTGCTTCCAAACTTTGGATATGGCATGATGATTTATTTAACACTAACTATTTTCATGGCTCTTTCATTATATCAACTTTGAAGTTTGTTTCCATAAAATTGTGTAAGGTCATATCAAAGTTTTAATTGCTATTTCCCATTATTGGATGGATATAAATGATGCTAAATATCATGGTATCCCTATGAACCATAAAAGGATCCTTACTAGAACTAAAAAAATTCATACTTAGTTAAATGCATATTTAATTAGTAATCTTCACTTTAGAGGTTATAAACTTGTAGCTAAAAAATCGGGTATCACTTTGCTTGATGATCCTTCCAACAAGAGTATTAGGATGATACATTGGATTAAACCTAAAAAAATTTTCTTAAGATCAATACTGATGGTTC
The DNA here is from genome assembly GCA_021442155.1 of Cymbidium sinense. NCBI lineage: Eukaryota > Viridiplantae > Streptophyta > Magnoliopsida > Asparagales > Orchidaceae > Cymbidium > Cymbidium sinense. The sequence continues at coordinate 88,052,015 of CM038230.1, read as the reverse complement.
TATTTCCCCAAACCTAAACCTAAAACTAAAATAAAAAATAAACCTAAAGCTAAACCTAAACCTAAAAATTAAACTAAAATAACTAAAATAAATAAACCTAAAATAAAAAAAATAAACTAAATAAAAATAAAAATAAATCTAAATAAAATTAAAAAATAAAATAAACTAAATTAAATAAATAAAACTAAATAAAATAAATAAACTTAAACCTACTAGTTTACATAATTAAAAAAACCCAAAGCCTAAAATAAACCATAAACCCTAAACCCTAAACTTTAAACCCTAAAACCTAAAACCCGAAACACTAAACCCTAAACACAAAACCTTAAACCCTAAAACCTATAACCCTAAACCCTTAATCCTAAACCCCAAACCCTAAACTCTAAAACTTAAACCCTAAAAACCTAAAAACCTAAACCTAACCTAAATAAAACATAAAAACAAAATAAATAAATAAAAAACCTAAGCCTAAATAAAATAATAAAATAAAACAAAATAAAAACATAAACTAAAACCTAAACCTAAACCTAAACCTAAACCTAAACTTAAACTTAAACGTAAAAATAAAATAAAATAAAAAATAAAAACTAAACTGGAATAAAATAAATAAACAAAATTAAAAAAACCCTAAACCTAAAATAAACCTTAAACCCTTAACTCTAAAACTTAAATCCTAAACCCTAAAACCTTAAACCCTAAATCCAAAACCCTAAAACTAAAACCTTAAACTAAAATAATGTGAAATAAAAACTAAATAATAACCTAAGCCTAAAAATAAACCTAAAAATAAATAATAAATAAAACTTAAAACTGAAACTAAAAAAAAAAACCAAAATTTAAAATAAACAAAATAAAATAAACCTAAACCTAAACTAAAATAAACTAAACTAAAATAAATAAAACCTAAACCATAACTAAAATAAACTAAACCTAAACCGTAAACTAAATAAATTAAAATAAACTAAAAATAAACCTAAGCCTATATTAAATAAATAAAACCTTAAAATAAACTTAAAATGAAAATCAAAAACCTAAACCTAAAACTAAAAAATAAAACCTAAACCTAAAAAACTAAAATAAAAGTAAAACTAAAGTAAAAAATAGAGATAAACCTAAACCTAAACCTAAAAACTAAACTAAAATAAATAAACCAAAAATAAATAAACTAAATTAAATAAAAGTAAAAAATAAACTTAAATAATAATAAAAATAAAATAAAATAAAATAAAATAAAAAATAAACTAAATAATCCTAAACCTACTAGTTTACTTAATTGAAAAAAACCCTAAACCTAAATAAACCCTAAATCATAAAACCCTAAACATAAACCCTAAACCATAAAACCTTAAACCTTAAACCCTAAACGCAAAACCATAAACCCTAAACCCTAAACTAACCTAAACCCTTAACCCTAAACCCTAAACTAACACTAAACCCCCCTACAACCCTAAACTGTAAACCCCATACAACCTAAACCCTAAACCCTAAACCCTCAAAAACCTAAACCCTAAAGCCAAAATACTAAACCCTAAACCCTAAACCCTAAACCCTAAACCCTAACCCTAACCCCTAAACCTTAAACTTATTTCCACTTTTTGGCCTGAGCTGGGTTATGTTTTTTACCTCTAACTTTTGGGTTGGCCTGGTGGTTGCTACCTAGTGGCTCCTGTCTTTCCAGCATGGGTTGGCTTGGCTTTTTCAGCCTAGTGGCTACTGTCTTCTCTGCCTTGTTACTCTGGTTACTGGTGGATGAGATGGTTTCTGCTCTGGCTTTATTCCATTTTTTGCACTTGTTGATGAATTAATTTTTGCTAGTTTTTCATGGTTGGATAGGTGGCCTTCTTAATGGGAACTGTTGTTGGTTGTTTCCTTTCTAAACCTTTTTTTGTAGAATTTCCTAGCTACAATTTGGGGTTTGCCTCCCAGTTCCTTATTGTTTATTATTAGATACTTCTTTTGCCTTGGTTTTGGGTTTAGTAATTCTCCTAAGATTAGCCTCTACTGGGTATGTTATTTGTAGCACGTTTTTGCATTGTTATTATGCTTCCTATTGGGTTAGTTTTTGTTTCTAGGGAAGTTTGGGTTTTTGGCAAGTCCTGGCTAGCTACTGTTGTTTCCTTTCTATGGTTTTTGAGTTTCTTTTGGACCTATATTGTATGGTGCTTTGTTGGTTTTCTTTTCCTTTTTGGGATGCTTCCTTTATTGGTTACTTATTATGGGATATTCTCGGTGGTTGCCTTATGGTGATTTATGTATGGTTTGGTTGGAGGACTTTAGTTATCCTTGAATCTTGGTTGATTGATTTTTTTCCTTGTTGGTCTTTTCCTTTTTCTTGGACAATTTGTTGGAGCCTTTTGCTGTGCTGGTTGAACCTTTGTTGATCCTTTTAGATTGGACTTTTTGGTTTCTAGTGATTGGTGGCTGCCGTTAGCCTCCTTTTGTGTGATTGTTTTATCTTCTGTTGATTTGCACTAGATGCAGCTTATGTTTCCTTCAGTTGATGGTTTCATTTTTGAGCTATTTAGTCATTTGTTGTTGCTCACCCTAGTTTATCTTGGTGACTGCTACTTGTTGGGACTTTGGCTTGAGGGGTCCTACTTATTTTGTTGGATGTTTCTCTATTAATTGCATGGGTCTTGTGCTTGCTGACTATTGGTTCTGGGTTTTCCCTTGTTTGGAGCTTGGATGGGTATTTGGATAATAGCTATTGTTGGTGTTTTAACTTTGTTCTAGTCCTCTCTCTAGTTATTGTGATTATTCTGTTGTAGTTTTTGTTTGGTGGTTTGGCTACTAGCTAGTAGCTTGTCGGTTGCTCTTTCTTAAATGGTGCAGGATTTGGAACTCTATAAACTGGCCTTGGATGTTTTCAGCATCGTATGCTATAATGGCTTTGATGTTACTAACCTCTTCTCTGGTTGGTAGCATTACATATGATTGAAACCCTTCTTTATGAAGTTTGGTTGTTCATATGTATTGTTAACCCTTGAGATGATCCTAACTGAGCTTGAGCTTTCTCATTCTCAGCTTCTCAATTTCCTCTCTTTATCCTTATCCTTTTTAGCTATGACTTTTTCCATTGTAGTGTGGTGCATATTTCTTTTGCAGGTTAAAACTTTATAGAGGGAATGGTTGGTACCCAGTCAACCCAAGTGTTGTTGCTATGGATCTTGCTTATCTTGCTTTCTCATAGAACTCATGAACTATTGGTGACTCATTCTTTTATTATTTTTCGGATTTGTTTTAGTCTTACTCTATGTCCTTTTCTCTTATGCTTTTGAACTGTTGTATTTGCTCTTTTATTTTGTTTTCTTTTTCTAATGTACTTAGATGGGAGTTTAGCTCTTTAGGTTTCTTGTAGCTCAGAGAGGAGTAGAATTTTAAAGCTTTACCCCTTTTAATGATATTGTATCTTTTCCTTCTATGGTAATAAATTTATAACCTAAACCACCTACCCCAAAAAAAAAAAAACCCTAAACTCTAAATCCTACCCTAAACCCAAACCTTAAAACCTAATCCCTAAACCCTAAACCCTAAACCCTAAAAAGCCTAAACTCTAAACCCTAAACCCTAAAACCTAAAAACCTTAAACCCTAAAGCATAAACACTAAACCCTAAACCCTGAACCATAACCATAAACCCTAAACCTTAAACCCTAAATCTTGAACCCCAAACCATAAACCTAAACCTAAAGTAACTAAATAAATTTAAAATAAACTTAAACCTTAAAACCTAATAAAAATAAACACTAAGAATGGGCAGAACCTTGATGCTAGGAACATCACTGTCAATAAGGCTAAGTCTTGATCTGGGGGGCAAGGTGGTTTATCATGGTGGTGGGGATCTAGAGGTGCTACTTGATTTGGAGGTGGTGGTCAGGGCAGTGGTGGTTATGGTGGTGGGAGGACCGACGGAGGTTGCAGCCATGATGTGGCAGTGGAAGAGATCAAGGATATGATGGTGGATCCTGCTACTCGAGAGGCCGGGGTGGTTCTGATGGGAATTGGACAAACTGAAGAACGGTCAATCTGATCTGCTGCTTATGAAAATGTCATTATAATAAAGATAGTTATGCAATCTAGGGTTTTTTTTTTGCTCTATGCCTGCACAATTTTGATCTATGTAGTCTCTTGTATCTTAGAAAACTTGGTGTGTTACTTGGATGATGAAATCGAAAAAAAGAAATGTTGAATCTGAATTTGTTCTATGTTCAAAAAAATAAGAACCAAAAACCCTAAACCCTAAACTAAAACCTTAACCTTAACCCTAAAACTTAAACCCTAAACCCTAAAAAACCCTAAACCCTAAACCCAAAACCCTAAACCCCTAAACTCTAAACCCTAAATCATAAAACCTAAAACTTAAAACCTAAATCCTAAAACCTAAACCATAAACCCTAATCCCTAAACCCTAAACCCTCAACCCCAAACCCTAAACCTAAACCCTAAACCCTAAACTAACCCTTAACCTTAAACCATAAAAAGCTAAAAACCTAAACCTAAACTAAATATAACCTAACAATAAAATAAATAAACAAACCTAAACCAAAATAAAATAAAAATAGTAACTAAAATGTAAACCAATACCTAAACCAAAACTTAAAAAGAAAATTAAATAAAAAATTAAAAAAACTAAATTAAAATAAATAAAAGCCTAAACTAAACTAAAAAATAAAATACCAAATTAAAATAAAATATAAACCTAAAATAAAAATAAAATAAAATAAAAACTTAAACCTAAAAAATAAACCAAAAATAAGTACTAAATAAAACTTACCCTAAACTTAAAAAAAGCTTGGACCTAAAATAAAAATAAAATAAACCTAAACTAAAATAAACTAAGCTAACATAAATAAAACCTAAACCTAAACTAAATAAATTAAAATAAACTAAAAATAAACCTAAACCTAAACTAAATAATGAAATGTTAAATAAACCTAAAATAAAAAAACTAAAATCTAAACCTAAAAAAATAAAATAAAAACTTAAACCTAAACCTAAAAATAAAAAAATAAAACCTAAATCTACAAAATAAAAAAAATAAAACTAAACTAAAAAATAAACCGAAACAAAAACCTAAAAATTAAACTAAAATAGAAAACCTAAAATAAAATAAATAAACCAAAAATAAATAAACAAAACTAAATAAAAATAAAAATAAACCTAAATAAAAAGTGAAAAGAAATAAACTAAAACAAATAAAAAAACTAAATAAACCTAAACCTATGAGTTTACCTAATTCAAAAAATTAAAAATTAAAAAATTAAAAATAAAAATAAAAATAAACAAAACCCTAACCCTAAACCCTAAACCCTAAAATTAACCCTAAACCCTAAACTCTAAAATCCTAAACTCTAAACCCAAAACCCTAAACCCTAAAACCTACAACCCTAAACTCTAAACCCTAAACCCTAAACCCTAAAAACCAAAAAACCTAAACCTAAACAAAATAAAACCTAAAATAAAATAAATAAAAAACCTAAACCTATATAAAATAAAAAAATAAAATAAAATAAAAACCTAAACTAAAACCTAAACCTAAACCTAAACTAAAACCTAAAAATAAAATAAAATAAAATATAAAAACTAAACTAAAATAAAATAAATAAAAACCAAAAGTAAACTAAAAATAAAATAAACCTAAAAATAAAAACCCTAAATAAAATAAAAATAAAACGTAAAATAAAAATAAATTAAACCTTAAATAAAATAAAATAAAAACTAAATAAAACCTAAACCTAAAAATAAATAAAAATAAAACCTAAACCCTAAACTAAAAAGTAACCTAAACTTAAAATAAATAAAATAAAATAAACCTAAACCTAAAATAAAATAAACTAAACTAAAATAAATAAAACCTAAACCTAAGCCCAAAATAAACTAAACCTGAACCCTAAACTAAATAAAATTAAATAAACTAAAAATAAACCTAAACATAATCTAAAAATAAATAAAACCTAAAAATAAACCTAAAATATATACGTAAAACCTAAACCTAAAAAAATAAAATAAATACTAAAACTAAACCTAAAAATAAAAAATAAAACCTAAACCAATAAAATAAAATAAAAATAAAACTAACCTAAAAAGTAAACATTGTCCTAAACCTAAATCTAAAAAAATAAACCAAAATAAAAAACCTAAGCTAAAATAAATAACTAAACTAAATAAAATTAAAAAATAAATATATAAATAAATAAATAAACTAAGTAAACCTAAACGTATTAAAAGTTTACATAATTTTAAAACCTAAACCTTAAACCTTCAACCCTAAAACCTAAACTCGCTAACACTAAACTAAACCTACACCCTAAACCCCCTCAGATACAACCTAAACCTAAAACCCAAAACCCAAAACCCAAAACCCTATAACCCTAAATCCTAAACCCTAAACCCTAAACCCTCAAAACCATAAACCCTAAAGCTTAAACCCTAAACCCTAAACCCTAAACCATAAACCTTAAACCCTAAACTTATTATAACTTTTCAATTGGGTTGAATTACTTTTTTGCTAGTTGATGGTTTTATTCTACTTTTTGCTCTCATCTAAGTCATTTAGTCATTTGTGGTTGCTCACCCTCATTTGGCTTGGTGACTACTACTTGTTGGCACTTTGGCTTGAGGGCTCCTATCTTGGTCTGGTTGGTTGTTTCTCTATTATTTGGCATTGGCCAGGTGCTTGCTAATGGTTGGTTCTGGTTTCCCTTGGTTTGGAGCTTCGATGGGTATTTGGATAATGGTTGTTGTTGGTGTTCTGACTTTGTTCTAGCCTCTCTCTAGGTTATTATGATTAGTCTATTGTAGTTTTTTTTGGTGGTTTGGCATCTAGATGGTTGCTGGCCGATTGCTCTTTGTTTAATGGTTCAGAATCTAGAACTCTACGGACTGCTAGCCTTGGATGTTTTCTTGTATCAAATATGCTGGCTATGATGGCTTTGATGTTACTCACCTCTTCTCTCTGGTTGGTAGCATTGCATATGATTGTAACCCTTCTTTATGAAGTTTGGATGCTCATATGTATTGTTTCCCCTTAGGATGATCGTAACTGAGCTTGAGCATTCTTTTTTTCAACTCTCTCATTTTCCTTTCTTTATCCTTATCATTTTTAGCTATGACTTTTGTGTTTATAGTGTTTTATAGATTTCTTTTATAGGTTGGAACTTTACATAGGGAATGGTCGTTACTCAGTCAACCCAAGTGTTGTTACTATGGATCTTTCTTATCTTTCTTTCTGAAAGATATCATGAACTGCTTCTGAATCATCTTTTTATTATTTTTAGGATTTGTTTAGTCTTACTCTGTGTATTTTTCTGTTCTACTTTTAGCTATTCTATTTGCTCTTTTATTTTCTTTTCTTTTTCTCATGTACTTAAATGGGAGTTTAGCTCTTTGGGTTTCTTATAGCTCTGAGAATAGTAGAATTTTACAGCTTTACCCTTTTAAGGACATTATATCTTTTCCTTTTATGGTAATAAAATTCTATCTTTAAAAAAAAATTATAAACCTTAAGCCCTAAACCCTCAGCCCTAAACCCTAGCCCTAAACCATAAACCCTAATCCCAAACCCTAAATGTAAACCTAAAGTAACTAAATAAACTAAAAAATGTACCTAAAACCTACAACCTAATAAACCAAAACCTAAATGTAGACCCTACGAATGGGCAGAGCCTTGTCAAAAGGAACATCACCGTCTACCAGGCTCAGTCTAGATCTAGCGATGGAAGCGAAGGCGGAGGCGACGTTTATCACAGTGGTGGTGGGGGATCTGGAGGTGGTGGTCAGAGCAGTGGAGGTTATTGAGGCGGGAGGAGTGACGGAGGTTACAGCCTTAGTTGTGGCAAAGTGAGAGATTGGGGATATGATGGTGGATCTCGCTACTCGAGAGGATGGGGTGGTTTTTATGGGACCTGGAGAAATTGAAGAATGACTGATCCGATCTGCTGCATGTGGAATTGTATCTTTATAGTAGAGACAGTTCTAGTTATCTAGGGTTTCTAATTTCTTTATGCATGTTCATTTTTTATCTACATTGTTGCTTGTGTCTTAGAAAACTTGGTGTGATACTTGGTTGATGAAATCAAAAGGAAGAAATGATGAATCTGAATTTGTTCTCTATTAAAAAAACCAAAACCCTAAACCCTAAACTAAAACCTAAAACCTAAACCTAAAACCAAAATCATAAACCCTAAACCCTCACACCTTAAACCCTAAACCCCAAAACCTAACCCTAAATAAATAAAAAATAAACCTAAATAAATATAAATAAAATAAAAAATAACATAAATAAAAAATAAACTAAATAAATTTAAACTACTAGTTTATTTAATTTAAAAAAAAAATTGTAAACCTAAAATAAAACAGACCTTAAACCCTAAACCCTAAACCTAAAAAAAAAACCCTAAACCTTAAATCTAAAACCTAACCTAAACCCCAAATCTACCATAAACTAACCCAAACCCACAATCCCCAAACCCTAAACCCTAAACCCTAAACCCTAAACCCTAAACTTTAAACTTTAAACCCTAAACCCTAAACCCTAAACACTAAAAACCGTAAACCCTAAAGCCTAAATGCTAAACCCTAAACCCTAAACACTAAACCCTATTCGTAAACCCTAAACCCTAAGCCCTAAACCCTAAACTTATTTTTTAATTTTTAGCTTAAGCTGGGTTATGTTTTTGACCTCTTGCTTTTGGGTTTGCCTGGTGGTTGCTACCTAGTATTTCTTGTCTTTCCAGCCTAGTTGTCTTAGTTTTTTTGGCCTGGTGGCTGCTGTCTTCTCTACCTTATTACTCTGGTTGTTGGGGGATGAGATAGTTTCTGCTCTAGCTTTATTCTATTTTTTACCGTTTGTTTGTTGGCTTCCCTCTTGAACTCAAATTACTTTTTGCTGATTTTTCATGGTTGGATGGGTGGCCTTCTAAGTGGGAAGTACTATTGGTTGTTGCCTTTCTGGGCTTTCTTTTGGAGAATTTCATACCTTTTTTTTGGTTGCCTTTAATTCCTTGATGTTCGTCATTGGATACTTCTTTTTCCTTGGTTTTGTGTTTGGTTATTCTCCTGGGATTAACCTCTGTTGGGTTGATTTTTTAAAACATGTTTTGTGTTGTTATTATGCTTCATGTCAGGTTAGTCTTTGTTGCTGGGGAAGTATGGTTTTTCGATTGGTCCTGGCTAGCTGCTATTGTTGCCTTTCTATGGTGGATGTGCTTCTTTTGGACCACTATTGTGTGGTGCTTTATTGGTTTTCTACTTTTCCTTGGCTGATGGGGATGCTTCATTTGTTGGTTACTTATGATGGGTTGTTCTCTAATGGTTGCCTTATGGCTATTTTACTTTACTGGTTTGGTTGGAGGAGCTTTACTTGTCCTTGGAATCTTGGTTGGTCTTTTCCTTCTTCTTAGAAAGTTGTTGGTGCCTTTTGCTATGCCTACCGAACCTTTTCTGGTCCTTTTGGATTGAACTTTTTCATTTCTGGTGGTTGGTGGCTGTCTTCGACCCTCTTTTATATGGATGTTTTGTCTTCTAGTGATTTGCGTTGGCTGCATCTTATGTTTCCTTTAGTTGATTGTTTCATTTCTAAGTTGTTTAGTCATTTATGGTTGCTAACCCTAGTTTGGCTTGGTGACTGCTACTTGTTGGGACATTGGCTTGAGGGCTCCTATCTTGGTTTTGTTGGCTATTTCTCTATTAATTGGCATTGGTCTGGTGCTTGTTGATGGCTGGTTCTAGTTTTCCAGTGCTTTTTGCTTTGTGTTGTTGGTTTGCTCTTTGTTTAATGTTGCAAGATCGGAACTCTGATTTGGCTTTGGATGTTTTCTTTATCGTTATGTTGGCTATGATGGCTTTCATGTTACAAACCTCTTCTCTCTGATTGGAAGCATTACATTTGATTATAACCCCTCTTTATGAGGTTTGGATGCTCATATGTATTGTAGCACCTTGAGATGACTCTAACTAAGCTTGAGCCTTCTCGTTCTTAACTCTCTCCTTTTCCTTTCTTTGTCCTTATACTTTTTAGCTATGACTTTTGCATCTGTAGTGTTTTGCAGATTTCTTTTACAGGTTGGAACTTTACAGAGGGAATGGTCGTTACTTAGTCAAGCCAAGCCCTCTTGTTGTGGATCTTGCTTATCTTGCTTTCTCAAAGGAATCATGAACTACTGCTAACTCATCCTTTTACTATTTTGATTTATTTTAGTCTTACTCGTGTTTTTCTCTTATGCTTTTTAATATTGTAGTCTCTTTTTTTCTTTTCTTTTCTTTCTAATGTACTTAGATGGGGGGTTAGCTCTTTAGGTTTGTTGTAGCTCTGAGAGCAGTAGAATTTTAAAGCTTTACCATTTTTAAAGACATTGCATCTTTTCCTTTTATAATAATTAAATTCTAACTTTCCCATAAAAAATCCCTAAACAACCCTAAACCGTAAACCCTAAACCCTAAACCTTAAACCCTAAACATTAAAATCCTAAACCCTAAACCCTAAACTATAAACATTAAACCCTAAACCCTAAACCTTAAACTCTAAACCCTAAACTTGATTAAAACCACCCTAAACCTTAAACCCATGCCTAAACCCTAAACTTAAACTAAACACCCTAAACTTAAAACCTAAACCCCACCCTACCCTAAATCCTAAACTACACTAAACCCTACCAACCCTAAACCACAATCTTAACCATAAACCCACCTAAACTTAATTAAAAATAAAATAAATAAAATAAAAAAACCTAAATAAACTGAGCCTAAAATAAAATAAAATAAAGAGAAATATAAAAACTAAATAAAATAAATGAATAAAGACCTAAACTAAACTAAACAATAAAATAAACTTATAAATAAAACCTAAATAAAATAAAACTAAACCTAAAATAAAAATAAAATAAACCTGGATAAAATAAAATAAAATAATTAAAACCTAAACCTGAAATAAACCAAAAATAAATAAAATTACACCTAAACCCTAACTAAAAAAAGACCTATAAAAAAATAAAATATAAAATAAACCTCAATCTAAACTAGAAACTAAAATAAATAAAACCTAAACTAGCTAAACTACATAAAATAAAATACTAAAATAAACCTAAACTAAGAAAATAAAACCTAAAATATAAAAATAAAACTTAAAACTTAAACCTAAAAATAAAATAAAACCTAACAAAATAAAATAAAATAAAACTATACTAAAAATAAACCTAAACCTACACTTAAAATAAACTAAAATAAAATAAACCTAAACTAAAATAAAACCTAAAGAATAATCTAAACTAAAAAAATAAAATAAATCTATAAAATAAAATAAATAAATAAAATAAAAAAAAATAAATAAAAATGGACCTAAATGTGGTGGTTTGTTTAATTTTTTTAAAACCATAAACCTGAGCCCTAAATCCACTGATCATCCATGAGCCCTAAACAGGCCCTGGGCCACAGGCCCTGATCCCACTGGGCCCTGACCACCCTAGGCCACAGGCCTACCTGGACCACTGGGCCCTGGGCCCTGGGCAGATGCACTAGGCCCAGGCCCTGAGCCCTAAAACATAGTTAAGGCCCTATGACAGACCATGGGCTCTAAACTGGGCTACAGGCCCCCAGCCACAACCTGGGCCCTGGGCCACTGAGCCTGCCATCTGGAGTGAGCCTGGACACCTTGGGCCCTAAACTGAGCAACTCTAAACACCCACCAGGCCCTGGGCCCTCTAAACCCACAGGCCATAAACCCCCAAACCTAACCTCCACAACCCTACCAGCCAACTAAACACTAAACTGACCACTAAATCACCTAATCCTCCCTAAACCCAAAAACATTAAACCTAAAACCCTAAACCTCTAAACCCTAAACTAAACCCGACCCCAAACCTTAAACCTAAAGTAACTAAATAAATTAAAAATTAAACCTAAAACCTAAAATCTCATAAACTTAAACCTGAATCTAAGCCCTAAGAATGGACGAAACCTTGACTGCAGGAGCATCACCATCAACTAAGCTCAGCTTAGATCTAGTGGTGGAGGCGATGATTATCACAGTGGTGGTGAGGGTTCTAGAGGTGTTGGTGGATGTGGAGGTGGTCATCGGAGCAGTTGTTGTTATAGTGGCAGAAGGAGAGATGGAGGTTACAATTGTGTTGGTGAATAAGGGAGAGATTGGGGATATGATGGTGGATCCCACAACTCGAGATCTTTGGGGTGGTTCGATAGAACTGAGAAAGAATATGATCAATCGGTCTACGCTTATGGGCTGTCTTTAGTAGAAAGCGATTCTAGTTACACAGGGTTTTGATTTGCTCTATGAATGCTCATTTTTTATCTAAGTTGTAGTTTGTGTCTTAGAAAACTTGGTGTGTTACTTGGTTGATGAAATCAAAAAGAAGAAATGTCGAATCTGAATTTGTTCTCTGTTTAAAAAAAATCTGAAAACCCTAAACCCTAAATGAAAATCTAAACCCTAAACCTAAAACCTAAACCCTAAACCCTAAACCCTAAACTTTAAACCCTAAATCTTAAACCCTAAACCCTAAACTAACCCTAAACCCTAAAAAGCTAAGACCAAAACCTAAACTAAATAGAACCAAAAAATAAAATAAATAAATAAACCTAAATAAAAATAAAATAAAATAAAAACCTAAACTAGAACCTAAACTTAAACTTAAAAAGAAAATAAAATAAAAAGTAAAAGCTAAACTAAAATAAAATAAATAAAAACCTAAATTAAAGTAAAAAAATTTAAAAACCTAAATAAAATGAAAAATAAACCTAAAATAAAAACTAAATAAAAACCTAAACCTAAAAAGTAAACATGAAAATAAATAAAAATAAAACATTTACCCTAAACATAAAAAAAACTAAACCTAAAATAAAAATAAAATAAACCTAAACCTAATAAATAAAACCTAAACCTAAACCTAAACTAAATAAAATTAAATTAATTAAAAATAAACCTCAGCCTAAATTAAAAAATTTAACCTAAAAATAATCCTAAAATAAAAATTTAAACCCTAAACCAAAAAAATAAAATAAAAAACTTAAGCCTAAAACTAAAAATAAAAATAAAATTGAAACCTAAAATAAAATAAAATAAACAAATTAGAAAATAAACCTAAACTTAAACCTAAAACTAAAATAAACTAAAATAAATAAACCTAACATAAATAAACTAAACTAAATAAAATGAAAATAAACCTAAATAAAAATAAAATATAAAATAAACTAAAATAAAAAAAATAAGCTTAATAAACCTAAACCTACTTGTTTACTAAATTATAAAAAATAAAAATAAAAAAAGTTAAATTTAAATTTAAACAAACCCTAACCCTAAACCCTAACTATAAGAAAACCCTAAACCCTAAACCATAAAGCCTACAACCCTAAACCCTAAACCCTAAATCTAAAAACCTAAAAACTGTAACCTCAACTAAATAAAACATAAAAATAATATAAAGAAAAAAAAACCTAAACCTTAATAAAATAAAAAAAATAAAATAAAATAAAAACCTAAACTAAAACCTAAACCCAAACTTAACCCAAAAAATAAAATAAAATTAAAAATAAAAGTAACTAAAATAAAATATATAAAACCCTAAACTAAATAAAAATAAATAAAATAAACCTAAAAATAAGAAACCTAAATAAAAAAACTAAACGTATAATAAAAAAACCTGAAATAAATTAAAAATTAAATAAGAACCTAAACCTAAAAAGTGAACTTGAAAATACAACCTAAAAACCAATAAAAAATAAAACTTAAATCTACCTAAAAACCTAAACCTAAAATAAACAAAATAAAATAATCCTAAACTAAACTAAAATAAACTAAAATAAATAAATAAAACCTAAACCTAAAATAAACTAAACCTAAACCCTAAACTAAATAAAATAAAATAAATTAAAAATAAACCTAAACCTAAACTAAGCAATAAAACCTAAACATAAAAAAATGAAATAAAAACCTAAACCTAAACTTAAACCAAAAAAATTAAATAAAAATAAAACTAAACTAAGAATAAACCTAAACTTAAACCTAAAACTAAAAAATAAACTAAATAAATAATCCTACCATAAATAAACTAAACTAAATAAAAATAAAAAATTAACCTAAATAAAAATAAAATATAAAATAAACTAAAATAAATAAAAAATAAACTAAATAAACTTAAACTTACTAGTTTACTTAATTTTGAAAAAACAAAAATAAATAAATAAATTGAAATTGAAATTTTAAAAAAAACCCTAACCCTAAACCATAAATCCCTAAACACTAAACTGTAAACCATAAACCCTAAACTATAAACCCTAAATCCTAAACCCTAAGCCCCAAACCCTAAACCCTAAAAACCTAAAAACATTAACCTAAACTAATTAAAACCTAAAAATAAAATAAAAAAAGCTAAACATTAATAAAACAAAAAAAAATAAAATAAAAACCTAAACTTAAACCTAAAAATAAAATAAAATGAAAAATAACAACTAAACTAAAATAAAATAAATAAAAACCAAAACTAAACTAAAAATATAAAGTAAACCTAAAAATAAAAAACTTAAATAAAATAAAAACTAAATGTATAATAAAAATAATAAACCTAAAATAAAATAAAAACTAAATAAAAACATAAACCTAAAAAATGAACCTAAAAATAAAACCTAAAAACAAATAAAAAATAAAACCTAAACCACAACTAAAAAATAAACCTAAACCTAAATTAAACCAAATAAAATTAACCTAAACAATAAACTAAACTGAAATAAATGAAACATAAAACTAAACCTAAACTAAACCTAAACACTAAACTAAATAAAATAAAATAAGCTAAAAATAAATCTAAACCTAAACTAAGAAATAAAATCTAAAATAAACCTAAAATAAAACCTAAAACCTAAACAAAAAAAAACTAAACCTAAACCTAAACCAAAAAAATTAAATAAAAATAAAACTAAGGTGAAAAAATATAAACCCAAACCTAAACCTAAAAAAATAAACTAAAATAAATAAACATAAATAAATAAACTAATCTATATAAAATTAAAAAATAAACCTAAATAAAAATAAAAAATGAACTAAAATAAATTAAAAATAAACTAAATAAACCTAAACCTACCACTTTACTTTTATAAAACCCTAAACCTAAAATAAACCATAAACCCAAACCCTAAAAAACCCTCTAAACCAAAACCTAAACCTAAACTCCCCAAACCTAAATCCTACCACAAACCATAAAACCACTCTAACCTCCATAAACCCTAAACTTGTAACCTAAACTCATGCAACCTAAACCATAAACCCTACCATAAACCCTCCCTCTCTCCCTACACCCTCTACTACCTTAAACCACCCCACCTCCAAACCCTATCCTCCTAAACCACTCCTCAAAACCCTAAACCCTAAAGCCTAAACACTAAACCTTAAACCCTAAGCCCTAAACCCTAAACCCTAAACCTGAAACTTATTTTTACTTTTTAGCTTGAGCTGGGTTATTTTTTTAACCTCTTACTTTTGGGTTGGCCTAATTGTTGCTCCCTGGAGGTTCTGCTTTTCAACCTAGTTGGCTTGGTTTTATTTGGCCTGGTGGCTACTGTCTTCTATACCTTATTACTCTAGTCGCTGGTGAATGAGATGGTTTCTGCTCAAGCTTTATTCTATTTTCTACACATGTTGGTTAGTTGGCTCTCCTCTTGAACTCAAATTACTTTTTACTAGTTTTTCATGGTTGGATGGGTGGCCTTCCTAATGAGAACTGCTATTGAATATTCTCTTTCTGATCCTGTAGAATTTCCTAACTACTTTTTTGGGGATTGCCTCTTAGTTCCTTATTATTTGTTGTTGGATCCTTCTTTTGCCTTGGTTTTGTGTTTGCTTATTCTCCTGGGATTAACCTCTATTGGGTGCGTTGTTTGCAGCACATTTTATGTTGTTATAATGCTTCCTGTAGGGTT
This sequence comes from Cymbidium sinense, assembly GCA_021442155.1. Lineage (NCBI taxonomy): Eukaryota > Viridiplantae > Streptophyta > Magnoliopsida > Asparagales > Orchidaceae > Cymbidium > Cymbidium sinense. The sequence goes on along the minus strand of CM038230.1, from coordinate 88,036,092 downwards.
AGACTTTGTTGCTGGGGAAGTTTAGTTTTTTGGCTACTCTTGGCTAGCTGCTATTGTTGCCTTTCTATGGTGGTTGTGCTTCTTTTGGACCTCTATTGTGTGGTGCTTTATTGGTTTTCTACTTTTCCTTGGCTGCTGGCGATGCATCCTTTGTTGGTTACTTATGATGGGCTATTCTCTGGTGGTTGCCTTATGGCTATTTTACTAAGTTGGTTTGGTTGGAGGACTTTTAGTTGTCCTTAGAATCTTGGTTGGTTAATTGTTTTCCTTTTTGTTGGTTTTTTCTCTATTAATTGGCATGGTTCTGCTACTTATTGATGGTTGGTTCTAATTTTTCCTAGTTTAGAGATTGGATGGGTATTTGGACAATGGCTATTGTTGGTGTTCTGACTTTATTCTAGCCTCTCTCTGGTTATTGTGATTAACCTGTTATGGTTTTTGTTTGGTGGTTTCTCTTAATTCTTGTTGGTTGCTCTGTTTAATGGTGCAAGATCTAGAACTCTATGGACGCCTTGGATGTTTATTTGTCAGTATCTTTGGCTATCATGGCTTTGATGCTACTCACCTCTTCTCTCTAGTTGGTAGCATTACATATGATTGTAAACCTTCTTTATGAAATTTGGATGCGCATATGTATTGTTGCCCCTTGAGATGATCCTAACTGAGCCCGAGCCTACTCTTTCTCAGCTCTCTCTCCTTTTCCTCTCTTTATCCTTATCCTTTTAGCTATGATTTTTTCCTTTTTAGTGTTTTGCAGGTTTCTTTAACAGGTTGGAACTTTACAGAGGGAATGGTCGTTACTCAGTCAACCCAAGTGTTGTTGTTATCGATCTTGCTTATCTTGCTTTCTCAAATATATCATGAACTTCTTTTGACTTATCCTTTTACTAATTTCAGGATTTGTTTTAGTCTTACTTTGTGTCTTTTTCTCTTATGCTTTCTAGCTGTTGTATTTGCTCTTTTGTTTTCTATTCTTTTTCTAATGTACTAAGATCGGTTAGCTCTTTTAGGTTCTTGTTGCTCTCGAGCAAAGAATTTTAGAGCTTTACCCTTTTAAGGACATTGTATCTTTTCCTTTTTTATAATAAAATTCTCCAAAAAAATCCTAAACCATAAAAATCCTAATCACTAAACCCTAAACCCTAAACCCTAAACCAAACCTAAACTAAACCCTAAACCATAAACCTAAACCCCCAAACTAAACCCACCCACCACAAGCCTAAAGCTAAAATCCTAAACCTAAACTAAATAAAACCTAAAAATAAAATAAATAAAAAAACTTAAACCAAAAAAAAAAAACTAAAACCTAAATATGAGAAGAAAATAAATAAAAAATAAGAAATACACTAAAATAAATAAATAACTAAAAAAAAAATAAAATAAAATAAAATAAAACTAAATAAAATTGGACAGCAAACCTAAAGGCAAAATAAGACCAAACCTAAAATAAAATAAATGTTAAAAAACTCTAACCCTAAAACTAATCTGACCCTAACTGAATAAACCCTAGGCCCACCCAATTAAACTCCAGACCATGAGCCACTGACCCTGAGGCAAACCCAACCACCCAGGCCCTAAACCCACTGGGCTAAACCCTAAACCTAAAACCTAAACCCCACCCCAAACCCCTCCACTAGCCATAAATCCTACCACACCACCCACCCTAAATCATGACCATAAACCACTCCCTAAAACCTAAACCTAAATATAAAACAAAATAAAAGATAAAATAAATGCCAACTAAAACCTAAATCAAACCTAAAATAAAATAAAATAAAATATAAAACTAAACTAAAATAAAATAAATAAAACCTAAACTAAAATTAAAATAAAATAAACCTAAAATAAAAGCTAATTAAAATAAAAACTAAACCTAAAATAAAATAAAATAAACATAAGATAAAATAAAATAAAACTATATAAAATCAGAAACCTAAAAAATAAACCTAAAAAGAAACAAAAAATAACTCCTAAACCCTATACTAAAAAAAACTAAACCTAAAATAAAATTAAAATAAACAAAATAAAATAAACCTAAACCTAAACTAAAATAATCTAAAAATAAATAAATAAAACTTAAACCTATACCTAAAATAAACTAAACCAAAACCTAAACTTAAACTAAAAAATAAAATAATCTAAAAATAAACTAAGCCTAAACTAAAAAATAAAACCTAAAATAATAACCTAAAACCTAAACCTAAAAAAATAAAATAAAATTCTAAATCTAATTCAAATAATAAAATATAAATCCTAAACCTAAAAAATAAAAATAAAAATGAAACTAAACTAGAAAATATACTTGAACCTAAACGTAAACCTAAAAAATAAACTAAAATAACCTACACTAAAATAAATAAATCTAATAAAATAAAAATAAACTAAATAAAATAAAAAATAAACATAAATAAAAATATAAAATATAAAATGAAATAAATAAAAAAATAAACTAAATAAACCAAAACCTATCGGGTTTATTTGTTTAAAGAAACCTAAACCTACCCTAAACCATATCTGGACCAAACCCTGAGCTCACACCACTCCTAAATCTGTGCAAACCAACCCTAACCTAAACTAAACCACCTCTAAACCTAAACCCTACTCAAAGACCACTAGGCCCTACCCCTGAGGCCCCAAGGCCCTACCCCCCTCCTGGGCCACTCCAGGCCACTGAGCCCCCAGATCTCTTCCCAACCACAGGCCAACCCTGACCCAACTCAGGCCAACCCTGGGCCACTGGCTACCCCACTCTTAAATACCTAAATCCTGGGCCCCAGGCCTCCACTAACCAACTCCACCCTGGGTTCTACCCTCTACCTAACCCTGACTCCTAAACCTCCCTCCCTAACCCCTCCACCCCAACCCCTGACCCTCCCCAAACCTCAAATAAATAAATTTAAAAATAATCCTAATCCCACTAATAAACTAAACTAAACCTAAACCACTACCCAATCTAAATCCACAAAAGTAACTAAATAATTTATAAAGTAAACATAAACCCACCTAACTAAGAGCAACCTAAACCCTAAAAAGAATGAGAACCTTACGGGAACATCACCATCAACTAGACTGGTCTAGATATGGCGATGGAGGCAAAGCGGGCGGTAGTGGTGGTGGGGATCTAGAATGCAGTGGATATGGAGGTGGTGGTCAAAGCAATGGTGATTATGCAAGCGGGAAGAGCGATGGAGGTTATAGCCGTTGTGGTGGCGGAGGGAGAGATAGGAGATATGATGGTGGATCCCTCTACTCGAAAGGCTAGGGATGTTAGAGAACTAAGAAACGATCGATGTGTATTAATGGAAGTATTTATAGCGAGAGATTCTAGTTATCTATGATTTTTGATTTGCTCTATGCGTGCTCATTTTCTATCTATGTTATCGATTGTGCCTTAGAAAACTTGGTGGTTACTTGGTTGATGAAATCAAAAAGAAGAAATGTTTAATCTGAATTTGTTCTCGATTAAAAAAAATTAAAAACCCTAAACCCTAAACTAAAACCTAAACCTTAAACCTAAAACCTAAACCCTAAACCTTAACTTAAACCCTAAACCCTAAACCCCTAAAACTAAACCAAAACCTAAAACCTAAACCCAAACCCTAAACCCCACAAACCTAAACTCTAAACCCTAAACCCCAAACCAAACCCTAATCCCTAAAACCCTAAATTAATCCCAAACCCTAAATCAAAACCCTAAAACAAACATAAACTAAATAAAACTTAAAATAAAATAAATATAAAACATAAACCAAAATGAAATAAAAAAATAAAATAAAATAAAATCTTAAACTAAAACCTAAACGTTAACCTAAACCTAAAAAGAAAATAAAATAAAAATAAAAACTAAACTAAAATAAAATAAATAAAACTAAACCTAAAAAATAAACCTAAACCTAAATGTAAACCTAAAAAATAACTACAATAGAAAACTTAAACTAAAATAAATAAACTAAACTAAATAAAAATAAAAATAAACCTAAATCAAAATGAGAAATAAAAAATAAACTAAAATAAATAAAAAATAAAATAAATAAACTAAATAAACCAAAATCTACTAGTTTTATATAAAATAAAATATAAATAAGTAAAAAAAAACCATAACCCTAAATCATAAACCTTAAACCATAAACCCTAAACCCTAAATACTAAAACACTACCTTAAACCCTAAACACTAAAATACAATCCTCTAACCAACCCTAAACCTAAACCCAAACCCCAAATCCTAAACCCTAAACTCTAAACCCTAAACCTTAAAAACCTAAAAACTTTAACCTAAACTAAATAAAATCTAAAAATAAAATAAATAAATAAACTTAAACATAAATAAAATAAAATAAAAACCTAAATTAAAACCTAAACCTAAACTTAAACCTAAAAATAAAATAAAATAAAAATAAAAACTAAACTAAAATATAATAATTAAAAACCTAAACTAGACTATAAAATAAAATAAACCTCAAACTAAAAAAGTGAAATAAAAAAAACTAAATGTAAAATAAAAATAAAATAAACCTAAAATAAAATAAAATCAAAAATGAATAAAACCTAAACCTAAATAATAAAACTAAAAATTAAATCTAAAAATAAATAAATAAATAAAACCTAAACCATAAACTAAAAAAAACTAAACCTAAAATAACCAAAATAAAATAAACATAAACCTAAACTAAAATAAATAAAACATTAACCTAAACCTAAAATAAACTAAACCTAAACCTTAAGCTGAATAAAATAAATTAAATTAAATTAAAATAAACCTAAACCTAAGCTTTAAAATTAAACTGAAAAATAAACCTAAAATAAAAACATAAAACTAAAACCTAAAAAAATAAATTAAAAAACTAACCTAAACTTAAAAATAAATAAAACCTAAACCTTAAAAATAAAATAAAAATAAAACTAAGCTAAAAAATAATCATAAACCTAAACCTAAACCTAAAAATAAACTAAAATAAAAAACTTAAACTAAAATAAATAAGCTAAACTAAATAAATAAATAAACCTAAATAAAAATAAAAAATATAATAAAGTAAAATAAATAAAAAATAAACTAAATAAACCTAAACTACCAGGTTACTTAATTTAAAAAAACCCTAAAGCTAGAATAAACCCTAAACCCTAAAAACCTAAACCCTAAACCCTACCTAAATCCTTAACCCTAAACCTTAAACTAACATAAACCCCTAAACCCTAAACTGAACCTAAAACCTAAACCCTATACCCCCTACAACCCTAAACCCTACAACCCTAAACCCTAAACCTTAATCCCCCAAAACCCTAAACCCTAAAGCCTAAATACTAAACCCTAAACCCTAAACCCTACAACCTAACCATAAACCTTAAACTCTACATTCAAAACCTTAAACTTATTTTCACTTTTTAGCCTAAGCTGGGTTATATTTTTGACCTCTTGCTTTTGGGTTGGCTTAGTTGTTGCTGACTTTTCAACCTAGGTTAGCTTGGTTTTTTTAGCTTGGTGGCTGATATCTTCTCTGTCTTGTTACTCTAGTTGCTGGTTGATGAGATGGCTTCTGCCCTAGCTTTATTATGTTTTCTGCACTACTTGGTTTGTTGGCTCTCCACTTGAACTCAAATTACTTTTACTAGTTTTTCATGGTTGGATGGGTGGCCTTCCTAGTGGGAACTATTATTGGTTGTTGCCTTTCTGGGCCTTATTTTTGAGAATTTCATTGTTTTTTAGGGGTTGCCTCCTTGTTCCTTGTTTTTCATTGCTAGATCCTTCTTTTTCCTTGGTTTGTGTTTGCTTATTCTTCTGGGATTAGCCTCTGATGGGTGCGTTGTTTGCATCACATTTTATGTTATTTTTATGCTTCCTGTCAAGTTAGTCTTTATTGCTGGGGAAGTTTGGTTTTTTGACTAGTCCTGGCTAGCTACTACTGTTGCCTTTATATGGTGGTTGTGCTTCTATTAGACCTCTATTTTGTGGCACTTTATTGGTTTTTTGCTTTTCCTTAGCTATTGGGGATGCTACCTTTGTTGGTTACTTATGATGGGCTATTCTCTGGTAGTCGCCTTATGGCTATTTTACTTAGCTGGTTTGGTTGGAGGACTTTGAGTAATCTTTAGAATCTTGGTTGGTTGATTTTTTTTTCCTTGTTGGTCTATTCCTTATTCTTGGACAATTTGTTAGAGCCATTTGCTATAGAAACTTTGTTTATCTTATTGGTTTCTAGTGGTTGGTGGCTGCCTTTTGCCCCCTTTTGTGCAGCTATTTTGTCTTCTGGTGATTTGCACTAGCTGCAGCTTATGTTTCCATCAATTGATGGTTTCATTTCTGAGTTGTTTAGTCGTTTGTTGCTGCTCACCATGGTTTGGCTTGTTGACTACTACTTATTGGGACTTTGGCTTGAGGGCTCTTATCTTGGTTTTGTTGGTTGTTTCTCTGTTGCATGCTGATGGCTGGTTTAGTTTTTCCTAGTTTAGAGCTTGGATCGATATTTGGATATTGGCTATTGTTGGTGTTCTAACTTTGTTCTAGCCTCTCTCAAGGTTATTGTGATTAGTCTATTATGGTTTTTGTTTATTGGTTTGGTTGCTAGCTAGTTGTTGGCTGGTTGTTCTTTGTTTAATGGTGCGATCGGAACTATGGACTACTGGCCTTGGATGTTTGCATGTATCAGGTATCTTGGGTATGATGGATTTGATGTTACTCACCTCTTCTCTTTGGTTGGTAGCATTATATATGATTGTAACCCTTCTTTATGAAACTTTGATGCTAATATATATTATTGACCCTTCAGATGATCCTAATTGAGCCTGAGCCTTCTCTTTCTCAGCTCTATCCTTTTCCTCTCTTTATCCTTATCCTTTTTGGCTATGACTTTTGCTTTTGTAGTGTTTTGTAGATTTCTTTTACAAGTTGGAACTTTATGAGGGAATGGTCATTACTCAGTCAATCGAAGTGTTGTAGTTGTGGATCTTGCTTATCTTGGTTTCTCAAAGGAATCATGAACTGCTGTTGGCTCATTCTTTTACTATTTTCAGGATTTGTTTTAGTCTTACTCTGTGTCTTTTTTGTTTGTGCTTTTTAGCTGTTGTATTTCCTCTTTTATTTTCTTTTCTTTTCCTAATATACTTAGATGGGCATCTAGCTCTTTAGGTTTCTTACTGCTCTAAGAGCTGTAGAATTTTAAAGCTTTACCCCTTTTAAGAACATTGTATCTTTTCCTTTTATGGCAATAAAATTCTAACCCACCCCCCCTACAAAACAAAAACCCTAAACCCTAAACCCAAAAACTTAAACCCTAAACCTTAAATCCTAAACCCTAAACCCCAAACCCTAAACCCTAAACCCTAAAAAGCTAAAAACCTAAACCTAAACTAAATAAAACCTAAAAATAAAATAAATAAAAAATCCTAAACGAAAATAAAATAAAAATATAAAATGAAAAAAAAAAACTAAAACCTAAACCTAAACTAAAGATAATAAAATTAAAAATAAAAAACTAAACTAACATAAAATAAATAAAAACCTAAACTGAACTAAAAAATAAATAACCTAAAAAAAACTAAACCTAAAATAAAAATAAACTAAATCAAAAATAAAATAAAATAAAAATTGAATACCATCCTAAACCTAAAAAAAAAATCTTAAAATAAAACCTAAAAATAAATAAAACATAAAACATAAACCCTGAACTAAAAAAAAAAAACCCTAAACCAAAAATAAAAATATAATAAACCTAAACCTAAACTAAAGAAATTAAACTAAATAAAATAAAAATAAACTAAACCTACCAAAACTTATACTAAATAAAATAAAATAAAATAAAAATAAACCTAAACCTACACTAAAAAATAAAACCTAAAAATAAAAAAAAAATGAAAACCTAAAACCTAAACTTAAGAAAATAAAATAAAAACCTAAACCTAAACCTAAAAAAAGCATTAACCTAAAAACTAAACTAAAAATAAAACTAAACTAAAAAATAAACCTAAACCTAAAAACTAAACTAAAATAAACAACCTAAAATAAAATAAATAAACATAAAATAAATAAACTAAACTAAATAAAAATAAAAAACCTAAATAAAAATAAAAAAATAAAATAAACTAAAATAAATAAAAAATAAACTAAATAAACCTAAACTTGCCCATTTACTTAATTTTCAAAAAATAAAAATGAAATAAAAAAGACCGAATCGTAAACCCTAAACCCTAAACCCTAAACTAACCCTAAACCCTAAACCCTAAATCCTAACCCTAACCCTAAGCCCTAGCCCTAAACCGAAACCCTAAACCCTAAACCCTAAATCCTAAAACCTTAAACCCTAAAACCATAACCCTTAAACCCTAAACTAACCCTAAACCCTAACCATACTAAATACCCTAAACCTGAACCTAAATAAATAAAAAAAAATAAAATAAATTATTTAAACTAAATAAAGTAAAAAAAATAAAATAAAATAAAAACCTAAACTAAAACTTGAGCCTAAACCTAAAAATAAAATAAAATAAAATAAAAATAAAATAAATTAAAATAAAATATAAAAAACCTAAACTAAATTAAAAAATAAAATAAACCTAAGAATAAAAAACTTAAATAAAATAAAAACTAAACATAAAATAAAAAAATAAACCTAAAATAAAATAAATTAAAAATTAAATAAAAACCTAAATTGAAAAAATAAACATTAAAATAAAACCTAAAACTAAATAAAAATAAAACCTTAACCCTAAACTAAAAAAAAAACCTAAACCTAAAATAAAAAATAAAAACAAAATAAAAAAATAAACTAAATCATAAAATAAACTAAACTAAAATAAATAAAACCTAAACCTAAACCTAAAATAAACTAAACCTAAACTAAAACATAAACTAAATAAAAGAAAATAAACTAAAGTAAACCTAAACCAAAACTAAACATTAAAACCTAAAAATAAACCTAAAATAAAAACCTAAAACCTAAACATAAAAAATAAAATAAAAACTTAAACATAATAATAATATATAAAACCTAAACCAAAATAAAAAATAAAAATAAATTTCAACTAAAAATAAATCTAAACCTAAACCTAAAAAATAAACTAAAATAAAAAGCCTTAACTAATATAAATAAACCTAAAATCAATAAACTAAACTAAATATAAAATAAAAAATAAACCTAAGGAAAAATAAAAAATAAAATAAAATACAATAAAATAAATAAAAAATAAACCAAATAAGCTAAATAAACCTAAACCTACCAGTTTAGTTTATTTAAAAAAAATCTATAAACCTTAAACCCTAAACCTTAAAAAATCCTAAACTCTAAATCCTAAACCCTATACCTTATACCCTAACCCTAACCCTAAACCCTAAACCCTAAACCCCAAAACCATAGACCTAAACCTAACTAAATAAATTAAAAAATAAACATAAACCCTAAAACCAAATAAACTTAAACTTAAACCTAAAACCTAAGAATGGGTAGAACCTTGATGGCAGGGACATCACCGCCAACCAGGTTCAGTCTAGATCTAGTGGTGGAGGCTAAGGCAGAGGCAAATGTTATCACAGGGGTGGTGGGGATCTGGAGGTGCTGTTGGAAATGGAGGTGGTGGTCAGATTAGTGGTGCTCATGGAGGAAGGAGTAGCAATAGAGGTTATAGCCTTGGTGGTGGCGGAGGGAGAGATTGGGGACATGATGGTGGATCCTGCTACTCGAGAAGTCAGGGTGGTTCTGATGGAAACTGGAGAAACTGAAGAACGATCGATCCTATCTGCTACATATAGAACTGTATCTTTACGGTAGAGACGATTCATGTTATCTACAATTTTTGATTTGCTCTATGCGTGCTCATTTTTTAAAACTTAGTGTGTTACTTGGTTGATGAAATCCAAAAGAAGAAATGCTAAATCAGAATTTGTTTCTGTTAAAAAAAACTAAAATCCTAAACTAAAACCTGAACCCTAAACCTAAAAGCTGAACCTTAAACCTTATACCCTAAAACAATCCAAACCACAAACCTGGCCTAAACCCTAAACCATATCCCAAACCCTAAACCTAACTAAATCCCAACCCTAACAAAATCTAAACCAAAACCCTAAAAACCATAAACCCCAAACTCTGTGCTAAATCTATAATCTTAAACTTAACCTAAACCTAAACCCTAAACGAAACCCCACCCTAAACCCAAACCCTAAACCTTAAACCTCAACCTAAAACCATAAACCCTAAAACCCTAAACCTAAATCCTAAAGTGAGCCTCCTGACCCTGCAAACCACACCCTACTATATCCTAAACCCTACTAACAGACCCTAAACCCTAACTCTAAACCTTAAGCCCAAACTTAAACCATACCCTAAACCCTATAACCTAAACCTCCCAACTAAAACTTAAACCTACTATATAAATTCTAAAATAAGATAAAAACTAAACAACATATAAAGATAATAGAAAGACCTAAACCTTAAAATAAAATAAAATAAACTAATAAAATAAACTAAAATAAAATAAATAAAATCTACTAAAGATAAAATAAACTTAAATATAAAACACGGATAAATTAAAACTAAATGTAAAATAAAATAAAATAAAATAAAACCCTGCACTCTAAATCCTAAACCATAAACCCATCCTAAACCCTAAATCCAACTCAAAGCCCTAAACCCTAAACCACCACCATAAACCATACCTAAACAACCTTCCCACCCTAAACTTACCTAAACCCTAAACCCAGGCTAAAACCCTAAACCCTCCCTAAACCCTGGGCCCTGCTCAAAATCCTAAACTTGCCTAAACACTAAACCCTTCACAAATCCCAAACACTAACCCTAAACCCTCAACCCCAAAACCATAAACCTTAAAACCCTAAACTCTAAAATCTTAAAACCCTAAAACCTAAACCTAAACTAAATAAACTAAAATAAAATAAATATAAAACCTAAACTTAAATAAAATAGAAAAATAAAATAAAATATAATCTAAACTAAACCTAAACTTAAACCTAAAAATATTTTAAATATACTAATAAAATAAATTAAATAAAATAAACCCTAAACTAAACTAAAATAAAATAAATCTAAGAATAAAATATAAATAAAATAAAACTAAATGTAAATAATAATAAAATAAATAAAATAAAATTAAATCCTGACCTAAACCCTAAACCTTAAATCATAAACCACTTAAAATCAGCCCACATGCCTAAACCCTAAACCTACAACCCTAAACCCTAAACAAAAAACCTAATCCCCAAACCCTAAAAAACCCTAAACCTTAAACCATAATCCTAAATCCTAACCCCAAAACCTCAGGCCTAAACCCTACCCCAAACACTAAACCCTATGACACTAAACCATAATTTTTAAACCCTAAACACTAAATCATAAACCCTAAACACTAAATCCTAAACTGTAAACTATAAATCATAAACCCTAAGCCCTAAAGCCTAAATAATCATGGGCCCTAAACCCTACCCACCCACCTAAATCTTAAACTTTAAACTGGGCCACCACACTGACACTGGATCTTAACCTCCAACTAATCCTAAACCTGGGCCACTAAACTAAGTGTCTAATGACCTCCCCAAACCCTAAACTCAGGTTGTAACTGACCTAACTGCGCCTATCACAAACCACTCCACCCACCCACCTAAAACCCTAAACCCTAAACCTTAAATCCATAAACCCTCCCAAAACCCCCTAAAGTGCTAAAAGTCTAAACCCCCCACCCTAAACATCTACCATGTCTTTGACCCTAAACCTAAAGCCCTCCTAAATCCTAACCCTAAACCCTAAACCATAAAACTTTAAACCTTAAACCCTAAAATTGTAAACCCTATACCCTAAACCCCAAACCTCTAAACCCTAAAAACCTAAACTTAAACTAAATAAAACCTAAAAATAAAATAAATAAATAAACTAAACATAAATAAAATAATAAAATAATAAAATAAAATAAAATAAAAACCTAAAATGAAAACCTAAACTTAAAATATATATATATACTAATAAAAATAAATTAAATATAATGAAAACTAAACATAAAATAATAATAAAATAAACCTAAAATAAGTACATCTCCCAACAGCGAATGCTAGTATCCCCTAAGTTCATGATTTGTTCATTAGGGAGATCATCACTAAGTGGAGAGTCATTAGGAAGTAGGTGTGCTGCTAAGAAATCTGCTAGCGCTTGTCCTTTCATCGCATGGAGGGATACAAAAAAAATGTCAAACTACGAGAGGATCATGGACCGTCGTGCCAACCATCCAGATAGTGTCAGTCGTATCATTAGATACTATAGTGGATTGATCCTAAAGATTAAGTTTACCTTATGAGGAAGCATGTTGGGTTGTTGCCTTGGGATGCAAAGATTAAAGCTAAGCTAATGCTTCTCAATGGGTAGATAATTAGCCTAAGCAGGGATTAGATGATGGTTGAGGTAGTAGAGTATGTTTTCCATCCCTTCATCATTAGCTTGGGTCAACAAAACTACCAAGGGAGTCATCTAATGCAATGGTGTAAAGTATTAGCGGCTTTCTAAGATAGGGACTACTAGAACTAACAGTGTCATCAGGTAATGCTTGATGTCTTCAAAGGCATGCACACACTTGTCATCCTACTTGAACTTGGCATCCTTTTTGACAAGTGTTAAGAATGGCTGGCATCTTTATAATAGGTTGGATATAAAGCATCTTAGATATGATAATTGCCCTTGGCATGATCTTAGTTGAGTTAAATTTTAGGGGTTCCATTTCTAATATCACCTTGATCTTCTAGATTGATTACAATTCTTTAGTGTCGTACAACAAACCCAAGGAATTTCCCTGAAGCTACTCTGAATGCACACTTTAAGGGATTCATTTTGAGGTTAAATTGTCTTAACTGTTTGAATACTACTCTCAAGTCAAAGGTATGGCCTTTCTTTTCTCTACTTTCGAAGATCGACATGATGATGAATGAATGAGTTAGTTGAAGATTCGAGTCATTGTCCACTGGTATGCAGTACTAGCATTTTTAAGGCTGAAGAGCATGACCTTATAGCAATAGATTCTGATCAGGGTTCTAAAAGCAATATTTATTTCATCTTCAGGAACCATCTTTATTTGGTTATATCCAGATGAGCCATCCATGAAAGAGAAAACTGCATGAGATGAGGCAATGTCCACCATCAGCTCTAGGATTGATAGTGGAAATTCATCTTTTGGACATGCTTTATTTAAATCCATAAAATCCATGCATATATGAATTTGGCCATTCTTTTTCTTAATTGGGATGACACTGGCTAACCTAAGTATTTTTCTTTCGGAATGAAGTTAGCATTGATCAATTTCTTGACTTTAGAAATGACCAATTGTTCTATGTCTTATTGCATGTGTCTAGGAGCTTGCTTGATAGGGTTAGCAGTAGGCTCTATTGCTAGTTTATGGACTGCTACATCAAGAGCCAATCCAGTCATCTCTTCATAACTCCATGCAAAGTGGTCCATAAACTCAGTCAATAGCCTAATAAAGTCATTGGTTTCAATTTCATTCAATAAAGAATTGATGTATGTCGGGTGTGGATCATCTTTAGCTCTTAAGTTGATTTCTTTGAGCTCATCGATGGTTGACTTAATCTCTTCTTTGAACTTTGGTAGTGCATCTTTGACTTAAAAAATCATTTGGATCATCTAAAGTTTCTAAGCACAACTACTCATATGAGTTAATGTGACTTGAAAATAAATTATTAATTCTAAATGATTGGTGATGACTAAGCTGTAATCATCATCATCGATTGGAACCACTTCACCAAATCTTAGTCCCGGTCTTGATTGAGAGCTTTTGCATTTGTTCTTACATATTCTTTTGAAGTAGTCTGACCTATGCTTTGACCAAGTATGTGGGATTAACCCTTTCTTTGCTAAATTATGAACACAAGGTAATTACCAATCAAAAGGTAATTCTATTAAATATTTATAAGATTCATCCTCAAGTTCTACATCAACTTCTTGAATTGAGGATGATGTTTATAGAAAGAACCTCTATGACTTCACACCTGTGGATGTCTTATGGGCTTCCTTAACTACCAAGCCCTCAGATTCTTGAGAGGAAAGTGGGGTTAGAGCAAAGGTTCCCAACTAATGCCTAACTTATTCACATATAGACTTGGAGACACTTATGTTTACTTTGGAGCTGGTCTTCATCACTATCTCGTCAAGTCATCTCTAAGAGAATCTACCACCGAGAAGAGTGACGGTGTGCTAACCGTATAAGACTCATCCTATGAACTAGATTCTAAGTCTATATGGATAGCAGGTGTACTCTTAGTAGCTGGGACATATCTTCTATTGGGTGGCCAATAAGGAGATTTTCCACCCCTGGAACTGCCTCTAAACTAGCCTCTTTATCTTCTAGGTGGAGATCAGGTCATCCTACCCATATGTTTGAATAGAGTAACGAACTGTGGGTGGAATCTAATGTCAGGCTCCACTTTCTCCTCCAAGTTTATTTCAGCTCCCTTTTATTTTCTTTTTTATTTTCTCTTTTCTTTTCTTTTTTTTTCTCTTCCTTTTTCTTTCTCTTTTTCTTTTATTTCTAAACTTTGGCCAAGTTTATGAGAATAGAATTGTTGATTTTGAGGGAGGTAGTAAGCTACATCATCATATATGCCAGCCTCATGAACTATAAATGGCTTGAGATCTCCTTTGACATAGTAGACAATCCCACCTCTCAAAAACTTCATACACTAATGTAGAAAGGATGGAACTATGATGTTCTCATGTATCCATGTTCTCCCAAACAAAGCATTGAAAGATGTATTCGAGTCTATAATGTGAAACTTGGCTTCGGTCTTTCAATCATCTATCTCCAAGGCAACACTGTGGAGCCTAAGGCCTGTTGACCTCACTTTTGGAATGTGGATTCAATCTTCTCATCTTAGCCTTAGAAGTCATCTAGACACTAAGACTTCTCTAGTCATAAGATACTTCTAACAATTATTGAAACACTTAACCTAAGCCTAAAGACTTAGAAGGGCTAACCATAAGATTAGGTTATGCCTTAGGGATTAGGATAATTGACCTATTCTACAAGCGAAATCCAATCCATGTTCACCTTCTCAAACTAAACCTCAAGTTCAATCCAAACTTCAAATCGAAATCCAAATCCAAATCCAAATTCCAAAACCAAATGGTTGAAGCCCATGATCAAATCCAAATTTGAAAGCCTCCTTAAGCCATATGACCTATCCCATGGACTTAGCCAAATCTTAATCCAAATCAATCCAAATTAACTGATTTTCTCATAATCAATTTATATCTTCAATCATCCTCCTAAATATAAATCAAATCTACATTCCAATGATCAAAACTAAATCAATTAAATCAAATTAAATCAAAACTCTTTCGAAGCCATATGACCTATCCATGGACTTAGCCAATCCAAATCAAGTCAAACTCAATTGATTTTCTCCCAAATCAATCATATTTTCAATCATCTTCACAAATTTAAATGAAATATACATTTAAATGATCAAAACTAAATCAAACCAAATCAAAATCCAAACCTAAGCCACATGACCTAACTCCATGGACTTAGCCAAATTTCTTCATTCCAAAACCCAAATTCAATTTATTTTCTCATGAATCAATCATACCTTCAATCATATTCGCAAGTATAAATAAAATCTATAATCATCAAGCCAAACCAAAATCAACCCAAGTCAAACCCAACTTAAATGTTTTGACTTGAAATGTTCAAATGAACCAAAACCCATTTGAACCCAAGCTAATTGCAATTGAATTTATATATCAATCCCAAATCCATATATAAACTCAACTAAATCAAACTCAACCCAAAATCAAGCCAACTATCCCCAATTGGTCTACTTGACCCAATGTGGCCAACTTGACCTATTTGAGCCAAGTTCTAATCCTACACAAATTAGATTGAACCAAGCCCATCAAAACCTCCCATCATGATCGTTGATCACCCTAAGTTGATCAAAGGTCACAAACTGGGTCAAACCAAGTCAACTTGGTCATTTTACCAAGTCAACCACTTAACCCATATGAACTTAAACTAGCCAAATTGCAACATAAGCCAAATCCCTTGAAACAAATGATTCATACCAAATCAAAATCAATATTTGAATATGACTTGACCTTCAATTGAGTCAAACCAAATCCAATTGGCCCTCTTGACCCAAGTTGACCCAAATTGACCTAAAAGACCAAATTGGGTCAAATCAAAATATAAACCAAATTGATAGCAACCAATGGCTCAAGTTCATTCTAAATTGATTGTTGAACTTGACCAAAGCCATGATTGGACCTAATTGAACCCAATTGACCTACTTATCCCAATTTGACCTAAAAGTTCAAGTTGGCCTAAATCAAAACCAAATCCAAATTAATTGAAACCAAAGCCTACAATCAGCTTCAATTGGTCAAATAAACCCAAACCAACACTCAACCCAAGCCAATTTGGCCAATTTGATCAAATTGGTCAACTTAACCCATTTGACCCAAATGAATTCAGATGAGTCAAAACCAAATCTAAGCCAAACTAAACCAAACCAATTGAACCAAAATAACCCAAATGATCATATGAACTTGACCCAAACCTTGGTTTGACCCAATTTGACCAATTGGTCAACTTGACCCACCTAATCGAATTTGACCTAAATGAGTCAAATTGAGCCAAACTTAACCAAATCAACTCCAACTGACTTGAAATTTGGTCTAACACACTTTTGGCTCATTTCAAATATGCTCAAAATAAATCCAATGCCAAATGATCATTCTACCCTTTGGTCAAGGGCATCACATGAGACAAATCACCCATGTAAGTGGTCATTTCCATTCCTTCCACTTGGTAATCGCATAATGGTCCACCTAGGCACCTTGGACACCGCTCAACCTAATCCAGGGTGGTTGGGCCATGACCCATGGGAGGTAAAATCACCTCACCCTCCCCACAAGAGCATTTGAAACCCATAGCAAGAAGCCAAACTAGATCCCACCGTCTGGTCAAGATGAAGACGGGGGGGAGGATAAATTAAAAATAAAATCAAAAAATAAATTAAAAATAAACCTAACCTAAAAAATAAAATCAAAAACTAAACTAAAACTAAAAACCTAAAAACTAAACCTAAATAAATAAAATAAAAATCTAAATCTAAACCTAAAAATAAAAAATAAAACCTAAACCTAAAAAAAAATTTAAAAAAAACTCAACTAAAAAATAAACATAAACCTAAAAATAAACTAAGATAAAAAACCTAAACTAAAATAAATAAAATAAAAAATAAGAAATAATCTTAAATAAAAATAAAAAATAAAATAAACTAAAATAAATAAAAATTAAACTAAATAAAGTAAAACCTACTAGTTTACTTAATTAAAAAAAACCAAAACCCAAAATACTAAACCTTAAACCCTAAATCCTAAACCCTAAAATTAACCGTAAACTCAGAACCCAAAACCTACAACTCTAAACCCTAAACCCTAAAAAACTCTAAACCTTAAATCCTAAACTAATCCTAAACCCTAAACCATAAACCCTAAATCTTAAACCCTATAACCCTAACCCTTACCTTAAACCCTAAACCCTAACTATTAAAACCCCAAATCCTAAACCCTAAACCCTAACTGTTAAAACCTTAAACCCTAAACTAACCTAAACCTTAAAACCCAACAGAAGTTTAAGCCTAAAACCCTAAACTAACCTAAATTAAACCCTAAACCCTAAACCCTAAACTCTAAAGCTTAAACCCTAAACCTTAAACATGAAACCCTAAACCCGAATAACGTAAACCCTAAACCCTATGATGGTGGATCCCGCTACTCGAGTAGCCGAGGTGGTTCTAATGGGAACTAGAGAAACTGAAGAATGGCCAATCCGATCTGCTGCTTATGGAACTATGTCTTTACAGTAGATATAGTTATAGTTTTCTAGGGTTTTTGATTTTCTCTATGCGGCCATTTATGATCTATGTCATCGCATGTGTCTTAGAAAACTTGGTGTGTCACTTGGTTGATGAAATCAAAAAGAATAAATATTGAATCTAAATTTGACTATAAAACCCTCAAAACCTCTAAACCCTAAAACCTAATCCTAAACTAAACCTAACCCTCAAACTTAAACCCTAAACCTAAACCTTAAACCCTAAATTCTAAACAAACCTAAAATCCTAAGCTAACCTTGAACAAGAATCACTAAACCCTAAACCCTGAAAACCCTAACCTATAAAGCCTACCTGCTGAAGCCAAAAGCCTAAACCCTAAACCCTAAACCCTAAAACCCTAAACCCTAAACCCTAAAAACCTAAAATCCTAAACCTAAACTAAAAAAAACCTTAACAACAAATACAACAACAACAACAACAACAACAACAACAAGCCTTAATCCCACTAGGTGGGGTCGGCTACATGAATCATTCATCTCCATTGTGTCCTATTATGTGTCAAATTCTCATTTAAATCAAGTATACAAAGATCATTTTTTATACATCTTAACCAAGTATTTTTAGGTCTACCTCTACCTTTCTTAACATAAGGAAAATCTAATGCATCTACTCTCCTAATTGGGGCATCGGACGGTCGACGCTTTATGTGGCCAAACCATCTAAGGCGGCTCTCCCTAATCTTATCTACCATTGGAGCTACTCCAACTTTTTTCGAATATACTAATTTTGCATTCTACCTCTAAGAGTAAAGCCGCTCATCCATCTAAGAATCCTCATCTCTGTAACACTTAACTTAGTCTTATGCTTCTCTTTTATTGGCCAACATTCTACACCATAAGTCATTGCAGGTCTTACCACCATCTTATAAAATTTTCCCTTAAGTTTAAATGGAACTTTTTTATCACATAATAGGCCAGATGCATTCCTCCAATTCAACCATCCAACTTGAATTCTATTAATAACATCTCCATGTATTTCACCATCATTTTGAACAATAGAGCCTAAATATCTGAAACGCTCACTCTTATTAATGACTTGTTCACCTAATGTCACAACACTACCATTAGAACTTCTAGAACTAAAATTACACTCCATATATTCAATTTTAGATCTACTTAAATGAAAACCATTAGACTCTAGAGTTGATCTCCATAATTCAAGTTTCTGTTGGACTCCCTCTCTAGTCTTATCAATAAGAAGAATGTCATAAGCAAAAAGCATACACCAAGCTACATCTTCTTGTAAATTCCTAATAAGAACATCCATAACTAAAGTAAAAAAGATAAGGGCTTAAAGCTGATCCTTGATGTAATCCAACTGAAATAGGAAAATATTTTTTCAATCCTCCTTGTGTTTGGACACAAGTAACAGCTCTAGTATACATATCCTTAATGACTTGAATATAACCAATATTAACTCCTTTCTATTCTAGAACTCTCCAAAGAACATCTCTTGAAACTTTATCATAAGCTTTCTTTAAATTAATAAATATCATATGTGGATCCTCCTTACTTTCTCTATGCTTCTCCATCAAACCCCTTAACAAATGTATAGCATCCATAGTAGATCTACCTGGCATGAAACCAAATTGATTGTGAGAAACTTTTGTATCACATCATAACCTATGCTCAATTACTCTCCCCATAATTTTAATGTATGACACATTAACTTAATTCCTTTATAATTTGCACACTCTTGTGCATCACCTTTATTCTTAAATATAGAAACCAACAAACTCTTTCTCCACTCATCTGGCATCTTTTTAGTCTTTAAAATGACATTAAAAAGATTTGTAAGCCAACAAATTCCTTGATCTCCTAAACATTTCTGCACTTCTATTGGAATATTATCTGGTCCTACTGCTTTTTCACATTTCATTTTCTTTAAAGCTTCAATAACTTTAGATTTACTAATACGATGATAAAAATGAAATTCTCTATTTTTGTTTAGGGTATTAAGGTTGCTAAAATCAATCGTACTTTCAGATCTTTCATTAAAAAGTTTATCAAAATACCTCAGCCACCTATTTTCAATATCCTTTTCTAAAAAAAGCATTTTATTATTTTCATCCTTAAGACACCTGACTTGAACTATGTCTTTACTTCTCCTATCTCTTTGGTTGGCTAACTTATACATACATCTTTCATCTTCTTTGGTATCTAATCTATTGTATAAATCACTAAAAGCTAAATCTTTTGCATCATATATTACTTTCTTAGAATCTCTAGGCTTCTTTATATCTTTCCTAATTCTCTGAGTTTTTAGATCTAAACCAAGTTTTATAACAATACTTCTTATTTTTTATCTTTTCTTACACACTCTGACTCCACCACCAACTATTCTTATTAAAAGAAGCTTTTCCTTTTGATTCTCCACCTTTAGCAACTTGCTTAATTTCACTTGCTATTTTTTCCCACATAATGTTAGCTTCCTCATTAACATCCCAAATTCTAATCTCTTGTAGCTTGCTCTTAAAAATATTTTTATTTGTGTTCTATAAGTGTCCCCATCTAATTTTAAGACAATAATTTGGTTTATTTTTTCTCTTACAACCTTTCATCTTAAAATCTAAAACTAACAATCGATGTTGGGTACTTAGATTTTTATTTGGAAAGACCTTACAATCTTTACAATCTAAACGATATATTTTTCTTATCAGAAAATAATCAATTTGTGTTTTACTAGATCCATTTTTATAAGTAATAATATGTTCATCTCTTTTCTTAAATAAAGTTTTAGCAACTACAAAATCATAAGCTAAAGCAAAATCTAATATAGTCCTAAATTCTTCATTAGTCACTCCAAATCCATAACCACCATGAATACTTTTAAAATCTTTTCCACTCTACCAACATGTCCATTTAAATCTCCTCCAATAAATACTTTTTCTTCAAGATGTATCTTTTGTATTAATCCCTCTAATTCATTCCAAAATTTCTCTTTTGTGCTTACCTCCAAACCTACTTGAGGAGCGTAGACAATTATAATATTGATAATCTTAGTATCAACAATAATCTTTAAAGCTATAATTCTATCTCCACATCTATTAATATTTATAACATTATCCTTCAAACCTTTATCTATAATCACACCTACACCATTTCTAGTTCTACTTTTACCTAAATACCAAAGTTTACAACCTCAACTATCAATCTCCTTGGCTTTCTCCCCAACCCATTTAGTTTTTTGAACACATAAAATATTTATCTTTCTATGAACCATAATATCTATTAATTCCATTAATTTACCTATAAGAGTACTTATATTCCAAGATCCTAACCTAATTCTAGTTTCATGGACTAACTTCTTTTCCCGCATCCGTCCATAATGTGGGAACCCTTGCTTATTTAACACCGCACGCAGTATCGCTCTCTAGCACATTTTTCATCAGATTCAAGCCATACAACGCCGCTTCTGTGGGGACGCCTCTGCAACACAATGATTTAAAGGATTCATGTAATGATTATTTTGACAAGTTTTACACTGGCTATCGACTACCTAACGCAACCCTCCACTTTTCACATCCGGACTTGGGACCAACAATGGTAGTGTTAAAAAACCTTAAAATAAAATAAATAAAAAAACCTAAACCTAAATAAAATAATAAATTAAAATAAACTAAAAACATAAACTAAAAACATAAACTAAAACCTAAACCTAAACCTAAAAAAATAATAATAACCTAAAATAAACTAAAAAATAAAATAGGACTAAGAATAAAAAACTAAATAAAATAAAAAGTAAATGAAAATTAAAATAAAATAAACCAAAAAATAAAATAAAATAAAAACTAAATAAAAAGCATAAACCTCAAAACTATACCTAAAATATATAAAAAATAAAACTTAAACCCTAAACTAGAAAAAACCTAAACCTAAAATAAAAATAAATTAAACCTAAACCTAAACCTAAACTAAAATAAATAAATCCTAAACCTAAACTTAAAATAAACTAAACCTGAACCATAAACTAAATAAAATAAAATAAACTAAAAATAAACCTAAACCTAAACTAAAAAAATAAAACCAAAAAATAAACCTAAAATAAAAACCTAAAACCTAAACCTAAAAATATAAAACAAAACCTTAACCTAAATCTAAAAATATGAAATAAAACCAAAACCTAAAAAATAAAACTAAACTAAAAAAAAGCATAAACTTGAACCTAAAAAATAAACTACAATAAAAACCTAAACTAAAATAAATAAACTTAATATAAATAAACTAAACTAAATAAAAATAATAATAAAACATAAATATAAAATTCAAATAAGCTAAAATAAATAAAATAAACCTAAACCATCAATTTACTAAATTTTTTAAAAAAATCCTAAACCATAAACCCTAATCCCTAAACCCTAAACCCTAAACCCTAAACCCTCAAAAACCATAAACCCTAAACTGTAAACCCTAAACCAAAACCTAAACCATAAAACCTTAAACCTAAACCCTAAACCCTAAACCCTAAACCTTAAAACCTTAAACCCTGAAGCTTAAACCCCAAACCTTAAACCCTAAATTCTAAACAAACTCAAAACCCTAAGCTAACCTTGAACAAGAATCACTAAACCCTAAACCCTAAACCCTAAACCCTAAACCCTAAAACCCTAAACCCTAAACCCTAAAATCATAAACCTAAACTTTAAAAAAAACCTTAAAATAAAATAAATAAATAAAACCTAAACATAAATAAAATGATAAATTAAAATAAATAAAAACATAAACTAAAACCTTAACCTAAACCTAAAAAAATAATAACCTAAACTAAACGAAAAAATAAAATAAACCTAAGAATAAAAAACTAAATAAAATCAAATGTAAATGTAAAATAAAAATAAAATAAACCAAAAAATAAAATAAAATAAAAACTAAATAAAAAGCATAAACCTCAAAACTATACCTAAAAATATATAAAAAATAAAACTTAAACCCTAAACTAGAAAAAAACCTAAACCTAAAATAAGAATAAAATAAACAAAATAAAATAAACCTAAACCTAAACCTAAACTAAAATAAATAAATCCTAAACCAAACTTAAAACAAACTAAACCTAAAGCATAAACTAAATAAAATAAAATAAACTAAAAATAAACCTAAACCTAAACTAAAAAACAAAACAAAACCAAAAAATAAACTTAAAATAAAAACCTAGAACCTAAACCTAAAAATATAAAACAAAACCTTAACCTAAATCTAAAAATATAAAATAAAACCTAAACCTAAAAAATAAAACTATACTAAAAAAAGAATAAACTTAAACCTAAAAAATAAACTAAAATATAAACCTAAACTAAAACAAATAAACCTAAAATAAATAAACTAAACTAAATAAAAGTAAAAAGAAAACATAAAATAAAAAATATCAAATAAGGTAAAACAAATAATAAATAAAATAAATAAATCTAAACCTATCAGTTTACTTAATTCTTTTTTAAAAAAACCCTAAACCCTAAACCCTAAACCGTAAATACCAAACCATAAACCCTAAACCCTAAACCTTAAAACTAACCCTAAAATTTAAACTCTAAACCTACAACCCTAAACCTTAAACCCTAAACACTTAAAAACCAAACACTAAACTAAATAAAACTAAAAAATAAAATAAATAAAAATACCTAAACTAAAACCTAAACCTAAACGTAAACCTAAACATAAAAATAAAATAAATAAAAATAAAAATTAAACTAAAATAAAATAAATAGAAACCTAAACTAAACTAAAAATATATATACCTAAAAGAAAATAAAATAAATATTAAATAAAAACCTAAACCTAAAAAATAAATCTAAAAATAAAACCTAAAAAACAAATAAAAAAATAAATCTTAAACCCTAAATTTAAAAAAAAAACTAAACCTAAAATAAATAAAATAAAATAAACAAAACTAAAATAAATAAAACTTAAACCTAAATCTAAAATAAATTTAACCTAAACCTTAAACAAAATAAGATAAAATAAACTAAAAGTAAACCTAAACCTAACATAAAAAAGAAAACCTAAAAATAAACCTAAAGTAAAAACCTAAAACCTAAACCTAAAAATATATATTAAAAATCTAAACCTAAATAAAAATAGAAAATTAAACCAATAACTAAAAAAAAAAAATAAAATAAAATACTAAAATAAAAAATAAAATAAAATAAAACCTAAACCTAAAAAAGAAACCAAAATAAAACCTAAACTAAAACAAACAAACCTAAATTAAATAAACTAAACTAAAAAAAAATAAAAATAAAATAAAAAAATAAAAAAATAAACTAAAATAATAAAAAAATAAAAAATAAATCAAACCTAAGAGTCTATTTAATTTAAAAAAAAGAACCTTAACCCTAAACCCCAAACCCTAAAACTAACCATAAACCCTAAAAACCCTAAACCCTAAACCCTAAACCCTAAACCCTAAACCCTAAACCTTAAAACCATAAACCCTAAATCCTAAACCCTAAACCCTAAACCTATAACCCTAAAACCTATAACCCTAAACCCTAAACCCTAAATCCTAAACCATAAACCCTAAAAACCTAAAAACCAGAACTTAAACTAAAGAAAAACTAAAAATAAAGTAAATAAAAAATCTAAACCTAAATAAAATAAGAAAAATAAAATAAAAACCTTAACTAAAATCAAAACATAAACCTAAAAGTAAAAACAAGTTAAAATAAAAAATAAGAACTAAACTATAATAAAATAAATAATAACCTAAATTATACTAAAAAATAAAATAAACCTAAAAATAAAAAACCTAAATAAAATAAAACTAAACTAAAATAAAATAAAATAAACCTAAAAAATAAAATAAAAAAAACTAAATAAAACCTAAACCAAAAAAAATAAACCTAAAATAAATAAAAAATAAAACATAAACCCTAAATAAAAAAAACTAAACTAAAATAAAATTAACAAAATAAAATAAAATAAACTAAAATAAATAAATCCTAAACCTAAACCAAAAAATAAACTAAACTAAACCCTAAATTAAAATAAAATAAACTAAAAATAAACATATACCTAAACTAAAAAATTAAACCCAATAATAATCATAAAATAAAAATCTAAAACCAAAACCTAAAAAAACAAAATAAAAACTTCAACCTAAACCTAAACATAAAAAATAAAAT
The DNA here is from genome assembly GCA_021442155.1 of Cymbidium sinense. NCBI lineage: Eukaryota > Viridiplantae > Streptophyta > Magnoliopsida > Asparagales > Orchidaceae > Cymbidium > Cymbidium sinense. Next base: position 88,011,078 of record CM038230.1, on the reverse strand, counting down.
ATAAACCTAAACAATAAAATAAAAATAAAACTAAATTAAAAAATAAGCATAAACCTAAACCTAACAAATAAACTAAAATAAAAACTTAAACTAAACTAAAAAACCTAAAATAAATAAACTAAACTAAATAAAAATAAATAATATAAAATAAATAAATAAAATAAACTAAAATAAATAAAATAAACTAAATAAACCAAACCTAATTACTAATTTAAAAACACCTAAACCCTAAACCCAAAACCCTAAATCAAAACCCTAAACCCTAAATAAACTCAAAACTAACCCCTAAACCTCAAACCATAAACCCTAAAACCCTAAACCCTAACCCTAAACCTAAACCTAAAATCCTAAAAAACTAAACCCTAAACTAAACCCCAACTCTAAAACCATAAACCCTAAAACTAAACCCTAAACCCTAAACTAAATAATAAACCCTAAACCTAAACTAAACCCAAAACCCTAATTAAACCTAAGAACCTAAACCCTAAACGTTAAACACTAAAACTAAAAAACTAAACCTAACTAAAATAAAAAAAGAAAATAAATAAAAAATTAAAACCTAAATAAAATAAAATAAATAAAACCTAAAATAAAACCAAAATCAAAATGTAATAAGAAAATAAAAAAAAATAAAATAAACTAAAATAAATAAAAAACTTAAATTAAATTATAAATTAATCTAAAAAAAAAACTAAATAAAATAAAACTAAACTAAAATAAAATTAAACTAAAATAAAATAAAATAAATGCTTAATAAAAACCTAAACTTAAAAAGTAAACTTAAAAATGAAACCTAAACCCTAAACTCAAAAAAAAAAAACTTAAACCTAAAATAAAAATAAAATAAACCTAAACCTAAAATAAATAACTAAACTAAAAAAAATAAAACCTAAACCTATACCTAAAATTAACTAAACCTAAACTTAAACCTAAAAATAAATAAACTAAAATAAAATTAACCTAAAAAAATACTAAACCTAAACCTAAAAAAAAAAACTTAAAAATAAAAAATAACCTAAAAAAAATAAACTTAAACCTAAACCTAAAATAAATAAAATAAACTAAAAATATAAACTAAATAAAATTAAAATAAAAATAAACTAAAATAAATAAAAAAATAAATTAAAATAACCTAACTAAAATAAAAAAAACCTAAACTAAAATAATAAATAAAAACCCTAAAATAAACCTAAACCTAAACTTAAAAACCTAAACCCTAAAATAAAAAAAACCTAAATAAACCAAAACTAAACAAAAATAAAACCCTAAAACCCTAACTAAAAAAAATCCTAAAACCCTAAATAAAAAACCCTAAACTAACCCTAAACATAAACCTAAAACCTAAACCTAAAACTAAACCTAAACCCTAAACCCTAAAAAAACTAAAACTAAATATAAATAAAACTAAACCCTCTAAACCTAAACTAATAAAACCTAAGAAAACCTATAAAAAAAACTAAAAAAAAAATAATAATAATTAAAACTTAAACCTAAATAAATAAAACCTAAACTAAAACCTAAACCTAAACCTAAAATATAATAAAAAAATAAAAAATAAAATAAAATAATAAATAAATAAAACCTAAACTAAAAAAATAAAATAAAATAAAACCTAAATAAAATTATAACTAAACGAAAAAATAAAATAAAAAAATAAAACCTAAACCCTAAAAACAAACCTAAAACAAACCTAAAATAAAACCTAAACCCTAAACAAAAAAACTAAACCTAAAATAAAACTAAAATCTAAAATAAAACCCTAAACCAAAAACTAAACCCTAAACTAAACTAAAAATAAACTAAAAAACCTATACCTAAACTAAAAAATTAAACTTAATAAAATAAAAATCTAAAACCTAAAAAAAAATAAAATAAAACTAACCTAAACCTAAAATATAAAATAAATAAACCTAAAAAAATAAAAAACGCTAAATAAGCAAAACCTAACCTAATAAATAAACTAAAATAAAAACCTAAACTAAATAAAAAATAAATAAACTAAATAAAAAATAAATAAAATATAAATAACTAAAATTAATAAACTGAAATTATTTAATTATTTTAAAAAAACCTAAACCTAAACCTAAACCCTAAATTTAACTTAAACCCTAAACTAAACTAAACCTAAACCCAAAACCCTAAACCCAACCCTAAACCTCTAAACCCATACCCTAAACCTAAACTCAAACTCCTAAACTTAAACTAAACTAAACTTAAACCCAAAATAAACCTAAACCCTAAACCCTAAATCAAACTTAACCTAAACCTAAATAAAACCATAAACCCTAAACATAAACCTAAACTTAAACCTAAACCTAAACCTAAACCAAAACCTTCACCTTAACCTAAACCTAAACCTAAACCATAAAATTAAACCTAAACCTAAATGAGATATAACCTAAATAAATAAATAAACTAAACCTAAATAAAATAAAATAAATAGATTAAAATAAAAACCTAAACTAAAACTAAAATAAAATAAATATAAACCTAAATTAAACTAAAAAATAAAATTAACCTAAAATTAAAAAGCTAAATAAAATAAAAACTAAACATAAAATAAAAATAAAATTGATCTAAAATAAAATAAAATAAATACTTAATAAAAAGCTAAACCTAAAAAATAAACTTAAAAATGAAACCTAAAAAAATACAAATAAATAAAACCTAAACCCTAAACTCAAAAAAGAAAACTAAACCTAAAATAAAATAAACCTAAACCTAAACTAAAATAACTAAACTAAAAAATAAACCTATACTTATACCTAAAATAAACTAAACCTAAACCTAAACCTAAACCTAAATAAAATGAAATAAACTAAAAATAAACCTAAACCTAAAAAAATTAAAATAAAAATCTAAACCCAAACCTAAAAATAAAAAAATCAAACTTAAACTTAAAAAATAAAAATAAAAATACTACACTAAAAAATAAACATAAAGTCAAACCTAAACCTAAAAAATAAACTAAAATAAAAAACCAAAACTAAAATAAATAAACTTTAAATAAATAAACTAAACTAAATAAAAATTAAAAATAAACCTAAATAAAATAAAAATAAAATAAACTAAAATAAATAAAATTAAACTAAATAAACTAAATAATAATATTAAAAATAAAACTCTAAACTAAATAAATTAACCTAAACTTAAACTAAACCTAAACCTAACCCTAAACCTAAAAAACCTAAACCCTAAACCCTAAACTAAACCCTAAACTAAACCCTAAACCTAAAAAACTAAATCCTAAACCTAAACTAACCCTAAACCTAAACCTAAACCTAAAACCCTAAAAACCCTAAACCTAAACCTAAACCTAAATTAAACTAAACCTAAACTAAAAACCTAACCCTAATCCCTAAACCTCAAACCTAAAAAAACCTCTCCTCTCTCTCCAAGCCCTCTCTCTGACGATTTTGAGTTCTCTGTGGATTGGTTTCTGCCGCTTTCTCAGCTCACTAGCGACATTTTGCTCCCCATATGTGACGCCCTGATTGTAATGGCAGGCCTGTCTGAATCACTTCTATGCGCCACTGCTTTGCGCTCCGAATTCTGCAGTTTTCTCGATTGCAGCACGTACCTTGTTAAATCATTCAAAGATGCTTTATCCGGTAAGATCCCTAGCTTAATGCTTAATCTCATTTCAACATCTTATCATGGATTCATGAATGTGTTCATCGATGTTAAGAAACTTGCTAAGCCCTTCGAAGTTCTCTTTGGGTAAATTCTCCTGACGCCTGACTCTTGATAATATTCGCTTCTTTCTTTCATAGTTTAAAATTATCTGCACTTTCACCATTCCCCATCACATTCTTATTCAACTCTCAAATGATTTAGATTATTCATGGTTTTCGCTCGTTCTATTTTTTGTGCATAATTGTCATAATTTTGAAATGGTCGCCTCTTTTGATGTCAAAGAGGAATCTCCCATTGTCCCTCTTGGCTTGCTTTTCCTAACATGCATACATTATGTCACTCATCAAGTTTTGTTTGCTATGCCTTTTGGTAGGCCTCTCCAAATAGAAGCCACTGGCCACTAGATCTAGGCCTTCCATCAGATTCTCATGAGATAGACATCAAAAAAAATATCCCAAAGAGGTTTGGATTGGCTCAAAATTTGGATATATAAAAAAGTCGATTTTGAAAATTTTCCTGCCTTTTGCACTCACCTGCACCATACCTGTAATGCTTTGTGCTTCATCCTAATCTCTAAAAAATTTAATATGAATACCATTAATGGAACTGGGAAAACCACTACTCTAGCATATGTGCCTAAAGATACTCAAAAGAACCTCTCCTCCCTACACCTCTATCGACCCACCTAGTGGAAAACACTGATTTTGGTACTAAAATAGCCACAGAGGTGTGACGATACCAATGGCAATTTACCTATCCTCACCCCCTGTTGTAATAAGCTTCATGATAGCTTCATTTAAAATCCTACTAAAAAATGGTGAGCCTTATATATGACACCCAATTAAACAATTTGAATGGGAATCATATAATGGACCAAAACAATGATGACCCTATGGCTTCGTAACATATTGAGAAAGATATATATTAATGGTAACTTCCCCATCTATTTCCTTCAGTGAGAATCAATTGAACCCAATCTCACACTCTATCCGATACTAAGAAGGTGAAATCCCTCTTCTAGAACATTGATAGATTCTTCTACTATTCAACCCAAAATCAATCCCCTTTCTGATGGAGATAATTTGGATTCTCGAGACTTTCAAATTGTTAAAAAAAAAAACCCTACAAAGCAAAATTTTCTAATAATAACTTCACTAGAACCACTCGCTTCTTCTTCCACCCCACACAAGTAATGTGTCATCATTTCTCTCCTCTTTCCTTTCTTTTATCTTTTCCCTTTGGTTGTCCCCTTATGATTAATTTTCTTATTTGGAATATCCGGTTGTGGGTCTCTTCCTCTCGCAATCGTGTTAGAGTCTTTTCGTGCTCATAATGTCAAGTTACTTATTCTATTTAACCTTTCATTAATTCTTCTAAGATTGCTTTTGTCACTAGATCCCTTGGTTTTCATAATTTCTTCTTCAATCTTAATAATAAAATTTGGTGCTTTTGGCACAACTCCATTACCATTTCCATCATTGATGATCTTGACCAATTGTTAATGTCAAAATCTTTAGGTGACTTATCGCCTTTTGGCTTTTTATCTATGCTTCTTGTAATAGTGGTAGAACATCCTTGAATCACTTACACCTTCGCTTCCCTAACCTTCCTTGGTTGGTTGGAGGTGATTTCAATACTATCATAGTTCGGAAAGAAGGGGAGGATGTTCTCCTAACCTTCATTCCATGGAGGACTTCTCAAATATGATCCTTGATTGCACGATGACATTGGTTTCACTGCTCTAACTTCATGTGGCACAACTCTAGACTTTGGCGCCTTGATAGGACCCTCTTAATTCGCTTTGGATCAATGGTCCTACTACCATTGTTGAGCATTTGAGTAGAACTTTGTCTCCACCATGCTCCTCTTTGATTTCCTTCAAAATCCCCCCCTAACCCGCCTACTCCCTCTCCTTTCAAATTTTATGTGGACCCAACATAGTGACTTCACCAATGTCGCCTCACTAATTGGATGGCCCCTATTTTCCTGGATATAAAGACTGCCTTTGGCTTAAGCTCAAAAGACTTAAACAAAATCTCAATTGGTGGAACAAACACATTTTCAAAAACCTTTTCACAAATCTTAAAGCTATGGAACAAGAGGTTTGTTCTCTTGAAGAGGTCGTCTCAACCGATCCCAAAGAAACTTGAGGAGTTGAACATTGCCAAGATAACTTGGTTAATTATCAAAACATGGAAGAAACCTAGGCCAAAAAAGCCACAAGCAACATATTGATGGTGATAGAAACACCGTGTATTTTCATGCCATTTGTAATAAAATGAAGAGCCTTAAACTCGATCAAGAAAATTAAGAACTCTAATGGTGAATGGATAAATAATGATATTAAGGATTCTCATACATCATTTCCAAACTTTATTAAATTCTAACTGCTGGGCAACTTTATCAAACACTCATCTTATCCCTTCTATGATTAATAGTGAGGATAATCATTTACTACTCACTATATGTCCTTCAAGAGGAGATTAGTACTCTTAAGAACATGAACACGACTCTGTTAATTATAATCACTCTTTCAAAGATTGGCATTTATTAAAATCAATTTAGTTGATGTTTATTGATTTCTTTGATGGCAATCCTATTCCCAAATACTTTTCAAGCACTTCTATTGTCCTTATTTCCAAAACTAACAATCCTGAATCTTGGGGCAATTTTAGACCGATTAGTCTTTGCACCTTTTTTCAAAAACTTATTGCTAAATTAATAAATAATAGACTTAGCCCTTTACTTCCTAAAATCATCTCCCCAAATCAAACTGGTTTTGTTAAACACAGAGCAATATCGGATAATATTCTTCTTGCTCAAGAGTCCATGACATTGATGTCCCTCTAGAGGAGGCAACATCTTATTCAAACTGACATCGCTAAAGCCTTTGACAATCTCTCATGGGATTTTCTTTCAAATCCTGAATTTGTTTGGTTTTGATAGTTTTATCCGATTATAAAAAAGGTGTATCACTAATGTTTTAGGTTATCTTAGATGGTGAGTCCATAGGTTTCTTTCCTTCTAGCCATGGTTTGAGGCAAGGTGACCCACTATCACCTTCTCTTTTTATCATCGCTATTGAATACCTGTCAAGGAGCCTTAACGATCTCTTCATTAATAATCCTAATATGTCTTTTAAAACTCATGGAGGCTTCCCTATTTCTCATCTTAGCTTTGATGATTTCATTATCTTCGAACGCTCCCTTCAACATGTTAAAACCATTAAAACCTTCTCTCAATGATTTTGGTAAAGTTAGTGGTCTTTTCTTAATGAAGGAAAATGCGTTTTATTCCTTCAACCAAGATTCCTTCTAATAGACTTAACCAAATATCCAATTACTAATTTTAAGCAAAATCAACTCCCTTACTTACCTTGGGGCTCCACTTTTAAAGGCCAAAAAAGATCACACCTTTTGATGATCTAATTCAGAAAAATTTCAAACAAAATTTTGGTTTGGGAATTTCATTTACTCTCTCTGGTAGGCTTACCTTGATCAAGAGCACCCTAAATTCCATGCCTATATACCTTCTTCAAACCATTGTGCCTACCACCTCTACCATCAATAGAATTGAGCATCTCTTAAACAAATTCTTCTGGGGAACCAATACCTCCTCTAAAAGAATGCACTGGTCATATTGGTCTAAAAGTTGTGGTACTCTTGAAGAGGGAGGTGAGATGTAAATCCATCAAAGAAAGTTATCAATGCCTTCTCCTACAAACTTTGGTGGAATTTTAGGAGCAAAAAATAGTCTTTGGGTGAATTTCATGACTTCTAAATATTGCCAAGGTAAACATCCTCTCATTTGTCCCTTTAAATTGGGTGATTCTCCTGTGGAGAAGACTTTGTTCTGTCAAATGGGATGCAGAATCCTTAATTTTTTGGGGCATAAACTCTGGCAATTCCTTCTTTTGGCAAGACAACTGGAGTGGTTGTGGATCCATTGATGACTTACTCTACACTCACTCCACTTTCGCTATTAGAGTTAATTCATTCTGGCATAACCACAAGTGGAACACTAGTAAGATTACTGATTCTATTCCTTCCACTTTCCTAAATATGATTACTAATATTCCTATCACTCCTAACAATCATGATCATCTTTAAGCTATCTCATAATGGGGATTTCAACCTTAAAAATGTGTGGCTTCACACTAAAGACACTCAGGATTCTTCTATTATGTTCTCCAAAATTTGGAATAACAATATCCCCTCTTCTTACTCTGTTCTGACTTGGCGTATCCTAAAAAACTTTATTCCTGTTGACTCATTGTTGTGGGGTAAAGGATTTTATTTACCCTCTAAATGTCAATGTTGTTCCCATATTGAGAATGTTAACCATGTTTTTGTTAATGGGGCTATTGCCTCTAAAATTTGGATTTGGTATGACGATCTATTCAACACTGTCAATTTTAATTATTCTTTTACTTTATATCAACTTCTTGAAGTTTACTTTGACAATGCAATTAAAGGTCATATTAAAACCATAATCGCCATTACTCTTATTTGGTTCATATGGATGGACCGAAATGATGCTAAACATTGTGGGATTCATATGAATCACATGAGGATTATTGCTAGAACTAAAAACAAAATTTGTGACTTGTTTAAAGCCAACTTAATTCATCACAAACATTTTAAAGTGTAAATGTAGCCAATAAACTGGCCTCATCCTTCCGGACAGCCTTACTATCGAAATGATAGAATGTTTTGGAAAAACCTCTTGATCATATTATTAAAATTAATACTCCTGCCTCTCATAATGGCTCTGGTTGTGGAGGCATTTTCGATTCTAAGGGTATAGTCCTATGTGCATTTGCTTATCCCCTTATTTCCAAAGATTGTCCCTTATACCGAGCTTATGGCGTCACAAAGCTCTAGAAATTTGTCTTCAAAATGGCTGGCTCAATATTTGGATAGAGGTGGACGCTCTTCTACTGATTGACCTTTTGACTTCTACCAATATGAGCAACGCTTGTTTGTACTACCTCCTCAAGCAAACTAGGACTCTTCTCTCTCAGCTGAATTCTACCATCACTCATGTTTGGCATGAAGATAACGCCTGTGCTGATTACCTTGCAAATCTGGGTGCGAGATTAGATAGTATCATCTTCTTTGATCAATTTACATTACCCAAATACTTGGGTCCGGTAAACTTGGACAATGGGCTTCCTTATCTTAGAATCTAATTCTCCCTCCCTTTTTTCTGGTTTTATGTTTCCTTGTGTTCTTTATGGATACTCCTCATAGACATCATTGCTATCCTGTGCTCTTTGCCATGACTTGCTGTATTTACCCCTTCTCCTTTAGTTGGAAGATTTTTGTTTTTGGCATTTTCAATATTATGGGGCAGATGTTGAACTATATGCACATCAATCTCTTGAATTGGAACCCAGTTGAGCCTTGTGTTACGCATCGGTTTTATAACCGCAATCCCACTTGGGACTTTAATTTCATTGATACAATTATTTCTAAACCGAGAGAATTAACCTTGGAGGAAGTTATCTGTTTTGATGGGCTTTGATTTTAATACTAACTTCTTTAACCGCTTTTTTCATCGACAATATGGCTTGGAGCATTACTACCTATGTTGCTCCTAGATTAGTGTGCATTATGCTAGTTATAGTTTTTATTTTGATGATTATAGTATTTCTTTGGCTGATGCTTACATTCCTTGGGACTCTTTCCTCCTTAAAGGCCTAATTCATAAAGGTTTCAACACTTATCTTTGAAAGGATTTTGGTTGGTGTGGCTTCGTGGACTTTCTATACGTGTCCTTGCTTATATAATGCTTAACCTCGATGCTTTCTGCAAGGGAAGAAATTGTAATACCTGGTCTCTTTTAATGGTTATTTTGGTCCCAAATCCTTGTATGGAATGGATTGGGTTTAATTACATTTTGGGTTTTGGAGGTTTCGCCATGGTTGTTTGTTGGTTTGTTTGTTGATTTGGTTTTTCATCCATTTAGGTTCTGCCGCAGATTTTTCTACGCCGCCCCGCTTTTCTCCTACTATTTTTTGCCATCTTGCCACATGCCTTTAGCAAGTTCGGTTTTGGACCTTTATTATCTTAAAATTCTGCTTGGTAATGATGATGTCTCTACTTGGAATCATCCTCTTATTTTATATTCTTGTGGCTTACAATATTGCATTAGCTCGATGGGAGTGACTTTCGATTGCATTATTTCTATGGTGCCGCTCATTTCGGTGTTTCGTCATTGTTTATATTATAATCATCTAATGGGTTTGTGCTATTACCTTCTTGGATTGGAGTGTCATTTCTTGAGAGGTACTATAGTCCGATGTTGCTGCTATGTTTAAGATTTTGGATGTTTGTGGATTTGGTTTATCTGATTAATTGTCTCTGGGCTCCTGTCTTAACCTGCTATAGTATCCCTTTTAGTGCTGTTAGTATTGTGCAGATCACTGTGCCTAATCAACTATTCTACTTGATTTTAACCTATGGTTTGTATACTCTCAATGATTGTTATTATGGCAAGCCTGTGGGGTATTTCTCCAAGGATTGTTGGCTAAATTGGGATATTGTTGTTATGAATGTTCCTTATGTGGTAGCTTTTCCGATTTTCATTGATCGGATTTGTCTCTCGTGCGACATTATCTTTTATCTCTTAATCTCATGTACTTTAATCTGCTATAATTTGGTAATTTAGGTGATTTTGTTGATTTACCTTTCACGGCCGGTTTCTTAATCCTGATTGCATGAGGTTGCTTTGTTTGGCTTGGTTCCAGCAGATGCTTCACTTCAATTGTTATGGTCCCCTCATCTGCCTAATCCTATTAATGGGATTCTGCAATGTTGGCTCCATCACATTTGCTACTGTATTCTCTTGATATTGTGACGATATTGTCGATTAGGTGTGTTTGTAATCCACTCAATCAGACCTTTTACAATTGGCTGCTATCTGTCAAACTTGTAACTATTGTTTTGATTATACTGGATGAGTGGCATCATGGCAAGCTAACTGGTTTTTTCTATTTTGGTTTCTTGTCTTGGAGATTTACCTTTTGTTTTACCTTGTCACCTCGGTTGGCTCTTTCTTTGTTGGTTGTAGAATTTGGGTCTCATGCCCCAAAGTCGCTCTGACATTCGCCTGATGGTGAGGGTTTTGGTGATTATGTCTTGTGCCTTGTGGATAACTTTTTATGCTTTATTTATTTGTTTATCTATTATTTCCAAGCCTACTCTGATTGAGGAGTTTTATGGCCAATTTGCTGTATCTTCCTATCTTGGATGTTACCATCTTAACTGTTGTTGTTTTCTGGATTTTAATGTTGAGACTCATTTCAATTCACTTGTTGTTTTTCTTTATGGCGGGTGCCAATGTTGTATTAGCTGTTTGGTCGTTGGGTTGGCTTGCCCGTAATTTACCTCCTATTTTTTCCGACATCACCGCTACTAGTTGGTGCGTCTTATGAGCAGCTTTATTCGAAAGAATGGTTTTATGGCCAGTTTAGTCCCTTCCTATCTTGGATATTGTTGCCTTTTGCTATCTTGTTCTTCGGATTGATTATTGATCTGGATTATCTAAATGGAGGCCCTGAATGCTGCTGCTCTAACTATTTTTTCTGGGTGCTTATTTTGGTTGGTTGTAGTTCATTCTGAGCTATGTCGCCCTTTACTATTGCTTTCTACAGGACATTAATAAGGGACGGTTATTTTCTTGACCAAATATTCATTTACATATCATGTGATTGGGATGGTGTTAATTATAATTTGACTTATTTAACGTGTTTTGAAGTTGTCTCCTCTATAATTTTCTTATGGAGGGATTATATGCTGAACTAATTTCTTTTCTGAATATGGCTATTCATGAGATTCTAGCTAAGATGGCTCACTCACTTATGTTTATGTATTCTCATGTCAAGATGACTATATTGATGATATTTTTCTTGAATGAGACTCCTTATCCTTCAGCTCTTAGCAATTACCTATATATTTTAGATATGATTTTGCTTAGGTTTGCAGGTAATAAAGCTCACAAGAATATCAACAACTGGGTGCTACCTTCTAACAGGTTTGTTGGCTATGATGTGATGATCTCACTCCCTATTGGTTCTGGTAGTAGCTCATGTGATGTAACCCTTCAAGAAGTTTGGATGCTCATACTTGCGCCTCAACAGATGTGATTGAGCCTAAGCCTTCTATATCACAATTCCTTACTAACATCATCATATTATGCTATTTTCTCTAACTTTTGTCTCAGATTACCTTAAGCTCTAATCTCCATCTTATTATAACTTTGCGTGATTCTCTCTCCTTTTGCAGTCTGCTCCGATTATCATGCATTCCCACATCCTCCGAGCATTGGTTTTAATCTTACTTTAGCTTATTATGTTAATCATCTTGTATCTTTTGATTGTTTTATGCTTTCTTTTACTCTTGGATGTACTTAGATAGGGATTTACTCCTTAGGCTAATTGTAGCTCTTTGACCAGTAGTTCTGGAGTTTATCCCCTTTTAAGGACCTTGTAATCCTCTTTTTGTGGCAATAAAATACCCCTACATGGGGCTTCCCAAAAAAAAAAAAAAAAACCCTAATCCCTAAACCTTAAACCTTAAACCCTAAACCCTAAGCCCTAAAAACCTAATAACCTAAAAACCTAAACTAAATAAAACCTAATAATAAACTAAAAAAACCTAAACCTAGACAAAATAAAAAAAAAACCTAAACTAAAACATAAACCCAAACCATAAAATAAAATAAAATAAAAAATTAAAATAAACTAAAATAAAATAAATAAAAACCTAAAATAAACTGAAAAATAAAATAAACCTAAGAGTAAAAGCCTAAATAAAATAAAAACTAAACATAAAATAAAAATAAAATAAAATAAAAACTAAATAAAAACTTAAACCTAAAAATAAATTTGAAAAAAATAAAAAATAAAACATAATCCCAAAACTAAAAAAAAAACTAAAATAAAATAAATAAAACCTAAACTAAACATAAATCTAAAATAAACTAAACCTAAACCTAAACTAAATAAAATAAAATAAACTAAAATAAACCTAAATTGAAACTAAAAAATAAAACCAAGAAGTAAATCTAAAATAAAAACAAAAAACCTAAACCTAAAAAAATAAATAAAAACTAAAACTTAAACCTAAAAATAAAAACTAAAACCTAAAACTAAAAAATAAAATAAAAATAAAACTACACTAAAAGTTTCCATAAACCTAAACCCAAACCTAAAAAATAAACTAAAATAAAAAAACAAAACTAAAATAAATTAACAAAACAAAATAAAAAATAAAAAATAAACCTACATAAATTAAAAAATAAAATAAACTAAAAAAAAATAAAATAAACCAGATAAATTAAATAGACCTAAAATTATCGGTTTACTTAATTTAAAAAAAAATCCCTAAACCTTAAACCTTAAACCCTAAATCCTAAATCGTAAACCTTAAACTTTAAACCCTAAATCCCTACCCTAAATCAACCCCTCTTTCCTCTCGGTTGCGCTCCCTCTCTGGCGATTTTGTGTTCCCGTGCAATTTTCTGCGATTTGGCCGCATTTCGGGCTCCTCCGATCATTGTGTATTGCTTGTTGGCGCTTCCTCACCGACTTGGTTGCTTGTGACTCTCACCGGATCATTCAATGGCGAGGCATCATCTCAGCAATCGAGCCCGCGCGCTGGATGGCTTTTGCCCTCTGATCCTAAAGGTACTTTGGATCCAATTTCATCCGTTAATGCGCCTGCAATCATGTCCTTTAAGGATGCTCTTTTTGGTAAGATCCCTAACTCTAATGCCTCGGTTAACTTAATTTCAACCTCATTCCGTGGATTGCAGGCTGTCATGTGTTCTGACCAGGATGTGGAGAAATTAACTAAACCTTTTGAGTTCTCTTTGGTTGGTAAATTCTCTCTACGGTGCCCTACTCTAGATAATGTTTGATTATTCTTCCATAGCTTAAAGCTTTGAGTCTTCACTTGATCGATCTCGACATATCCTTATTCATCAAATGATTTAGATTATTCTTGAGTCTTTGCTTGTCGCTATTTTGTGTATAATTGTCAAATGCCTCTTGAAATGGTCACCCCTTTTTGATGTCAAAGAGGAATCCTCTATTGTTCCTTTATGGCTTGCTTTTCCCAACATGAGAATTCACTATGTTACTCACCATGTTCTGTTTGCAGTTGGTGCTCTATTTGGTAGACCCCTTCAAATTGATCAAGCCACTGCCGGTAGATCTCGACCATCTGTTGCATGTATCTTGGTTGAGATTGACATTACCAAAAAATACCCCAACAAAGTTTGGATCGGATCGAAAAAATTCGGATATAACCAAAAAGTAGAATTTTAAAATTTCCTCATCTTTTGCACTCATTATAAGATCCATGGTCATGATCACTCTAAATGCTTTGTGTTACACCCTAACCTCAAAAAGATTATATCACAGAATACTAATACCTCTCTTGGAACTGGGAAAACCAATAAGTTAGTTTATGTGCCTAAAGCTACTCATAATGGAACTCATCCTCCTACACCTACCCCTTTATTACCTACTGCTTTGTCTAATGAAAAACATTTTGAGCTTGGTAAAAATACTACCATTGATGTGTGTGAAGAAACTAATGATTACTTACCTAGCACTACTCCCACTTGTAATAATTTGGCTTCTCATGACAATCCTTTGCTCCATTTGAATCTTAATGACAATTTGAATGGGAATCTTATATTGGATCAAAATAATGTTAATCCTTTGGTGTCATACCAAAATCTGATTATGCATCATGGCAATGAGAATGATATTTGTACTATTAATGGTGCAAGAACCTCCCCTTCTATTTCTCTACAGAGTGATACTCAGGCAATCCCCATTCCTCATCCTTACTCTGATACTGAAGAAGGAGAAATCACCACTACTAAAACATTGACTGATACTGCTCCTATTATGGATACCAAAAACCAATCCCTTTCTAATGGAGATACTTTGGATACTAATAGACCCTTCCAAACTATTATTAAAAAAAAATCTTATAAAGCCAAAATGACTAATAATAACTTCATTAGAACCACACGTGCTTCTCTAACACCTCACAAATAATTATGCCCTCCTTTCTTTCTTTTTTTCCTTTTTTTTTACCTTTTCCTTTTTGGATTTCTTATGATTAATTTTCTTATTTGGAATATTCGGGGTTGTGGGACTCTCCCTGTCCATAACCATGTTAGGAGCCTCTGTCGTGCTCATAACATCAAATTACTTATTATTATTGAGCCTTTCATTAACTCTTCCAAGATTGCCCATGTTGCTGGATCGCTTGGATTTCAAAATTTCCTCTTCAATCTTAATAATAAAATATGGTGTTTTTGGAATAATTCATCATTGATGATCTTGATCAATTGGTTAATGTCAAAATATCATTGAGTGAGTTTTCGGCTTTTGGTTCCTTTATCTATGCTTCTTGTAATAGAGCCGGTAGGAACATCCTTTGGAATCACTTAAGAACCTTTGCCTCCTCGGTTAACCTTCCCTGGTTGGTTGGGGGTGATTTCAACACTATCATTGCTTCTTCGGAAAGGAGGGGAGGATGTTCTCCTAACCTCCATTCCATGGAAGACTTCTCTAATATGATCCTAGATTGCAATCTGATTGACATTGGTTTTTCTGGGTCTAATTACATGTGGCATAACTCTAAACTTTGGCAGCATCTTGACAGGACCCTCTTTAATTCTCTTTGGATCAATCAATGGCCTCTTTCCTCTGTTGAGCATTTAAGCGTAACTTATCTGATCATGCTCCTCTTTTGATCTCTATCAAAACTCCCCCCTTTAATCCTTCTACTCCCTCACCATTTAGATTCCAAAATATGTGGACTCAACATGGTGATTTTACTAATGTTGTTTTCACTAATTGGATGGCTCCTGTTCACCCGGATATTTTCATTAAAGGCATGATTCGACTTTGGCTTAAGCTCAAAAGACTTAAACAAAACCTTAATTGGTGGAACAAGCATATATTTAAAAATCTTTTTACCAATCTTAAAGCTATGGAACAAGTTGTTTGCTCTCTTGAAGAGGTTGTCTTAACTGATCCTAGTAAGCTAGATGAGCTGAGCATTGCCAAAGATAACTTGATTAATTACCAAAATATGGAGGAAACCTATTGGCATCAAAAAGCTGCTAGCAAACATATTGCTGATGGTGATAAAAACACAAGGTATTTCCATGCTATTTGCAATAAACGGAAAGCATTAAACTTGATTAAGAAAATTAAGAACTCTAATGGTGGCTGGATAACTAAAAAAATGAAATTAAGGAATCTATCATACATCACATTCAAAATTTATTAAATTCTAATCCTTCATTAGAAACCCCCTCCAACACCCATCTAATCCCTTCTATGATTAACAATGAGGATAACCATGTGCTCACTATGCGTCCCTCGGAAGCGGAGATTAGTAGTACTCTCAATAGCATGAACATTGATTTTTTTGTTGGCCCTGATGGCTATACGACTCATTTCTTTCAGCATTGTTGGCCTTTTATTAAATCTGATCTTGTTGATACTGTTATTGATTTTTTTGATGGCAGCTCTATTCCTAGATATTTTTCATGTACTTCTATTATCCTTATTCCCAAAACCAACAATTCAAATCTTTAATTTAGTCTTTTGCACCTTTTTCCAAAAACTCATTGCTAAATTAATTAATAATAGGATTAGTCCTCTACTCCCTAAAATCATCTCCCCTAACTAAACTAGCTTTGTTAAAAATAGAGCCATGTCTGATAATATTCTTCTCACTCAAGAGCTAGTTCATGACATTGATGTTCCTTCCAGAGGAGGTAATATCCTCTTCAAACTGGACATCACTAAAGCCTTTGACAACCTCTCATGGGATTTCCTCTTTCAAATCTTACATTTGTTTGGTTTCTCTGATAATTTTATCCGGCTTATAAAAAGTTGTATCACTAATGTCTGGTTTTTTGTTATCATGAATGGTGAGTCCCTTGGTTTCTTTACTTCGAGTCATGGCTTGTGATAAGGTGACTCGCTTTCTCCTTCCCTTTTTATCATTGTTGTAGAATATCTTTCAAGGTGCCTCAATGATCTTTTCATTAAAAATCCTAACATGTTTTTTTAAAACTCATGGTGGTTTCCCTGTTTCTCATCTTAGCTTTGTTGATGATTTTATAATCTTCTGCAATGCCTCTCTTCAACATGTTAAAACTATTAAGAATCTCTTAAATGATTTTGGCAAAGTTAGTGGTCTCTTTCTCAATGAAAGAAAATGTTGTTTTATCCCCTCAGCTAAGATTCCTACCAATAGACTAAATCAAATCTCTAGAATTACTAATTTTAAGCAAAATCAAATTCCCATTAATTATCTCGGGGCTCTGCTTTTTAAAGGCCAGAAAAGATCTCATCTTTTTGATGACCTTATTCAAAAAATATCTAATAAAATTTCGGTTTGGGAATTTCATTTACTCTCTTTCGGTGGTAGGCTAACCTTGATTAAGAGCACTCTTAATTCCATGCCTTTATATCTCATCCAAACCATTGTGCTGACCATTTCTATCATCAACATAATTGAGCATCTTCTAAACAAATTTTTATGGGGCTCCAATACCTCCTCTAAAAGAATGCACTGGACCTCTTGGTTTAAAAGTTGTGGCACTTTTGAGGTAGGTGGTCTTGGTTGTAAATCCATAAAAGAAGCTATCAATGCCTTTTCCTATAAACTCTGGTGGAATTTTAGGAGTAATCATAGTCTTTGGGCTAATTTCAAGACTGTTAAATATTGCCATGGTAAGCACCCCCTCATTTGTCCCTTTTAATTGGGTGATTCTTTTGTGTGGAAAAGACTTTGTTCTATCAAATTGGATGCAGAATCCTTAATTTTTTGGGGCATTAACTCTAGCACTTCTTTCTTTTGGCAAGATAACTAGAGTGGATGTGAGGATCCATTGATGACTTACTCTCCACCCATACCATTGCCGCTATTAAAGTAAACTCTTTCTAGCATAACAACAAGTGGAACAATAGTAAGCTTGCTGATTTTATCCCTTTTACTTTCTTGAATATGGTTTCTACTATTCCTATTACTCCAAACAATCAAGACCAGATTCTCTTTAAGCTCTCACATAATGGTGATTTCAACCTCAAAAATGTGTGGCTCCACATTAAAGATACTCATGATTCCTCCTATGTGTTCTCCAAACTTTGGAATAACAATATCCCTACTTCTTATTCTATTCTTACTTGATTCTAAAAAATTTTATCCTGATTCCTTGTTGGGGTAAAGGGTTTCATTTACCCTCTAAATGTCAATGTTGTTCCATATTGAGAATGTTAATCATGTTTTGTTAATGGGGCCATTGCTTCTAAAATTTGGATTCGATGATGATCTTTTTAACACTATCAATTTCAATGGCTCTCTTACTTTATATCAACTTCTTGAAGTCTATTTTGATAATACTATTAAAGGTCACAATAAAGTCAGCACTGCTATCACTCTTATCTGGTTCATATGGATGGACCGAAATGATGCAAAACATCATGGGATCCCTATGAACCACGTGAGGATTATTTCTAGAACTAAAAACCAAATTCATGACTTATTAAAGCCAATCTCATTCATTACAGACAATCCAAAGGCTGTAAATTTGTGGCCAATAAACTGGATTTTAACCTGACGGATCAACCTTACTGTCGAAATGACAAGATTGTTTATTGGAAAAAATCTCTTGACCATAATATTAAAATTAATACTGATGGCTTTGTCTCTCATAATGGCTCTGGTTGTGGTGGAATTTTCAAGAACTCTAAGGGTATAGTACTATGTGCTTTTGCTTATCCCCTTATTTCCTGCACTGTCCCATTTACGAGCTTATGGCTACAAAGCTCTTGAGATTTGCCTTCAAAATGGCTGGCTCAATATTTGGATTGAGGTAGATGCTCTTCTGTTGATTGATCTTTTGACTTCCACCAAAATGAGCAGCACTGAATTGTACTACCTCCTCAAGCAAACTAGAGCTTTTCTTCCCAACTGAATTTTAACATCACTCATGCTTGGCGTGAAGGAAATGCTTGTGCTGACTACCTTGCCAATCTGGGTGCTAGATCAGATGGTATCATCTTCTTTGATCAACTCACCTTACCCAAACACTTGCGTGCGCTGGTTAACTTGGAAAATTCTAGGTTTCCTTATCTCAAAACTTAATCTAACCTTTGATGTTTACTGTCCATTCATCTTTTAACTGTATGCCTCTTTATCTTATGGCTTTTTATTCCTTTTTGTGTCTTTTATGGATGCTTCACATGGGTATTATCGCCTTTGATCTCGTGCCATGATTTGGTGTTTTAATAGCTTATCCTTTATTTGGAGGCTCTCGCTTTTGGCATTTACATCGATAAAGGGTTGTTGTTGAGCTATGTGCATACTAATACCGCATTGGAATTTTGTTGAGCTATGTGTCACCGCTATTGGTTTTATAACACCACCCTATTTGGGATTTTCATATCAATGTTGTCTTCATTCCTAATCCTAGGGGCTTAATCGTCTTTGGATGGAGATATTTATTTTGATGGGTTTAGCTACCGCCATTAATTTCGCAACTTCGTTTCAAAGATATTATTGCTTGGAGCATCTTAGTTACCTATGTTGTGTCTATGCATTGTATTAGTGTTCATTATTTGGTTGCAATATTTATTTTGATGATTTATTGTTAGGTTGTTGGATTTTAACGATAATGACTGGTAGGCTTTTGACATCGCTTGTCTCCTATTAGATCTTGGGCTGCTGCTGATATTCACTCTAACTCTAGCTTTGAGCTGACATTTTCCTTTTATTTCTAGGAGTTATCTTTTATTTTATTTTTCTTCATGAAGAGGCTTTTTGGCCTTTTTGCTGATATTTATCTTCTTGGCTATTGTCCATACTGGAATCTGGACCCCATTCAGCCTGCTGTCTTTGGAAACCATTTTCTGATTCAGCAGGGTCCCTTTGGTGGGATCTTGTTGTGATAGGCTTTCTTCTTCCATCTCAAGGTTATTTTTTGCTTTCTTCTGTGTTCGCGACCTCCTTACCCCTTCCGTGCTTATTATTGTGAGAACTTTGATATTACTTTTTTTATGCCTCTTTTACTTTGCACGGGTGGAATCTCACGGCATTATGTTGTTCTTTCACTTGTTTATTTTTTTCTGGATGGAATTTCTTGATTGATTCTTTTATTTTGTTGTGATCCTTTTTTTGCGAGGATGTTTACGAGATTGGGCTTTGGTCAATCTCTTTTCTTGCTCTTTGGAAGAATTTGTTTTTTTTTTGTTTTCTCTTGCTCCCTAGGAATGGATTTTCATGTTTTCCTCTTTTTGGTTTTACTTTGTTTTCCCTCTCATTGGGCCTTCTTGCTAGATATTTTCGATCTAAAGGTCTTGTTATTCCTTTCAATGCTAGTCATTGGTTTTTTGGGACTGTTCCAGTTATCTTTGTGACTTGGATGTTTTTTGATTCTCGATTTTTCAATTTGTTTATGTTATTATCATTTGGGCTATTTTGATCACACTTGTTGTTGCTCTTTTCATCTAGTTCTATTTTCCATAGTCAGAATTCTTCTCTTTTATTATGGGATCGATTTTCCTTGCAGGTTTGGATTTCCTTAATGGCTTCTCTGTTAGCCTTTGTGGGTTTGGGTTTAACTTTGATCGACTTTATCTGGAAGGTTTTTTCTGTTTATTATCCTTTGAACCCTTTTGATACCATTGTTGGCTTTTGGATTTTAGGGTCCTTTGTCCAGCTGGTGGTCTTTGTGGTTATTATATGTTCCCTATTTTTTGCTTTTTTACTATTTTTTTCTATTAACAATTGAATCTCTTGTCTTCTCTGCTTCTATTTTATCCCACTTGGTTATTAACATTGCGGATCCCTATGATTTTCCATCGATTATTTGGATCTTTACATATGCTTTTGGGTGGACTCTTTTACTTGTTGGTATTTGCCTTGGTTGTTGGTTGAACTGGATTAATACTCTACATGTTGTCTCTGGCATTTTGGCTTGTTTTGTTCAGCATGTCTCTATTAAAGTTGTTGATTGCTTGGTGCAATTTTTTTTGAACCCCCTTATTGGTTTATTATATGCATATCATCTGAATTCATTGGTCTACTTTATCTGTTGCTATTTTCTCCATCTTCTTTCAGTTAAACTTGTATCTCTTTTGTTTATCACGGATGGGTGGCTTTATGGCAAGCTAGGTTTTTTGTTGTCTTGGTTGTTTCTTGTCTTGGATATTTCTTTGTCTTGGTTTTAGACCCTATGTTGGCTCCATCTTTGTTGGGTAGGACTTGGTCCTATGTTCAAGCTATTTCGACATTCGATGGTTTTGGTGATGTCAGGTTGCTACCATCCAGATACCTATTTTTTTGCTCTATCTATTTGGTTATTAACTATTGCAATGTCTACTCTGATTGAGAGGTTTTATGGCCAAGTTGCTGTCCCTTCCTGTCTTGGATGTGGCTGTCTTAACTGTTGTTATCTTGGCTGGTTTTGGCCTTGGTTAACTACTATCTTGCTTTTTCTGGATTCTAATGTTGATACACATTTGAATCCACTTTTTGATTTTTCTTTTGGTGGATTAAAATGTTGCATTAACTGTTTTGCTATTGGGGTTGGCTTTAATGCCGTCTATTTATGTTTGTTCATCTCATGATTCTCTGCTTGTCTCTATTCCCATCTTGGCTCGGTTAGGTTTGTGCAGCCGTATGCACTGTCTATTCTGAATGTTGCTGCCTTTTGCTATCTTGCTCTCTTGGTTGTTTGTTGATCTGGCTTATCCGATTTTTGGTCCTGAATGCTGCTACTAGAGCTAAGCTCTAACTGTCTTTACTTGGTGCTATTTTTTGTAGGTTGCAACCTATTTCCTGTTGGCTATCTTGCCTTCTCTAATTGCTTTTCCCAATTGATATGGATATTAATAAGGGTTGTTTCCTGAAAGATTCATATATATATCATATGTTTGGGATGGTGTTAATTATAGGCTCATTGACTTGATTATAGGATTTCAAGTTGCCTCCCTCTATTTTCTTATGGAGGGATTATATATGTTGCCTTTTATCTTCTTGGATATGACTTTTCATGAGGTTCGCAAAGATGTTTCATTCTCATATGTTTATGTATTCTCATGTCAGGTGACTATATTGATGATACTTTTCTTAAATGGGACCCTTATCCTTGACTCTTTGCAATTTCCTCTCTATATTAGATATGGTTTTGTTTAGGTTTGCAGGTAATAAAGCTCACAAGACTTTCAACAACTGCATTATCTCCTCACAGTTTTATTGGCTATGATGGCTATGATGATCTCACTCCCTTTTGGTTTGGTAGCTCTTGTGATGTAACCCTTTTAGTTTGGATGCTCATATTTGCATCACGCCCCAACTTGGTGTGTGAGCACGAGCCTTCTCTATCACAATTCCTTATTATCATTCTCGGCTTATGTTGTTTTCATTTATCCTTTTTGTGATTCTTCTTGCAAGTTTGCTCCATATTGTCATTCTCACGTCCTCAGAGCATTGGCCTAATCTTCCTTTGGCTTATTATGTTAATCAACTTGTATCTTTTGATTGCTTTGTCTTCCATGCTTTTGGATGTACTTGATAGGATTTACTCCTTAGGTTGATTGTAGCTCTTTGAGTGGTTAGAGTTTATCCCTTTAAGGATCTTGTATCCTCTTTTTGGCAATAAAATACCTACATGGGGTTTCCCCAAAAAAACCCTAAAACCTAAACCCAAACTAAACCTAAACCCTAAACCTTAAAAAACCCTAACCAAACCCTAACCTAAACCTAAACCCTAAACCAAATCTAAACCTAAAAAACCCTAAACCCTAAACCCTAAATTAACCTACTCTAAACCACAACCCAACCCTAAACCCAAATCCAAACTAAACCTAAACCCCAAAACCCTAACACAAGCCTCTAAACTAACCCTAAAATAAAACTCTAAATAAACCTTAAACACTAAACCCTAAGCCCTAAAAACCTAAAAACCTAAACTAACTAAAACATAATAATAAAATAAATAAAAAAACCTAGACTTAAATAAAATAAAATAAAAACCTAAACCTAAACCTAAAAATAAAATAAAATAAAATAAAATAAAAACATAAACTAAACAAAATAAAATAAAATAAACCTAAGAATAAAAACCTAAATAAAATAAAAACTAAACATAAAATAAAAATAAAATAAACCTAAAATAAGATAAAATAAAAATTAAATAAAAATCTAAACCTAAAAACTAAGCCTAAAAAAATAAAAAAATTATACCTAATCCCTAAACTAAAGAAAAAGTTAAACTAAAATAAATAAAATAAAATAAAGATAAACCTAAACTAAAATAAACTATACTAAAATAAATAAAACCTAATCCTAAACCAAAAATAAACTAAACCTAAACCTAAACCAAAACTAAATAAAATAAAATAAACTAAAATAAACCTAAACTTAAACCAAAAAATAAAACCTAAAATAAAAACATAAAGCCTATACCTAAGAAAAAAAACCAAAACTTAAACCTAAAAATAAAAACTAAAACCTAAAACTAAAAAATAAAATAAAAATAAAACTAAACTAAAAAGTTTGCATAAACCTAAACCCATACTTAGAAAATAAACTAAAATAAAAAACCTAAATTAAATATAAATAAAAATAAACCTAAATAAAAGTAAAAAAATAAAATAAACTAAAATAAATAAAAAATAAACTTAATAAATAAAATAAACCTAAACCTACCGATTTACTTAATTTTAGAAAGAAAACTTAAACCCTAAACCCTAAACCCTAAACCCTAAACCGTGGACCCTAAAACTAACCCTAAACCATAAACTTACAACCCTAAACCATAATCCCTAAATCCTAAACACTAAACCCTAAACCCCATACCCTAAACCCTAAACCTTAACCCAAAATCCCCTAACAAAATACCAAACCCACAAACCCTAAAACCCTACACTAAGCTAAACCCTAAGTGAACTAATCCTAAATCAAACCCTAAAACCACAAAGCTAATCACTAAACCCGAAATCCTAAACCCTAAATCAAAACCCTAAACTCTAAACCTTAAAACCCTAAACCCTTAACCCTAACCCTAAACTCTAAACTTTGAAAGCATAAACCCTAAAACTCTATAC
Organism: Cymbidium sinense; assembly: GCA_021442155.1. Taxonomy (NCBI): domain Eukaryota; kingdom Viridiplantae; phylum Streptophyta; class Magnoliopsida; order Asparagales; family Orchidaceae; genus Cymbidium; species Cymbidium sinense. Next base: position 87,987,284 of record CM038230.1, on the reverse strand, counting down.
CCTAAAGCCTAAAGCCAAAACCCTAAACCCTAAAACCAAAATGTAAACCTAAAGTAACTAAATAAATTAAAAAATAAACTTAAACCCTAAAACCTAATGAACATAAACCCTAAGAATGGGTAGAACCTTGATGGCAGGAACATCACCATCAATCAGGGTCAGTCTAGATCTAGTAGTGGAGGCGAAGGCGGAGGCGACGATTATCACAATGGTGGTGGGGGATCTAGAGGTGTTGCTGGATATGGAGGTGGTGTCGAAGTAGTGGAGGTTATGGAGGCGGGAGGAGCGATGAAGGTTACAGTCATGGTGGTGGCAAAGGGAGAGATTGGTGATATGATGGTGGATCCCACTACTCGAGAGGCTGGGGTGGTTATAATGGGAACTCGAGAAATTGAAGGATGGCTGATCTGATCTAGTTCTTATGGAACTATGTCTTTATAGTAGAGACAGTTCTAGTTTTCTAGGGTTTTTGATTTTCTCTATGTGTGCTTATTTTTTATCTATTTTATCACTTATGTCTTAGAAAACTTGGTTTGTTACTTGGTTCATGAAATCGAAAAGAAGAAATGTTGAATACGAATTTTTTCTCTATTAAAAAAATACCAAAACCTTAAAACCTAAACTAAAAAAACAACCCTAAACCTAAACCCTAAACCCTAAACCACAAAACCTAAACCATAAACATTAAACCTTAAACCCACAAACCCTAAACCCTAAACCCTAAACCTAAAACCTAAACCCTAAACCACCCAAACCTAAACCTAAACCCTAAACCATAACCCTCAAAAACCTCTAACCTAAAACCTAAACCAGAGCCAAACCTAAAAAGATAAAAACCTAATCTTAAACTAAATAAAACCTAAAAAAATAAAATATATAAAAAAACCTAAACCAAAATAAAATGAAAACCTAAACTAAAACCTAACCTAAACCTAAACCTAAACCTAAAAAGAAAATAAAGCAAAAAATAAAAACTATACTAAAATAAAATAAAATAAAACTTTAAGTAAATTTAAAAAATAAAAACCTAAATAAAATATAAACTAAAACTAAAATAAAAATAAAATAAACCTAAAATAAAATAAAATAAAATGAAAAAAAATTAAACATAAAAAAATCTAAAATAAATAAAAAATAAACCTAAAATAAAAAAAAAATCTAAACCTAAAATAAAATAAACATAAACAACCTAAACTAAAATAAAACCTAAACTTAAAACTAAAATAAACTAATCTAAACCTAAACCTAAACCTTAAAATAAAATAAATAAACTTAAAAAAAAAATAAAACCTAAAATAAACCTAAAAACCATAACATGAAAATATTGCCAAACCTAAACCTAAAATAAAAATAAAACTTAAACCTAAAAAAGTAAAAATAACACTAAATAAATAAACCTAAACATAAACTTAAATCTAAAAATAAATAAATAAAAACTAAAATAAATAAACCTAAAATAAATAAACTAAACTAAATAAAATTAAAATTAATAATGTAAACTAATAAAACTAAATAAACTAAATGAGCTTACTTGGTTTATAAAAAATTAACAAAAAACCCTAACTCTAAACCCTAAACCACAACCTAAACCTGAACCCTAAACCCTAAACCTTAAAACCCTAAACTCTAAACCCTAAACCCTAAAACATACACACTTAAACCCTAAACCCAAAAACCCAAACCCCAAACCCTATACCATAAACCCTAAAAACATAAAAACCAAAACCTAAACTAAATAAAACCTAAAAATTAAATAAATAAAAAACCTAAACCTAAATAAAATAAAATAAAAACCTAAACCTAATCCAAAACAAAGAAAATTAATATATAATAAAAAATAAAAACTAAAATAAAATAAAATAAATAAAATTTTAAACTCTAAAATATATATAATTAACCTAAAAAGAAAAAACCTAAATAAAATAAAAACTAAATAATAACCTAAACCTAAAAATAAATTAAAACTAAAACCTAAACCCTAAACAAAAAAACCCTAAACCTAAAATAAACAAAATAAAATAAGCCTAAACCTAAACTAAAATAAATTAAACTAAAATAAATAAAACTTAAACGTAAACCTAAAATAAACTAAACCAAAACCTTAAACTAAATAAAATAAACTAAACTAAAAAAAACCTAAACCTAAACTAAAATAAACCTAAAATTAAACCTAAAATAAAACCTAAAAAAAAAAAAAAATAAAATAAAACCTAAACTTAAACTAAAAATTAAAAAAAAAAAACATAAACCTAAAAATAAAATAAAATAAAATAAAAGTAAAAAATAAGCATAAACTTAAACTAAACCTAAAAAAAATAAACTAAAATAAAAAAACCTAAACTAAAATAAATAAAATAAACTAAATAAAATAAAAATAAACCTAAATAAAATAAAAAAATAAAAAACTAAAATAAATAAAAGTAAATAAACCTAAAACCCACTGGTTTGCTTAATTTTTTTAAAAAATGTAAACCCTAAACCATAAATTCTAAACCCTAAACCCTATTCCTAAACCCTAAAACTAACCTAAACCTTGATCCACTGACCTAAACCCTAAAACCCTAAACCATAAACCCCTGACTTTAAACCCTAAACCCTAAACCCTAAACATAATCCCTGAGGTTAACAAACTAACCATAAGCTAACCACAAATCCTTGAGCCCCCACCTAAAGCCTAAACACTAAAGGTAAACCCTAAACCCTACCATAATCCTAAACCCTAAACCCTAAAATATAAACCTAAACACTATGCCTAAAACCTAAAAACTTAAACATAAACTAAATAAATAAAATAATAAAATAAATAAAACCTAAACCTAAATAAAATAAAATATAGTAAAACCTAACTAAAACCTAAACCTAAACCAAAAAAATAAAATAAAATAAATAAAAATAAACTAAATAAATAAATAAAAACCTAAACTAAACTAAAAAATAAAATAAACCTAAGAATAAAAACCTAAATATAATAAGAACTAAATGTAAAATAAAATTAAATAAACCTAAGTTTGAGGTTTTGTTAGAAATTTAGATTTGAATTGAATTTAAGAAAGTGTAGATGGATTGGAATTATGCTACATTATAGGTTATTTTCCTAGGTCCCTAAGGCATGGCCTAATCCTATGATTAACCATTCTATGTCTCTAGGCTTAGGTTAAGTATTCACCTAATCACTAAAAGTGTCATATGACTACAGAAGTCTTAGTGTCTAGATGACTCCTAATCTAAAATAAATTAAACAAAAATAAATAAAACTGAAACCTAAACCTAAACTTAAATCTAAACTAAATAAAATAAAATAAATTAAAAATAAACCTACACCTGAACTAAAAAAATAAAACCTAAAAAAGAACCTAAAACCTAAACATAAAATAAATATAATAAAAACTTAAACCTAAACCTTAAAATAAAAAAAAAAACCTAAACATAAAAACTAACATAGAAATAAAACTCTACTAAAACCTAAACCTAAACCTAAAAAATAAATTAAAATAAAAAATCAAAACTAAAATAAATAAACCTAAAATAAATAAATTAAACTAAATAAAAATAAAAATTAAAAATTTAAAAAAACTAAAATTAATAAATAAGACTAAATAAACTAAATAAACCTAAACGTGCCCATTTACTTAATTTAAAAAAAAACCCTAAAACTTAAATCCTAAATCCTAAACCCTAAATCCTAAACCTTAAATCTACCCAAAACCTAAACTAAACCCAAACTAACCCTCCTAAATCTAAATCTTAAAACCTGAACCACCCACCCTAAACAGGCTAAAGGCCACAATTCACCCTAAATCCCAAACTAAATCATGAGCCCAACCACTAACCCAACCCTAGCTGACCTACCTTCCACTGGGCTCTAAACTCAACCACCAAACAAATCCTAAACTGAGCCAGATCATGAGCCCTAAACCTGGGCCCTGAAAACCCTAAACCCTAAACCAAACCACACCCTAAATCATAAATCCTACTAAACCTGGGCCATACCCTAAACTATTTTAGAATCTAAAAACCCTAAATTAATAAATATAAATAAAAAAACCTAAATAAAATAAATAATAAATAAATATAAACCTAAACCTAAACCTAAACTTAAAATAAAATAAAATAAAAAAAATAAATAAAACCTAAACTAAACAAATAAATAAATTAAACTTAAAATTAAAACCTAAATAAAAACTAAACTTAAAATAAAATATAATAAACCAAATAAAATAAACTAAAACTAAATAAAAATCTAAATAAAATAAACATAAAAAATAAAACCTAAAAATAATAATAAACCTAAAAAAACTAAAAAACTTAAACCTAAAAAAAAATAATAAAGAAAATAAAATAAACCTAAACCAAAACTAAAATAAATAAAATCTAAAACTAAACCTAAACCTAAATCTAAACAAAAAATTAAAACCTAAAAATAAACCTAAAATAAAAACCTAAAACCTAAACCAAAAATACAATAAAATAAAACCTAAACCAAAACCTAAAAATAAAAAATAAAACCTAAACCTTAAAAAAAATAAAAATAAAACTCAACTAAAAAATAAACCTAAACCTAAAAAATAAACTAAAATAAAAAACTAAACTAAAATAAATAAACTTAAAATAAATAAACTAAATAAAAAATAAACCTAAATAAAATAATAAAATAAACTCAATTAAATAAAAATAAACTAATTAAAGTAAACTATAGATGATCATTAATTTATAAAACCCTAAACCTTAAAACTAACCCTCCTAAACCAAACCCTAAAAAAACCCCTAAACCACAAAACCCTAAACCTAAAACCTACACTAACCCCCCAACCCTAAACCCTAAACCTAAATATAAAACCCCAAACCTGCAAAACCTACAAACCTACACCAAACCCTAAACCCTAAACCCTAAACCCAAACCCTAAAACTGCATTAAACCCTAAACTCTAAACCCTAAACCATAAACCCTAACCCAAAACCCTAAACCCTAAACTATCCATAAACCCTAAACCCTAAACTAGCTCTAAACCCTAAGAATGGGTTGAACCTTGACTGTAGGAACATCTCCATAAACTAGGCTCAGTCTAGATTTGGTGGTGGAGGAGAAGGTAGAGACGATGGTTACCGTAATGGTGGTGGGGGATGCCTGTGGATATGGAAGCGGTCATCAGAGCAGAGGTGGTTGTGGAGGCGGGAGGAGCGATGGAGGCTACAGCCATGGTGGTGGCGGAGGGAGAGATTGGAGATATGTTGGTGGATCCTGCTACTCAAGAGGCGGGGGTGGTTTGGATGGGAACTGGAGAAACTAAAAAATGATAGATCCGATCTACTACTTATGGAACTATGTCATTATAGTAGAGATGGTTCAACTTATCTAGGGTTTTTGATTTGCTCTATGGGTGCTCATTTTTGATCTATATCATCACGTGTGTCTTAGAAAATTTAGGGTGCTACTTGGTTGATTAAATCAAAAAGAAGAAATGTTGAATTTGAATTTGTTCTCTCTTAAAAAATAAAACTAAAACCCTAATCCCTAATCCCTAAACTAAAACTTAAATGCGAAACCTAAAACCTAAACCCTAAACCCTAAATCCAAACCCCAAACCCTAAACCCTAAACTTTAAACCCTAAACTCTAAACCCTAAAAAGATAAATGCCTAAAACTAAACAAAATAAAATTTAAAAATAAAATAAATAAATAAACCAAAACTAAAATAAAATAAAAAATAAAATAAAATAAAAACATAAACTAAAACCTAAAGCTAAACCTAAACCTAAACCTCAACCTAAAAAGATAATAAAATAAAATAAAATCTAAACTAAAATAAAATAAATAAAAACCTAAACTAAATAAAAAAATTGAAAACCAAAATAAAATAATAACTAAACCTAAAATAAAAATAAAATAAACCTAAAATAAAATAAAATAAAATAAAATAAAATAAAAACTAAACCTACAAAAATAAACTTAAAAATAAATAATAAATAAAACCTAAATTCAAAACTTAAAAACAAAACCTAAACCTAAAATAAAAATAAAATAAACTTAAACCTAAACTAAAAAAAGTAACCTAAACCTAAAATAAATTAAACCAAAACCAAATCTAAATAAAATAAAATAAACTAGAACTAAACCTTAACCTAAACTAAAAAATAAATGATGATAATCAATCAATCCGGCTAAAAAAATTCCAGAAAGCTTCAAGCTATGTAAGAAAGAATGAATATTCTCCAAAGAAGGATGATGTAAAGCGAACATACCCACCAACATAAATTTAAATGGCTTCGTAAGCCTTTCCACAACTAGATCAGAACACATTATTATGGGCATACCCCGAAAGAAATTGAAATAAGGTCGAGACTCACTAGCACAATTAGCCTTACCGAAGAACATCCTTGAATGATTTCAAAATATGGATTCATGCTAGAAACTACCATAGAACCAAAATCCATAGCAAGAGCGCCATATTAATAGGATTTCCATGGGAAGCAAAATTACGCCATAATCAATGAGCGTGGTGCGCGACTAAATGCCATCGAGCTGCTTTGGAAGCAACAGTTGAATTTGCCACAAAAAACCCCAAAGGGGATGCACCACCGTAAGAGAAATGAAATTCACTAGAGCACCAAAATAGTAGAGGAGAGAGAAGATGCTTGAATGAATAGGCTTTTGCTAAAAGATTGAGTATCTTGCTCCCTAAAATTATATCCCCTAATCAAATTGGTTTTGTTAAAGGGAGATCCATTACTGATAATGATCTATTAGCCCAAGAGATGATTCATGATTCGAATGCCAAAGTTTGAAGTGGTAACCTACTTTTTAAGCTTGACATTTCAAAAGCCTACGATAATATTGATTGGGTTTTCCTTTATAAAATTCTGGCTTTATTTGGGTTTTCTAATCAAGTTATTACTTTAATTAAGAATGGGATTGAGAACTCTTGGTTTTCTATTCTTTTTAATGGTGAAGTGAATGGATTATTCTCCTCCTCTCATGGGTTAAGGCAAGGTGACCTTCTTTCTCCTGCTCTTTTCTTTATTATTGTGGAATATCTCTCTAGATGTCTTGAGCATATGTTTAGTAGAATGCCTCACATTTTTTACAGAACCACTGATGGGTTTTCCATTTCTCATCTTAGTTTTGCTGATGATTTTATTTTATTTTGTAATGCCTCGACTCATTACATTAAAAAATTATGTAACTTCTTAAATCACTTTGGTAGGGAGAGTGGCTTGAATATTAATCTAGATAAAAGTTATCTTATTACTAGCTCTTCTATTTCCTTATCTAAGATCAATGTTATCAGGAATATTATGGGCTTCTCTCATCAAAATCTCCTTGTCAAATACCTGGGGACTCCCTTATATAGAGGCATGAAAAGATCTTCTTTATTTGATTAAGTTATTTAAAAAATTAATAAGAAAATCTCTTCTTGGGAATTTCATTTACTCTCCTTTGGTGTTAGAGTTATCCTGATCAAAAGTACCCTTTGCTCTTTGCGTATGTATCTCTTTTCTACTATTGTACATACTCGTTATATTATTTAAAAGATTAATAGTCTTTTTAACAAATTTTTTTGGGGGTCTAATAGATCTACCCAAAGATTACATTGGGCTAGCTGGCATAACTATTGTGGTATTAATAATGAAGGTGTTTTGGGTTTCAAAACCTTAGAGGATTCTATTAATTATTTTTTCTATAAAATAAGGTGGAACTTTAGAAATAAAGATAGCTATTAGTCGAAGTTTATTCATGCTAAATATTGTCAGGGCAAACACCTCCCTCATTTGTGTTTTCAAATCTAGGGATTCTCTTGCCTGGAGAAAGATTTATAGCATCAAATGGAGTGCTGAGAATTTAATTTCCTGGGGTATCAATTCTGGTTTCTCCTTTTTTTGGCAAGGCAACTGGCTTGGTCAGGGCTCTACTGATTCCTTTCTTAATACTCATTCTATTAGAGTGCTTAAGGTTCATCAATTACTTATTAATAATAATTAGGATGTGACTCAATTGAATAACCTTGTCCCAAATGTGATCATTGAAAAATTTCTCAAAATTTGCTCTCACCCTAATGAACCTGACCAAATTCTTTTCAAAATCTCTTCTTTTGGACATTTTATTTCTAAGGATGTTTGGCAATTTATCAAACTTAAATATCAAGATTCCTTGGTTTTTACCAAAATCTAGAATATCGGTCTTAACTTGACGCATTCTTAAGCATTATATCCTCCCTATGGCTGCTACTCTTTTAAAAAAAGGATTCCACCTCCCCTCTAAATGTCACTGTTGTTATCACATTGAAAGTGTGGATCATGTTTTTGTGAATGGACCTATTACTGCTAGATTGTGGAACTGGTATGATAATGTTTTTAATACCTTCCATTTTAGTGGCTCACTTTCTATTATGCAACTTTTAGCATGTTTCTCTCATACTTCTAAGGGTCATGTTAAAATTGTCTTAGTTATTACTATTCTTTGGTATATTTGGATGGATAAAAATGATTCAAAGCACCGTAATATTCCTATGAATTATAATTGTATTATTGCTAGATCCAAATATAAAATTTTGTCTCTTTTTAAAGCCAATCTTCTTACTTACTACAAATTTAAAGGCTACTATCGGAGGCCTTGAAACTTGGGATTAACCATCATACTTGTAATGTTTCTTCCAACCAAAACGTTATCCATTGGATTAAACCTAATCATATTTGCATCAAGGTTAACACTGATGGCTTGATCTCTAATGGTTGTTATGGTTATGGTGGGATTTTGAGAGATCATGGTGGTAAGGTAATTTTTGCTTTTGCTGCCCCTTTAGATCCTTGTTCTATTTTATTTGCTGAACTTAAAGGCATTCATCATGCCATTTCCATTTATTTACAAAGAGGTTTTTCTAAGTTCTGGGTTGAAGTTGATGCTCTCCTTTTAGATTTACTTAAGTCTGAATTCCATGGCAATGCTGAATTATTTTATTTTCTTAATCATACTAGGAGTCTTCTTGCTAATCTAGATTTTTAAATTTCTTGTATCTATAGAGAAGGCAATTCTTGCTAATTTTCTTGCCAACTTAGGGGCCAATTCTAATTTATAAATGTTTTTTAATGAAGATCTTCCTTTTTTTATTAAGGGTCTTATTAATCTAGATAAAACTGGGTTGCCTTATCTTAGAAGCTTTTAGCTCTTCCTTCCTTCTTGTGGTTTTGATTACTCTGTGGATGGTTTTTTTGGTTTTGGATATTTCCTGGTTTGGATTTGAGTTTTCTCTTCACCTAAACCTAATTTTGTTCTCTTGTATGAATTCTTCCTATTTTTTTGGATTGGTTAGGGTTATTTTTCATTCCTTTGGTTTTTTGCTACAGTTTTTGGTTTCTAGTTTGTTTTGTCTCCATTCCTGGTGGAAGTCGAGTTTGCAGCAGGTGGAGGCTGTTTACCTATCTTCTACTTATTGTGGTTCTCTCTTCCTGTTTGCTCCTTGTTATGGTGGAATTATGTTGTCTTGGTGATGGGCAAGGTTTTCTCCTTGGCTTTATTCTTTTCTTGTGTGGTTTTTTCTGGCTTTGATTATTTAATGGTTGGGTTTTTCTATAGCCTAATTTATTTGGTTTGGGTTAGCGAGTTGGTAGGTTGCTGGTGAAATCTGGATGTGGGTATTATCCCTACCTAGGTTGTGTTGATCTTTCTAGATTTGCTATCTACCTTTGGTTTGGTTCTCTTTTTTGGTGGTTATTTTATTAGGTTTTCTAGTGGTGCTTTGTGTTTGGATGGCCCGCTTGTTTCTTACTATTTAGGGTGGTTCTTCCAAGTGCTTTTGGATGCCCCTTTTCTCACGAGTTGATCCCTTCCCCCTTGCTTCTGTTATTTGCGGTGTGGGATTCTTGGGAGGGGATTTCTCATCAGATGGTTATTTTTGGTAGAAGTGTTTTTATGGCTACTGCTTCTACTATTATGATGGGTTGGGTGACTTTGTGAATTATTTTCTGCTTTACAGTAGCTTGGAGAACTATTTTTTGTGGCTCTTTTCCTTTACTTTGTTTCTTCTTTGGTTGGTTTTGAGGATGGATGTCTCTAGTTTATTGTATCCTCTAGTTATGGGTTGGTCCTCCTCCTGTATTATTGAGGTTTTGGTTGTGGGTTTTGTTCTGAAGTGGCTAGCTAATGACTCCTGGTTGGCTATTATTTGTCCTTGGGTGATGGTGGTTGTGTTGGGTCACTATTATACTGCTATTTTTGTCAGTTGGACTATTTTTTGTATTGGGGTTCTTATTATTCTGTCATTGGCTACTGTCTCTAGCTTTATGGATTGGATTTTCCTTTCCTTTGATTGTGATTAGCCGCTGCTGTCTGTTTCTATCTCCCTAAGCATCTTCATTGTTTGTGGCTTGAGGACTATTGTTGGACTTTATACTGATGGTTCTAAGATTGATGATTTGGATCTTTTATTATTGAGGTGGTTTGCTGAGGCTTTCTTGGCTGGCTATTGGTATTGGCTGTTCTGGCTGGCTGGGCTAGTTGATGGAGTGTTTATTTTGGCAAAATTTTCTTGCTCCTTTGTTGACTGTGCTGGGAAACTGCTGCTTATCTTTCTGTGACTCTCTTCTTTTGGTTTCCTCCTTGGCAGCCTTGCTACCCACTAATAGAATTATTGTTAGACTAGGTTTTATTATTATTAGCTCTTTGCCTGTCCTTTTGATGGAGGATCCTACCACTTATGTGTTTTCTTTTTCCTTTGGATTTTCTCTGTTTAGTGTTTTTTCTCATATTATGAGGTTTGCTCCTACTGATTTTGTTATCCATTCTTGGTGGTGGCTTTGGTGGTGCTCCTTTATGTTTGCTGCTACCCTGGTGGATTACCTTTGTATTTGTCATATTGAGCTTGATATCTCTAATTGCTGGGTGTTTGGAGGCTATTTTTGCTTTTTGGAGTATTTTATAGGCTAGCATAATGAATGTCCTTGGAAAAAGTGCTACAAGAGGTATGCTGACAATGATGGCTTTGATATTTTCCACTCTTTCTTCTTTTGGCTGGTAGTATATGTAATTGTTACCCTTCACCTGAAGTTTGGATGCTTAGATATAGTGTTGCTCCTTGAAATGATTATAATTGAGCCTGAGCCTTTTCTTTATCTTATTCATTTTATCTACTCTCACTCTTTAAGCTTGATTAATTACTTGATTAATTGTACTCATCCTTTTAAAATCATTTTGCATATCTCTTTTACAGGTTTGGAGACTACTCATGATGGATCGTACTGGTTTTAAAAGGATCAAATGGAGTTTGTTGCCGCTTACATGGATTTTCATTTATTGGTTACTATTTTGATTTCCTTTGCTTGCTTTCCTTAACTATTGTAATAGTTAGGGGGCTTATCATTTTAGGACCTTTCGTAGCTCTTTGAGCATTATCTTAGAGATTTGCCCCATCTAAGGACTTTGTACCTTTTCTCTATGGTAATAAAATTTCCCTTATTTCCCTAAAAAAACCCTAAACTAACCCTAAACTGTAAGAATGTGTAGAACCTTGACAGCAGGAACATCACCGTCAACTAGGCTCAGTCCCAGATCCGTGGTGGAGGAAGGCGAGGTGGCAATTGCAGTGGTGGTGGGGATCTGAGGTGCTAGTGGATATGGAGGTGGTGATCGAGAAGTGGTGGTTATGGGCGATGAGTGACGGAGGTTACGTGGTGGTAGCGGATGGAGAGATCAGGATATGATGAAGGATCCACTCGAGAGGGTGGTTCGATGGGAACTAAGCGAAGAATGGTGATCTAATCTCGCTTATGGAACTATGTCTTTACAGTAGACAGTTCAACTTATCTAGGGTTTTTGATTTGCTCTATGGGTGCTCATTTTTTATCTATGTCGTCGCTTATGTCATAGAAAACTTGGGGTGTTACTTGGTTGATGAAATCGAACAGAATAAATGTTGAATTTAAATTTGTTCTCACTTAAAAAAAAATCTAAAACCCTAAAATAAAACTTAAACCCTAAACCTAAAACCTAAATCCTAAACCCAAACCCTAAACCCCAAATCCTAAACCCTAAACCCTAAACCCTAAATTAGCTTTAAACCATAACCCTAAACCCTAACCTAAAAAGCTAAAAACCTAAACTAAATAAAACCTAAAAATAAAATAAATAAAAAACCTAAACCAAAATAAAATAAATAAAAACATAAACTAAACCTAAACCTCAACTAAAAATAAAAACTAAACTAAAATAAAATAAATAAAAACCTAAACTAAACTAAAAAAATAAAAAACCTAAATAAAATAAACACAAAACCTAAAATAAAAATAAAATAAACCTAAAACAAAATAAAATAAAAACTAAATAAAAATCTAAACCTAGATAATAAACTAAAATAAATAATAAATAAAACATGAACCCTAAACTAAAATAAAAACCTAAACTTAAAATAAAAATAAAATAAACATAAACCTAAACTAAAATAAATAAAGCCTAAACCTAAACCTAAAATAAACTAAACCTAAACCAAAACTAAATTAAATAAAATAAACTAAAACTAAACCTAAACCTTAACTAAAAAAAATAAAACTAAAATAAATTAAACTATAAAAAACCTAAAAAAAAAAAAAAAAAAAACTAAACCTAAACCTAAAAAAAAAAAATAAACCTAAATAAATAACCCTAAACCTAAAAAAAATGAAATAAAAAAAAAACTAAATAAAATAAAAATAAACCTAAATAAAATTAAATTAAAATAAACTCAAATAAATAAAAAAATAAACTAAATAAACTAGAACCTACCATTTTGCTTAATTTTTTTAAAAAAAACCAGTAAACTCCCAACCCTAAACCCTAAACTAACCTAAACCTACAACCCAAACCTAAACCTAACCATAAACCCTAAACCCTAAATCATAAACCCTAAACCATAAACCATAAACCCTAAACCCTAATCCCTAAAATCTTAAACCCTAAACCCTAAACTCTAAACCCTAAACCTTAAATGCTAAAAACTACAACATTAAACCCTAAACCCCAAACCCTAAACATTAAACTAACCCTAAACCCTAACTAACCTTAAACCCTAAACCCTAAACCCTAAGAATGTGCGGAACCTTGATGGCAGGAACATCCGTCAGGCTCAGTCCCAGATCGTAGTGGAGTGAAGGCGGCGGTTATCGTAGTGGTGGTGGGTGGATGTGGAGGTGCTAGTGGATATGGAGGTGGTGGTCAGAGCAGTGGTGGTTATGGAGGTGAGAGGAGCAACGAAGGTTATAGATGTTGTGGTGGTGGAGGGAGAGATCAGGGATATGATGGTGTATCCTGCTACTCGATAGGCAGGGGTGGTTCTAATGGGAACTAGAGAGACTGATGAATGGCTGATCCAATCTACTGCTTATGAAATTGTGTCTTTACAGTAGAGATGATTCTACTTATTTAAGGTTTTTGATTTGCTCTGTGGGGGCTCATTTTTGATCTATGACATCGCTTATGTCTTAGAAAACTTGAGGTGTTGGTTGACGAAATCGAAAAGAAGAAATGTTGAATCTGAATTTTTTCTCTATTAAAAAATACCATAAACCCTAAACCCTAAATCCTAAACTAAAACTTAAACCCTAAACCTAAAATGTAAACCTTAAACCCTAAACCCAAAATCCTGAAAACCATAAACCCTAAACACTAAACCACAAACTAAACCCTAAACCCCAAACCAAACCTAAACCTAAAACCTAAACCCTAAACCTAAACTCTAAACCAAAACCATAAACCTAAACCCTAAAACACAACCTAAACCCTAAACCCTAAACCCCTAAACTATCACAAACCCTAACCTAAACCCTAAACCCTAAACCTTGAATAAAGATGTCATTAGGAGTAGATCTAAAGAATGACCTAATCCTAATATAGTTATGGTAACTAAAGAAAATGTCTTCAAGAGACTTTCCCTTGACTATTAGAGATTTGAATACCCTAAACCTTATCCTTAAATTAAGTTATATTACCATTTATTATAGCATAATGCAGCATTATATATTTGAGCATGTAGTGATGTGCTTTTGATTATTATTAGATGTTTTGAAATGTTTTCGTCTATTATGGTATTATGCCTTATAGTTTATATTAATATAAATCTTAAAAATATTGATTTAATAAATCAAATGATGAAATTTGCTAAATTTGAAGTGGGAATTAGGTTGTAGCACCAAAGGTGTGCTACTCCACTTGTAGTCTACAAAGTAAGAATTTATGTTCAAAATAAATATAATATGTTGTAGCATAGTATAGCATCATATATCATAATATATTATTCTATGTATTTTAAATTATTTTAGTATTTTGCAATCATACAATCGAGCCTACACTAGCATTATTTATAAAAATGTTAATTTAGACTTTAAAATGGTGGAATTTGGCCAAATTCATAATAGGTAGAGCATGGCATCATAATATATTATTTAAATTTAAAATATGTCAGTGATATGACTAAAATATATAGTTTTTTATTGTTTAGATTGATTTTATGATTTTTTATCTTAAGCAATCCCTTGTGATGTGATATGCAATATAATATAATATAATATGTTATAGTGTATTATAATATAGGATGCCATAACATAGTGTAGCATCATGCATTATAGCATACTATTATGTATTACAGTATACTATCATGCATTATAGTAGATTTTAGTTTGTTATAGTATGATGTAGTAGAGTATGTGGTGGTATAATTTATAAAACTACTGATTTATAGGCTAAGATGATGCGATTTGGCTAAATTTAAGGTAAGCTTTAGGGAACATCATTGGGGGTGTGCTATGTCATATAAAATAATGAATTTTTTCTTCATTTTCAAATATTTTGTATTCATTTTTTAATATGTTTTACTTTTTGTTATATTATATAATAGTCAAAAATTCACAAAAATATTAATTTGAAGGTTGAGATGGAAGAATTTGTCCAAATTCATGGCACACCAAAGCAACACCAAAATTATGCTATTTTGTACAATTTCTAATAGAAAAATAATAATTTTACATCCAAAATGAACATTATTCATATTTTGAGAAAATTTTGTTATTTGTTCCTTTTAAGTGATTCTAATGAGGTGTAATGTTAGACAATATATTATATTATAGCAAATTATAATAGAACATCACATATTATAATATAATATAGTGTGTTAATTCACACTATAATATGTTTAGCATGATATTGTATAGTTAGTTTGAGCTTGCACCATCACATATCATAAAATATTGATTACAATGTTAAGATGATATAATTTGAACAAATACATAGTTAGGCTTTTGGTTGAAATATTAAAGGTGTGCATAAGAGAAGAAATAAGATTTGATGAGAATTCCATGTCAAGGACATGGAGAGATCTGCTAAGGGATCACACATGCATTGGACATGACATGCAAGGGGTCTATGTCGAGGGGATAGAAGAAGAAAATCTACTAGGGATAAGGTTTGAATTTGATTTGATTATATGATTTATGGAAAAAAGATCCACTGAGGATAAGAATCTATAATCCACTAGGGATTAAGATCAAATTGACATTAATTTGATTTGTTTTAATTGATGTGGATGCATATTTATGAGAGATATGGGCTCAAGTTTACTGGGGATCGGGTATTTGAACCTTCCACTAAGGAAGGAGGTTCGAGCTATCCGTTGGGGATTGGCATTTGAGTTTGATTTCATAGATTTGTTTGGGGATGTATTCATTGGGAATAAGAGTTTGGTTGGATTTCTTTGATTTAGACTCTACTAGAGAGTTGGTTTAATTTTACTCCATTGGGGTAGTTGGTTTTGAATTTGATTTATTTGCTTGACTTATTTAGATATGATTTGGGGCTTCACTAGGGAGAAGGGTGTGATTTAACTCCACTGGGGAAAATTAGATTGGGTTTAATTTAATCTGAGTTAATGTAAGGACCTTGTCGGTGTGTGATGGACCCACTGAGAAGGGGCTATATGAGCCTTGACTTAACTCAAGTTTAGAAATCCAAAGGGATACTCTACCGGCTGTGGGGTAGAGCTAGCCAACATAAGGGGTTGCCTTTCAGTGTGCAATGGCTATGCTAGGAACAAGGCATAGCAGACTTACATCTTCTAAAGTGAGGAACAACGGCTGGGGTGACTTGTTGGATGCACAAATCGAACTTGACCTAGGGAAACTACTAAGTGAATGCTGTTGGGGACTTATTTCAACTTAAAAGTAGTCAGGATTAATTTTATCTTAATTTCATGTGATTTGATTTGGTTTGTTTGGCTTAGTTTGATTTTGAATTAAGGGCATATCTATTGGGGATGTGAGCTTGGTCAAAGTTAATAAATTTAATTTATGGACCATATCGGTGTGCGATGGACCCACTGAGAAGGGGCTATATCAGACTTGTCCTATCTCAAATTTACAAATCCAAAGGGATAGTCTACTAGTCATGGGGTAGAGCTAGCTAACCTAAGGGGTTGCCTAGTGGTGTGCAACAACTATGCTAGGAAGAAGGCGTAGCAGACTTACATCTTTTAAAGTAGGAACAACCTGGGTGACTGTTATGCGATAAATCAAACCCGACTTAGGGTGACTCGATTGAATGCTACTATGGACTTATATCAACTCGAGTAGTCGGTGATTCCAATAGGGAGTTTTTCGACACGCCCTAAAGATAGGATGCTTGCGAAAACTACCTCTGGTGTCCTCATAATCCACAAGTAATTATATATTTTGTTTATATGTTTACATGGACCCTATTAGTGTGAGAGGGACCACACTAAGAAGAGGCTATGCAAGCCTTGACTTATCTCAAATTTACTGGACCAAGGGAGAATCTGCACATCCACGGGATAGATTCTCCAACCACAGGGGTGGTTACTAAGAAAGGAAAATTGTCCAATCCGGTAACCCGTGCAGTGTCTAAATGGGGTCACAAAGGTGATCCAAATATAGTGCCCATGGGGAGTGCTAGGGGAGTTATCCTGCGTCCTAGAAAAGAAAGCCTATAGGTGTATGGTGGCTAACTCAAGGAGAATGCATAGCAGACTTACATCATGAGTGGTGTATCTAAGAACTAACCAACCTAAGGTGTATCCATCAGCATGAGTGGTGTATCCATTAGTAAGAATGAACCAACCTAAGGTGCTCATGTGCAACAATCAATGGAAGGAAAGCATGTAAGCTTAAAACTTTCAAAGTGGAACTTATCGGGATAGTCTCATCATTGGTGGAATAGATGCTATCTAACCTAGAGCGACTACTAAGCGGGTAGCCTCGAGGAAGGACTGGACCCAGACTTGAAGAAGTCGGGAAGGAAGGAGCCACTAGGGGACTTATCCTAAACTTCAAATATACTCAACCCAGTCAGTGCATAAAGGCTAATACAAGAAGAAAGCAAAGCAGACTCACATCCTCTTAAACAAAGCCAACATGAAGTAGCTTACCGGCCATGCATTAAGGCCTACCAAACTAACAAGGTGCTTGTCGGTGTGTAGTTGCCAAGTAAGAAAGGAAAGTGTAGCAAACTTACAACCTCCAAAGCAGAAAGATCATTGGGGTAACACACTACTCACCTCATTTTTAGAATGAGTTCTCAACCCCTCCATCTTAGACATAGGACTTCTCTTAGAATTTAAGAGTTCCTTAGTCTTAAGATGCATCTAGTAATTAAGTGGACACTCAACCCCTAGATACTTAGAAGAGTTAGTCATAAGAATAGGTCATGCCTTAGGGGTGTAGGAAAATTTGGCTACCCTATAGCTTGAACCACATTCCTCACTTCCTTCTTTAAAGTCAAACTCAAATCAATTTCAACTTAATTGATTTTCTCCAAACCTAAATCAATTCTAACTTGATTGATTTCCTTCAAACTAAAATCAATTCCAAATGATTGAAGCCCATGATTGAAATTTTATAAATATTTCTCAAGTCCTTTGATTCCCTCTTAAGTACTTAGCCCAAATCAAATCCAAAACACTTCAAATTCATGAAATTTTCTCACAACCCATTTATATTCTCATATATATTCACATATATAAATGAAATATAAATTCAAATAAATCAAACTAAATTCTAAAATCAAATCCAAATTCTAAAAATCTTTCCCAAGTCCCTTTGATTCCCTCTTAAGGACTTAGCCCAAATTCAAGTTCAAATCACTTCAAATTCATGAAATTTTCTCATAACCCATTTATATTCTCATTTATATTCACATATATAAATTAAATATAAATTCAAACAATCAAAACCAACTCCAAAAGTCAAACTCAAATTCAATCAAAATTCAACATAAGCCTTTCAAGTCAAACTCTTGAACTTTGCCAAATCAATTTCAAATCAAGCCAAACTCTTGATTTTTCTTCATTATTCAATCAATCCTTCAATCATAATCCAAATATAAATACAAACTTCAATTACTTAACCAAAACTCAATTCAAAAATCAAACTCAAATCAACCTCATGTTCACCCTTTGAACTTGAAAATGTCAAATGAATCAAAACCCATTTGACTTCAAATCTCTTACAAATGGAATTATATTTCAATCATAAGTCCATATGTGAGTTTAATCAAACTCAAATCAAGCTTTGACTAGGTCAACTTAAGCTCACTTGACCCAAAGTGATCTATAGTACCCCTTATGAGCCAAATTCTAATCCAAACCAAATTGGATTGAACTAAGCCCATCTAAGCCTCTCATCATGATCAACAATCATCATAAGATGATCAATCACTCAAATTGGGTCAAACCAAATCAAACCTAGGGTTGACCAAGTCAACACTTAGCCAAAATGAAACTTAACATATCCAAAAATCCAATATAGGCCAAATTGATTGAAATCATTTATCAAAACTCATTCATGATCAATGTTTGAACTTGACCAAGTCAACATTTGAGCCTAACCTAGCCCAATTGGCCACTTGACCCAAGTTGACCCAACTTGACCTAAAAAGTTAAAATGTTTTGAAACATGATCTAAGCCAAATTGATTGAAACCAATGGGTCAAGTTCATTCCAAATCACTTGTTGAACTTGACCAAAGCCTCAATTATCTAACTAGACCTAACCTAGCCCAATTTACCATGAACCCAACTTGACCTAAAATGTCAAATTGGGCCAAACTCAAATATAAACCAAATTATTTGGAAACAAAGATACCAATCTATTTCATATGACCAATGAAACATGAACCAACCCATGATCTAGCCCAAATAAGTCAAATGGGTCAAATTGGTCAACTTGACCCATTTGACCTAAATGAACCAAATTTAAACCTAAACCAAATTAAATCAAACTAAAGCCACCAAAATATTTCAAATGGTCATATAAACTTGACCCAACCCTTGGTTTGATCCAATTTGATTAATTGGTCAACTTGACCCAAGTTGACCCAATTTGACCTAAATGGGTCAACATGAGCTCAATCGAGCTCGGATCATCCCCTAGAATATGGACGGATGTCCTCTCCCATAGGAAAATATAGGGAAGGATCATAAGCCATCCATCCATGCATTTTGGATGGATGGTCGTGATTAAGACACATAGGATCCCATGTTTCATCCATTAGAATCACGACTTTAACCTCCCATCGATCCTTGATCGAAGGGTGAGAGAAAGCGCATAATCTGCTATGCAGCAGTGACAACTTTAATATTAAATCTTGCCATGCCATGAGCGCATGCCTCATCTGTCCACATGGTGTGATGAGATTAAACATTTAATTAGGCTATTAAATCACCTAATTAATCATAGAAACCTCCTAAATTTATATATAAGCCTAGAAAAATCAAACAAATATGACATAAATTGCATTAGATAGATAATTGAATATAGAATATTCTAAAAATAATTTTAATGGATTTTGAACATTGCTTTTCTCTAGATTTGGGTTTTATTAGGAATGTTATTTTGTTAATTATCCTCTAATTACTCCACTAATTAATCTTAAACTTCTTGCAGATAGGGATGACCTCCCTCCCCTAATTTTCTTGGGATTTATTGGTGGTTTAATTAAAGGAATTGCTAGTTTATTCCTTAATCACCCCTTAATTTAATTAAGCTTAATTAAGGGTATAATTAGTGGTCAAACCCTTTGATTGAGTCAATTAAGTTTTTATTAAATGAATATGAGATTTAGAGAAAAATTTTGGGATACTTTCCTTAAGATATTCCTTAAACCTCCTTTCTTCCTTAATCCAACCTTAATTAAGGGTTAATTCACTAATTATCCCCTTAATTAATCTCATAAAATTTTAAAACTTTCTAGAACTTAACTAATCTATCTTGAGTAGATGCTTAGGTGTTCAAGAGCTTAAGTAAATTCAAGAAATGAAAATCCCACTCACATGTGTGAGATGGGTTATGAAAGTACTTAAATTAAACCCCTTAGTTTAATTAATCATTAATCAAGAGCCAATTACATTAGGTAAGAGATGATTAACACACTTAATTCATACCTTAACCTAAGCAGCATATAAAAAATCATCTAATAATCCAAAGAATAAACTAAATCAACAAACATATGTGGGAATGGGTTAAAAGCAACAAACTCACCTAACATTTCTCAAATTAAATCAAACTCAAAACAAAATCAAACCTTCTTTAAAAATAACTTGACTTGCTTTAAACTTTCTTATTTCATAAGATTATCTTTAGGAATTAATTAATGTGAATGTATTTACATGCTTTCATCACTTTATTTCTTTCCTAACATGATAAATTTGTATGTCATATTCATATTCATGTTTTCTAAAGTCAAATTAAAATGAGATGTTTTCTTTTATGTCAACTTGCATATTTTGGCCAAAGTAAAAAATATGAATGGGTATTATCACTACTAAATCCAAAACTATTTTCAAATATATAAATCAAACATCCAAAACTAAAGTGCTCCTTATAATTATTTATAAATTGCATGTGGATATAAATATGAATGTGCATAGTGTACTTTTCCTTCTTTTCTTTTAGCATAGTTTTGAATAGGATTTGGCAAAGTGTATAGTTCACTTGAAAAGAACATAACACTTGCATAACTCCATTCCTATTCATTCTTATGCTATTACTTAAAGAAGGACATCCATACTTACACATATAAATTGCATAAACAAATCAAACAAATAAATACAAACTTTTGCATCTTTCTTTTCCACTCATTTCTGCATATATGCTTGTATTTAAGAAAAGTGGTATATTAGTCTGGACAACCCCAGGATTGCAAGGCTTTAAGTAGCCTTAAGTAGGTCATGTGCCTTACACCCTTGGTGCTAATAATGGCATTGTACTCACTTATGCCTTTCATACATACATGTGCACATGTAAAAAATGGATAGGAAAACCTCTTTAATAAAATGCTTCATAAAATTCAAATTTCTTAAGTAACTCATAGCATTCATCATAAAGTATTTTATGTATAAATATGCTTAAGATTCATTCATATGCATGTTATACATGTTGGGAAAAAATGAAGTGAAGTGTGTTTTGTGATATTAAACTTAATCTTAAAATGCCTTTCTTTTGAATAGGTTTGTTTAGAGTTGATCTAAACTTAGGATTAATTAAAACATAATAAAACATTCACTAAATAAAATCAAACATGAATCTACTTTAGAAGTTACTTAGGTTAGGGAAGGAAAGAGATTCTCTTCTCTTTTCCCTCTTTAACCTTTAGTAATTAAGTAGGTTCATCTAAAACAATCATCAAATAAAAATCAATCCAAATCAACTATACACTTAAATGAAACCACCCATCTAAGTTGAACATCTTCACACTTAAAAAATCCAAACCTTAAAGCCATAGCTAAACCACACAAACCTTCTAAAGCACACACATTAGACTAAGTCACCACTTCTAGATTTAGGTTATGGTGGTGCATGGTTTGATGTTTGCTTTTATTTTATGATATTTTATTTTAGTCTGGATGTTAGGGTGAATGTGCATAGAATGAATGGTAAGATGATTTAGTCTAATCATTATTTTCTATAGGGGATTGTGCTTAAGGGGTGTTGTAATAAAAATATAACTTCTTTTATTGTGCAGGTGTTTATAAGCATAATCCAATAGGCCAGGTGGACTTGGTTATTCATATGTGGGGTACTAAGTCCAATATACATGCTTGGGATTTGTATGGTTTATTTAGTTAATCTCTATTTTGCAAGTATTAGTTAGATTTACTTTTCCATTTCATGTAATTTATTGCAATTAAGATTTTGGAATGATTGTTATGGGAGATTAGGATGAGCATTGATCATAAGATCTCATCTTATGTACCATGTGAATCCTTTGGAACATCCACATTCCAACTATCCAAAGGAAACCGAAAAAGAAAGAAGAAAGAAGGACCCAAAAGAAAAAAAAAAAAAGAAAGAAAGAAGAAAGAAGAAAGAAGAAATGAAGAATGAAGACCCCCATAACATGAATTCCTTACTTGATTGTAAATCAATTCATTTGTAATCTAGGTTGTATAAGGGTAAAGCTTGGCAACCCAATTTGTTATTTTTTTGGGTTTGTGCAGTGGTGCCTGAACACAAATGACCTTTTAGTCTTTTGTGTTAGCTTTATAAATTGTTTGATGTTTTGTATAGCTTATGCATTAAGATGGCATATTTTCCTTGTTTCTTCCTTACTTGATGTATGGCCTAGATGAAGATTAGGCTCTTAGAGAAAAATTAATCTTCTACCAAATTAAACAACTCAAAGTTTAAAATAAACAACTCATAATCTCACCTAAAGCCTAAGTTAAAAATCAAGATAAAAGAATTAACAACCCCTTAAATGGATGAGTATTTTTTTTATAACATCATGCATAAAAGCATATTGTTTCACTCTTAATTAGAGGGCTTCCACCTTTTCCAGAGAACTTGGCTTGACCTGTGGGAGCCATGGTGGAAACACACCTCCCCCTTCTTAACTTTGGCCCATAATCTCACTTCTCATTCATTAAGCAAATGAATCCTATAAGCCTGAGTCAAATGATTGTCCAAAAATAAAAATAAAATATAATATGATTTGCATTAGATCTAGGTCATTTTTCATGCCCTTGCATGATCTAGTATCTTAGGGAATTAGTTTAAGAACTTAGTCTCTTTCTAAATAAATAACACCCTAGCTATCTTACATAAAGCATATGACTTGCCTACACGAATTTAAAATTATGAGTTGTTGTACCCCAGGTTGTAAGTCCAAGCAATGGTGGTTTATCTCTTATGGAGGTCCAAATACCCATTTTCTCCTTGATTTAGGTCATGCTTTTGGCCCTCAAAAGTTCCTTAGATTTAGGTTGAGATTGCTACTTCCCTTTTATGATGGATAAATCCTCACCTGTAGGCATTTCCATAACCTATGGAATTATAAGCCCCAAAATTCTAATAAAATATCAACTCAAACAAATTAATTCAATTTCAAAAAAAGCCCAACAATAGGATAGTTTGAGATGCTCTGGGTTTCCTATGAGCATCTCCTACTTATCTTTCTTTGGTTTTGATAATAACTCTCTCTCTTTGATCAATCTCATTTGATCTTCATAAACTAATGATTGATAGTCCTGTGAAATCTTTGGAGACAATGATCATTTATTCAGAGTATTCCTAAGGAATCCCCTTTCTTAGGATGTAATTAACTATAGGGGCTTTCCCCTGTAGGAAACTTAATGAACGCGGTTCAAAATAAACCCTACTTTTCTTTTCCTTGTAAAGTAGGGGAACAATCTCGGGTACATATGCAGACCCATTGTTCTTAGTAGTCCTTATTCAGGTGATTAGGTCCACTCTAGGGTGGTGACTTATATCTTTCAAGATAGTACACCTCTCCTCAATATCATACTCGATCACCCTAATAAGAACATCTGTAAATCTACATAGTGTCCAAATGCAAAAAGAAGTATATTTCTATTTTTATTATATCCACATAGATTGAAGATGGAAGTATACCACTTAGATATGAAAATATTTTACCACGGATTTTTCTGGAGACTCCACTGGAGATGGTTCCTCTCTCCATCTTTGGTAAATGATTATTTTCTCCAAGTATCGATAGTGGGTTTGTACATTTATATGAATCCAAGACTATCTTTCTTTCCATTGGCACTTAGCTTATTTCATCCTTAAGCAAGCCAACATCTTTAGATTTTAGGACCTCACCCCATGTTGGTCTTAAAACCCCCGTTGGGTTCTCCAATGGGTGAAAATAAAAATCTAATAAAATGAAAATTTTTAAAGACTTCCTCCTTACCATTTTTATGGTAAGGAAAGGTTCATTCTAAAATAATAAAGACATAATAAATCCTTCATAAAAATCTTGCTTTCCAAAAAGCACTCTTTCAAAAATGCACATAATAAAATGTTTTCCACAAAACTTTTAAATCACCTTCTTTTAACAATCTTCATGATTGTTATATGTAGGATCGTCTTTACAAAAATAAGATTCCAACAATCACATTTTCTAAAAGCACAAATGAGCTTCTTCCTTCAATTCATTTTGGTAAAGATCTCATTTTCAAAAAATAAAATTTCAACAATCATGTTTTCAAAAGTACAAAATTTGAAGATGGGTTTATCCATTCAATACATTCAAATGTGTTGAATGGATGTTATATCTTCAAACAAAAAAAAAATTATTACAACTTTGAAATGTCATTCAACACATTCCACATGTGCTAAGTTGGAACTTTCACCTTTCTAGACAAAATCTAAAATAAATTTTCAAAAGCACATATGAAACTTCTCCATTCAATATACCCACATTTATTGAATGGATGTTTAATTTTCAAACAAAATTAAAAATAAATTTTCCAAAAGCACATATGAATCTCTCCGCTCAATATACCCACTTTTATTGAATGGATGTTTCACTTTCAAACAAAATCAAAAATAAATTTTCCAAAAGCACATATGAACATCTCCATTCAATATACCCAAATTTATTGAAAGAAGATTTCATTTCTAAATGAAATGACATTATTTTAAAATCTCGTTTAACATATTCCATATATGATTAAGTTGAGGATTCCTCTTTCAAAAATTGATTTCCATCTCACATACCCAAATTTGTTAAATGGAAATCTCTCTTTTCAAAATCAATAAAAACAAAAATTTTGCAAAATACATTTGGAACTTCATTCTAGCATACCATATTTGTTAAAGTGAAGTCTCCCTTTTTCAAAACAAAAATTTGAAACACATCTTTGGAATTTCATTTAGCATACTCAAATTTGCTAAGCAAAATCTCCATTTCACAAAAATTTTCAAAACACATTTGGAACTTCATTTTAGTATACCATATTTACTAAAATGAAGTCTTCTTTTTTCAAAATCAAAATCTTCAAAAGGAAAATCATTAGGATTTTCTTAGCATACCTAAATTTGCTAAGAATCCTATTTTCCAAATAAAAAATTAAAAGAAACACATAAGGTTTTCCTTAGCATACCCAAGTTTGCTAAAGTTCTTGCCTTTCAAATTAAAATCAAAAGAAACACATTAGGACTTTCCTTTGCATACATAAATTTGCTGAAAATCCTTTTTTTAAATCAAATCAAAATCAAAAGAAACACATTAGGATTCTCTTAGCATACTCAAATTTGCTAAGAATCCAATTTTCAAAAATCAAATCAAAATCAAAAGAAACACATTAGGATTTTCTTAGCATACTCAAATTTGCTAAGGATCCTATTTTCAAAAAAATTTCAAAATAAAATACACTTGGATCCTTTTATTTTTAGCATACCCAAATTTCTTAAATAAGGATTCCATTTTTCAAATCACAAAACGATTCACAAAATAAAGAAAACAAACAAAAAAAAGAAACAATTATTTTCAAACACCTCACTTAGCTGATTCAAATTTGCTAAGTGAACAAATTCCAAAAATCACAAATCCAAAACAAAACAAAATTGACTCTTTACTTTAACATACTCAAATTTGTTAAATGAAGGGTCACAAAATAAAAAAAATGAAATTCAAATATGAACCTATGGAAACATCTCTTCAAAAATATTTGAAGCCATTCTCAATATACCCAAATTTGTTGAAAATGGATTCTACATCTTCAATTCCTCTTTGCAATCAAACTTCAATATCTATTCTAAATCCATTTGATCCTGACTAAACACTTTTAAGATGTTGAGTGTGGGTTCAATTTCTAAAATTTGAATTTAAAATCTACAGAAATATGATTCAAGTATATTTTCAACATTTCAGACTCTCATTTAGCAACAGTTTCAGTTTAAGTGCAGTTTCAGTTTCTAGTTGACAGAAATGGCAGCACCCAAGTATGTGTTTACATTTCCCCATGGATGGAATTGGCCCTAGATTAGGCCAGCATTCCCCGCTCTGATTACGCCCACCTCATTCATTTTGGATGAGGTTTTGAGGGGGCGAGGATTACCTGTGAGGGTGCTCCCCACACCATTATTAGTAAGAGCACAGTGACTGGGTAGAAGCCAATCATTCAGATTGATATGGCCTCAGACTCTGATATTCCCTCACTGAAGAGGAAGGTAGTGGTGGTTCCTATAGTGACATCGTACCGATATATGTGGCGTGCCAATGATTTCTCTTGTTGCCCTAATGAGGGCAAGCACCCAATCATTAACACCCTCAAAGGGTAAGGACCCCCTGATCCCAGGGATTATCTCCCCAGCTTTTAAGGTTGGGTCTAGCTCTTACTCCACTCACACTACCAAGACTCGGAGGAGGAACAAAACTAATAAGCGGTACCATACCCACATCACGGAGGAGATGGAGGCAGCTACACGATCAATTGTTGAGGAGTTGCCCACTTTGATTTCCCCACTAGCTACAATGAACCCATTCCATCCTCTCCCTGGGTCTGACAAAGTGGATGCCAGGAGGATCCCTGGTTGACCTCCACCAGCAATTCGATTTCATCCCCCAATCAGTTAAGGTAGGAGGTCATATGTTGTCCTCCGTTCAGTTCTATGCCAGGTTGGCAGAGCCTATGGATGATCTGTGTTTGGGGCTTAATTTAACTTGAGATTTGTTATTCTCTGTAGTGTGGGGAAGCATCTTTAGCAAAAAAAGGTCCAGGGAGGCCTGCACTTCAGTTCAGATCACTAGCCGGGAGAGGTTTAGTTGATAGTTAGTGGCCGCTTCACTCATTGATTTTTCTGATCGGTGCGCTACCCACATCGATCATACAGACAGTATTCTACTTATGGGGACTACCCATCATAGGAGGAAGGCCCATGTTATGAGAGAGTCGGTGGTATCTCCACCACTCAGCTCTACCCCCCGTCCACCATCGCTTGTTCATATTTCAGCATCTCCAGTTTTGCTAAAGGCCATGAAGGCCACATCTAAGGAGAAGAGGACCTCGTTGGTGATCTGGCTGTGGCCAAAGGATCTCATTCTATCTACACCTCGTGGCAAGGAGCTATCTGCTTGACCCTGCTGTGTGCGAAGGCATGGCGACCGGCATATTGGTCGTCCCTTCACCAGCACCACCAGTATAGCAGGACATTGAAATGGTTGCAGTAGTTGTAGAGGGAGAAGATGATAGCCCAGTTGCACCCATGATGGTAGAGCCTCCTAGAAGTGTCACCCCGTACAGAGTTTGTGACAATAAAGAGTGCATTTCTTCCAGTGAGTATAGTCCTCACAGGGTTGATTCTCTAGCAGTAGGGGAGGTATGGTTCCTCTCAGTACATGATAGTGATCACACTGGTCAGCCAAAGTTATTTGTACCTGTAAAGATTGATCATTCTCTAGACAACATAGTAGCACATTATCTCATGGAAAAGAAAGAAATCTTAGGATATGACTGGTCTGATGATTAGAAGATCAACTTTAATCCCAATGAAGATGATTTGTTGGGAGACTCAACAGGGGTTTGCATGGTATATACCAGGGGATCCCTCCTCAGAGAGCTCCAGGCTATGGAAGGTATTAAGGCTGAGCGGGAAGACACAGCCCACTCGATCCAACACCTCCTAGCACAAATAAAGTAGAAGGATGAAAAGATAGATAGGATGGAAAATAAGAATGAAGATCTATTAGTAGCTATCTTAGCATTGAGAATCAAGTCGTCAGTTCATCCTACCATATAGAGACTAGTCGGAGTTGGTGCATGTCTTGGACTGGTGAGGACCTTACTTCCGGTAGAAAGCACCAACATGTATAAGAATATAGTGGCGTACCTCCATACAAGAAAAGATATCAAGTCCATGGTTGAGTAGCAGGTGAAGGAAGCCTCAAGCGAGGAGGATCATCAATTCCAAAGGGTAGACCCACGGAGGAATTTGATGTAATCCAATATCCTAAGGGTTTTGTACCACCTTTCTTCAAGAGTTTTGATGGCAGTAAAAACCCAAGGTAGCACATCGCACATTTTAGAGCTAGTTGTTGCAACATTGGCGGCAGTGCCGCTTTACTATTCTGTCTCTTTATCAGTAGCTTAGTGGGTATAGCATTTGAGTGGTATGCTGAATTTCCCAACAGTTCAGTGAAGATATTTGTAGAGTTGGTGCAACACTTTATCAAGAGGTTTGTTGAAGCTCAACAAAGGGTCACTGTTGGCGATATCATTGTAGCATAATAATACCCAAGTGAGTCCCTTGTTGACTACATTCTCAGATGGCATAACCTGAGTGTGAAATGTGAGTCACAGCTATCTGAATAGCATGCCATTGGGATTCTGCTAAAGAATATCCATGGCTAGGTTGCCTTCATGCTTAAGAGCTTCATCATCAAAACTTTTGAGAAGTAAATCAATAAGGTGGCTGGTCTATAAGGAGAGGCCAAAAAGTTGTTTTTTCAAGACCAATTTCCCAAGATAAAGCCATAGAAGGTATATGAGAACAAGCCATAAATAGTGACAGTGGTAGACAAGGTGAAGCAACCAGGTAGAGATCAATCCAAGAGACCATGAATTTAGCAGCCTTCGCTTAAACCTCCTCAACCACCATTAAGGCATACCACCGCCTCAGCTCCATGACCTACACTCCACCGACCACATGATCGACAATGGTACACATACCTAACGCCGTAACTATGGTCCACCTACTATTTTGGACAAACTTAATAAGCCTTATTCATTTAAGGGAGGTAATCATGAAGATCTTTAAGAATCTCTTAAAAGCGATTTTAGCTACAGAACCTAGGAGAATGAAGGAAGTGGGCAAAATCCATGATCCTAACTTTTTGCCCTTACCACCGTATGCTAGGTCATGTTTTAGAAGATTGCTTCACATTCAAGGACTAGCTTGAACATAGCTTCAAGACCGGTGCTATAGTTATCTCGAAGGAATACCTTATGGAACAACCATCTAGTTTCATTAGGTACTTGTGATCCTTCCAAAACCAAAGAAGGTTGGGATATCTCCTTATCGAAAACCTCTAAAAAGATTATTCAAAAAATCAAAAAACTTTCCTTGTAGGTGCTTAAGTCAGCTCAAACCTCCAACATCAAGGAAGGTTTGCAAGTTTTTCAATACCAAAGAAGGTAAAAGCCATTGCAACATCCGGCGGCGGCATGTACCAGGATACCTGTAACATTTTTCTTATATCGGTGGATAAAATCAAATCCCTTACCCCACTTACTTCTTGATTTCTACTTTGTACCTCCTATCAAATCTAAGAAATTGAAAAATAAAGCTAGCTTGAATTACATCTGCATCACTTCTGATGGGTTGTCTGCTTCTATTCCTAATGATAACTCTTCAAGTCAAA
Organism: Cymbidium sinense; assembly: GCA_021442155.1. Classification (NCBI taxonomy): domain Eukaryota; kingdom Viridiplantae; phylum Streptophyta; class Magnoliopsida; order Asparagales; family Orchidaceae; genus Cymbidium; species Cymbidium sinense. The sequence continues at coordinate 87,957,656 of CM038230.1, read as the reverse complement.
ATAACTATAACAATTCTGATCTACCTCTTTCTGATTTAGAGTCAGATTTTCCTACTTTGAATACTATGGGATCACCTCTTGAGATAGACTTGGAATCATCTGATTCTGAGGGTCCCATAGGAGAAGCTGTAGGTGAGCCTAACATGCTGGTAGAACCTTCCATTACCCTGCCACAAGAGATCACGGAAGTTAACCTCCGTAGTGGCAAGGTTCTACCTCCTAAGGCAGCACCTCAAGATAGAGAGAAACAAGCCATTAGTTTAGAGGATTGAGAAGCCCCTCCACAGGATGTTCCACCCTTGGATATGCTTGTGGAGGATCAGCCCAAGGTGGACTACAATTTCCTCTCTCATCTAAGAAAGTTTCTATCTAAGCTAAGCATATACGATGCTCTTTTCTTATCTAAAGAGATGAGGGGCTCTCGTTGATCCTAAGATATACATAGCTCAGTTGACCGCTATTGGTGAGGAGGCACATTACACAAAAGAAGCCTAGGGGATCACTTTCAAAGATGAAGACCTTCTTCTAGGGGATATGGAACAACTCTCTCTACATCACGATATGACATTGAGACTTTTGGAGTCCTCATCCGTGATCGATAAACATTATGAGTCTAAAGACCCTTACCTATTTGAGGATTGACATCTCCAAACTTTGAGGAGATTGGATGATGTTGAGAGGATTCAATGAACAAAGCTAGCAGGCTTTAGGTTCCATAGTGTTACTGTTGGAGATAGGTGATTGAAAGGCTGAAGCCAAGTTTTACATAATTGATTTGAATACTTCATTTACTGCTTTTCTTAGTAGGCCTTGGATACATCAGAACAAGATGATTCCATCCTCCCTCCATGAGTGCATCAAATTCAAAAAGGATGGGATTGAATACTGTGTCAAAGGTGATGAAAAGTCATTTTCAGTTAAAGAGGTTGAGATTTATAAGGATGCGACCTACTATCTTCCTCAAAACACCCTTTCTTGTGAACTTGCACAAAATTCAAATTCAAAAGAAAAAGATAATAAAGAAAAATAAAGAGAAAAAGAAAAAAGAAAATAAAATTGAAAATCCAAGTGAACAAGAAGGGGAAATTGAAGACAAAATAGCGATATCACATTCCACCCACCATTCCATCATATGGACATGTGGGTAGATGACTCAACCTCCACCGTAGAGGGAGGCGTAAATAAAGGCAATTCCATAGGTGGAAGACCCCGGTTGGCCATCGCCAACAGGGTTATGTTAAGTCGAGAGTACCCCTACTATTCACATAGACTTGGAATCTAGCTTAAAAAATGAGTATAATGTGAATAGCATACCAACCATCCCCTCTCAACGGTTCCATTGGAGGTGACTTTCGATCCAGACAATGACGAAGACCAAGCCTCTAGACAAAGCAAAGTATTTGAATCAAGCTTATGTGAGACTATTAGGCAGTAGTTGGGAACCTTAACTCTAACCTCACTTTCATCTCAAAAAGTTGAAGGTTTAGGAGTTAAGGAAGCCCCTAAGTCATCCATGGATGCAAAGACAAAGAGATTCTTTTTGGGATCGACATCCTCAACCCCTGAAGTTGATGTAGAACTTGAGGAGGATTCATTTAAAGAATTAATGGAATTACCGTTTGACTTTTACTCGCCTTGTGTTCATAATCTTATACAGAAAGGTTTGGTTCCTCCTTTGTGGTCCAGGCACAGGTTAAGTATTTTTAGAAGTTGTGGAATAATACAGGCAAAGAAGCACAATCAATAGTAATACTAGGATTCAGTATAGTGGGTCCAATCAATGATGACGATTACTACTTAGTTGTTACCAATCATTTGGAGTCTAATAGTTCTTTTCACACAACACCAACTCTTATGAGGATGTGTGTTTAGAAATCTCAGATGATCCAGATGATCTTTAAATCAAGGATGCACCTCCAGAATTTGAAGAAGAAATCCATTCAACAATAGACAAGCTTATAGAAATCAACCTCAAGATAGAAGAAAATCCACGCCCGATGTACATCAGTTCATTGTTGAATGAAGGAGAAACCAATGACTTAGTTAGCTATTTAGTTTAAGGACTACTTTGCATAGAGTTATGAAGAGATGCTCGATTATTCCCAACATAGTCCACAAACTAGCAATAGATCATAGCGCTAACCCTATCAAGCAAGCTCCTAGACGCATGCGATTAGAAATCAAACAACAGGTCATTTTTGAAGTCAAGAAATTGATCGATGCTGGTCTCATCAAAGAAGAAAAATATCCTGCCTAGTTAGCCAGTGTCATACCACCTAAGAAGAAGAATGGCCAAATTCACATATGCATTGATTTCAGGGACTGAAATAAAGCATATCCTAAGGATGAGTTTTCTCTTCCTACACTAGAATTAATGGTGGACATTACCTCATCTCATGTAGTGTTCTCTTTCATGGATGGGTCATCCAGCTACAACCAAATCAAGATATCTCTTGAAGATGAAAGAAACACTGCTTTTCAAACTCCGATCAATATTTTATTATAAGGTCGTGACTTTCAGCCTTAAAAATGCTGGTGCTACATACCAACGAGCCATGACTCAGATCTTCAATGAACTCATCCATCATCAGGTTGAGTGCTATGTTGATGATCTAGTAGTCAAGAGCAGAGAAAAGGAAGATGATCTCTTTGACTTGAGAGTAGTTTTTGAACTATTAAGATAATATAACCTCAAGATGTATCCCGTGAATTGTGCATTCAGAGTATCTTCCTGGAAATTCCTTGGGTTTGTTGTATGACACCATGGAATAGAGATAGATTTTAAAAAGATCAAAGCTATCTTAGAAATACCACCTCATAAGAGTTTAACTTAACTCAGACATTCCAAGGATGGTTGGCATATCTGAAATGCTTTATCGCCAACCTATCAGGGAGATGCAAGCCATTTTTAGCACTTATCAAAAAGGATACCAAGTTTGAATGGGATGATAAGTGCTAGCATATTTTGAAGATATCAAGTAGTATTTGGTGAAGTTGCAAGTTCTAGCAGCACCTATCCTGGGCAAGCCACTCATCCTCTACACTGCTACATTGGATGACTCTCTTGGTGCTTTGTTAGCCTGAGCCAATGATGAAGGGAAGGAGTGTGCTCTCTACTACCTCAGCCATCATCTAATTTCTACTGAAGTGAACTACCCACCTATTGAGAAACATTGCTTAGCTTTGATCTTTGCTTACCAAAAGTTATGACATTATATGCTTTCTTAAAAGGTGAACTTGATATCCAAAATCAATCCACTGCAGTATCTCATGACACAGCCAATGCTATCCTGACATTTGGCACGATGGTCCATGATCCTCTCACAATTTGATATCACATTGGCACCCCTCTGTGCGGTAAAAGGACAAGCACTAGCAGATTGCTTAGCAGCACACCCACTTCCTGCTGATTCTCCGCTTAGTGATGATCTCCTTGATGAACAAATCATGAACTTAGGGGAGGTTGGAAACCACCAATGGGAGATGTATTTTGATGGTGCAGCTTCTTTTCATAAAGGAGAAGTACCATAATCTACTCTTCCAGGAAAGGCAGGGGTAGGGATAGTCCTCCTAACTCCAGACTATGATGTGATGAGATTCTCATACTATCTTTCTAACCCCTGCACCAACAATGAAGCTGAGTATGAAGCTTTGATTACCATTTGGAGTTAGCCATCACAATCAGTGTCAAGAGCATCAACATCTTTGGGGGATTCTCAATTAGTTATCAATCAGATTGTTGGGTCCTATAATATTTGCAAACCCAAGCTTCGTCATTACCATAAGTATGCCATGAAGTTGTTGGCCCAAATCTTCGAAGTCACCATCTACAAGGTTCCCCAAGTAGAGAACGTAATAGTAGATGCTTTGGCCAAACTTTCCAAAGAATTGGAATGTCTGGAAGATGAGTCCACTCCAATAAGGGTCCAAAATAGACAAGTCATATCCCTTATTGATGTTGAACTCATCGAGAGACTTTCTCTTGAAGGCGAGGTTGCCATTACAAAAAAGGATGAGGAGATGGATTAGAGGCAACCGTTCATAGACTATTTGAACACTAGAAAACTACCTCAAGAGAAGTCATAAGGCCATCAGGTGAAGCAACGAGCTCTCTCCTATGCTCTCATTGATGGCACCATGTATCAACGATCCTTTGACCAAATGTAGTTACATTATTTAAACAAACAAAATACCCATGGCATTATGACCAAGGTACATTTAGGTCTATGCAGAGTGCATCAATCTGGTTTGAAGATGAAGATGAAGATAAAGAGGCTAGGATACTACTGACCTTCAATGATTATAGACTATATGGATGTAGCTAGGAGATGACATCAGTGTCAGGTACACAGTGTGGTCCTTCACCAACCACCCAACATTCTATACCTTACCTTGGCTTCATGGCCATTTGAGTGTTGGGGTACCGACATTGTAGGTCTTACTGATCCTCCTTCTCCCTACGGGCATCAATTCATCTTAGCTACCATCGACTACTTTTCTAAGTGGTGGAGGGAATCCCACTCAAAGAGGTCACAGCTCATCATGTTCTTCAGTTTTTCAGGAACCATATTGTATATAGGTTTTGGGTGCCTCGATAAATTATATCAGATAATGGTACTACATTCAAAAGCACCAAGATCAATAGCTTTTCTAGAAGACACGGTATAGATTGGAGATACTCCACCATCTACTACCCTAGAGAAATGGTTTAGTAGAAGCATTCAACAAAACTCTCATCCAAATACTAAAGAAGACTTTTGGTGACAACAAGCGGCAGTGGAACGAGCAATTGGTTGAAGCCTTGTGTGCCTACCGCACCACATACCGAACCAACTCAATCTACCATATCTTCCTTAGTGTATAGGTCTGAAGTCATTCTACCTTTAGAGGTTCAACTCCCATCACTAAGGATAGCATTGGGTAACAAGATCACTACAGAGCAGAATGCAAAGTTTTTGTTAGAAGAGCTCAAAGATTTGGAGGAGTGTTGCCTATCGGCATGCCAGAACCTCGAGTTGTACAAGGCCAAAATGATTCAAGATCACAACAAGTTGGTCCGCCCTTGGTCTTTATGTATAGGAGAACTTGTGTTAATCCTAAGGAGACTAATTATTGCCCATCGAAAGATAGGAGGCACGTTTGAGCCCACTTAGGGAGGCCCCTATGTCATAGAAGGCCTACCAAGGAGGATCTTATCAGCTTATTGATTGTAAATGGGAACACCTGATGCTTCCAATTAATGGGCTCTATTTGAAGAAATATTACTCATAAAAATCATGTTTTGAAAACAATTCTATCAATCAACAAAAATCTGATTCCATTTCATCAAAATCTTCTCTTCTTTAGAAGCGTTGTTTGCTTGTCTTACCAATCCATGACATGTTTAGTGTAGGTGTAAGAGTCCCCCAACAGCATCTATCCCTCTTTCATAACACAAACACAATCAAACACATTTCCTGGTGCTATTAGAATAGATGTGAGAGAACCTAAGAGGCATCCTATTTTGATAAGCACAACTAAGTTAGGTGTAAGATAACCCGAGCGGCATCCTTTGTTAGAGGGAATTCCCGGTTGCCATCCGTGACACCATTTCATCAAAATCCCTAATGTGTTTAAGTAGGTGTGAGAGAACCCAAGAGGCATCCTATTCCTTTTAACACATGCACAAAAATAAACATATATCTTATCTCAGGCTATTTTGACGGGGGAGTAAGCCCCTGTGACACTCACTCATTAGCTCTAGGTCGGGTCTACATGCTACCTCGCTAGTATGTCACCCTAGTGGTTACTTGTTTGGAGGACGTGAGTCCCCACGCTTTCTTCCTAACTTGACCATTGCAAACCAATGAGCACCTTGATAGTATGGTAGGCTTCACTGTTGGAGCTGACTTTGTTTAAGAAGATATGAGTCCCCATGATTTCTTCTTGAACTAGCCATCATGCACTAACTAGGTCGAGTTATTTGAGGTTTAGGGTAAGTCCCCATAGGCTCCTTTCCTCTTGTCTATGTTTGAGTTGATATAAGTCCTCCAATGGCATTCGCTTAGTAGTCGCTCTAGGTCGGATGGCACCTGTCAAGCCGAAGATAGACTTTCCCAACAATCAGTTCTACTATAAGAAGATGTGAATCCCCAAGATTTCTTCTTAGGTTGATTATTACAAACTGACAGGTACCTTAGGTTGGTTGATGTTTTCTATGCTGACAATGACTCACCCGGTGAGTACACCACTCTTGACAGATGTGAGTACTCGTGCTTTCTCCTTGAGTTGGACACTGAATACTTATTTGATATATGACTAGCCATGTCATCTTCTCCAGGGTTTTGGATTAAGCCCTTAGCAGCCCCTCTCCCCGTGGGCACTCTATTTGGATCACATCATTTGCGATCATATTTAGACACTACCTAGGTACTCTTGGATTGGACAATCCCCCTTTCCTAGTAGCCACCCTTGTGGTTGCAAAATTTGTTCAATAAATTTGAGTTAGGTCTAGGTTGATATAAGCTGCTTCTTAGTTTGATCCCTCGTAAATCAACATGATCCACGTTAAAATAAACTAAACAAATAAACAAATTTATTTTTCTTATGGATTAGGAATTCAAGCCCCCAAAGGGCCCCTTTTCTCAAGCAGGCATCCTATCATTAGGGCAGTGTCAGCAGAACTCCTTATAGGAATTGCCTGACAACCTAAGTTGAAATGAGTCGCCGGGTTGGCACTCACTCCATAGTCACCCTTAGGTCGGGTTCAATCTATTTTTCTCCAAGCAGGTTACCCTGGCAGTCTTTCGACTTTTGAAGATGTAATACTATGACGCATTCTTCCTAGTATGATTGTCACAAATAGACGGGCAGCCCTAGGTCGGGTTTGATTTGTTTCCCAAAGTAATCGATCACCCTAGTGGTCTTTTGTAGTGGAAGATGTGAGTCCCTAAGATTTCTTCCCTTGAATTGATCATTGCAAACCAAAAGGCACTCCTTTGGTCGGACAGCTCTTCCATTGGCCTGGAAGCTATTCCCTTTGGTTTAGTAAGTATGAGATAGGTCTAGGCTGATATAAGCTCCTTCTCAGTGTGATCCATCGCAAGTCAACAGAATCCATCAAAATAAATCTAAAAAATAAAATTAATCTTGACAATCTTCGAGCTGATCTGAGCCCCTAGTGGCATTCACTCAATAATCAGCCCTAAGTCGGGTTCGATTTGGCCCAAGGAAAATGATCATCCCAATGGTTCCTTATTTTGGAAGATGTGAGTCCCCGCACTTTCTTCCTAACTTGACCATTGCACACCGAAAGGCACCCCCTTGGTTGGATAGTCCTACCTTATGGTTTGGTAGACTACTCAATTTGGATTGGTAAATCTGAGTTAGGCTTAGACCTCCATGGCCCCTACTCAGTGCAATCCATCTCAACCGATGGGTCCCATAAAAATAAACTAAAAAATGAAATTAATCTTGACTATCTATGAGTAAATCTAAGTCCCCCAGTGGCATTCACTCAATAGTCAGCCCTAGGTTGTGTTCAATCTGATGTCTTGCCAATAGATTATCCCAGCTACTAGTCCCTACTTTGGAGGATGTAAGTCTACTATGCTTTCTTCCTAGTATAGTTGTTGCATAGTGAAATGCATCCCTTTGGTTGGCTAGTCCTACTATGTGTTTAGTAGACTACCCCTTTAGATTGGTAAATTTGAGTTAGGCTTAAGCCACCTTGGCTCCTACTCAATGCGATCCATCCAAACCAACAGGGTCCATCTCAAAACCCCAAATCTAAAAATCAAATGAAATAAATAAACAAAATAATCAATCAATCCAAATCAAATCTTTTGCTCCTCCTTAGTGAAATGTAAATCTTTCTAGTTCCTCAGTGTACTCAGAATTTTAATCCCTCAGTGAATTTCACAACCTTTCCTCCCTTATGGATGACTTGAACTTGCCTCCCCAATGGAGAGTTCACGTTTCCATCCCTGGTGGAGTCAAAACAAACACAATTAAACAAATAATAAATTGAAACAAATTCAACCCTCTTCCCCAGTGAAACTTAATTAAATAAATCAAATTTCTCTCCCCAGTGAGACTCAAATCAAATCAAACCTCTCATCCTGTTGTGGATTACTTGAACCTGCTTCCCTAGTGGGAGGTTCACATACTCTATCCCTAGTGGATTCCTCCTTTCTCTCTTATGTCTTTGACATGAGTAGAGTCACATTACACTAAGCTCTAGATTCTTTCTACACCTTTTGGTTAGGGGTAGATAGTCTCTGTTAGTGCTTGAGATCGTTCAATTTTGTTGATCATTTTGGTCAACACCAATACATGTTGTGTTCCTTGTCAATCACACCACACCTATTAGGCCCTTTGTTGACCTCATTTATAGAATAAGCGCTCAAACCCTCCATATTAAACATAGAACTTCTATTAGACTTTATGAGTTTCTTAGTCTTAAGACACATATAGTGATTACGTGGACACTCAACCTAGCCCTAGAGACTTAGAAGAGTTAGCCATAGGAATAGGTCATGCCTTAAGGGTGTTAGGAAAATTTGCCTACCCTATAGATTGAACAACATTCCTCACTTCCTTCCTTCAAGTCAAACTCAAATCAATTCATGCTTAATTGATTTTCTCCAATCCTAAATCAATTCCAGCTTTATTGATTTCCTCCAAACTAAAATCAATTCTAAATGATTGAAATCCATGATCAATTCTAAATGATTGAAGCATATGATTGAAATTCTAAAAATATTTCCTAAGTCCTTTGATTCCCTTTTAAGGACTTAGCCCAAATCAAATCCAAATCACTTCAAATTCATGAAATTTTCTCACAACCCATTTATATTCTCATTTACATTTACATATACAAATGAAATATAAATTCAAATCAATCAAACTAAATTCCAAAATCAAATCCAAATTCTAAAAATATTTCCCAAGTCCCTTTGATTCCCTCTTAAGGACTTAGCCCAAATAAAGTTCAAATCACTTCAAATTCATGAAATTTTGTCATAACCCATTTATATTCTCATTTATATTCACATATATAAATGAAATATAAATTCAAACAACCAAAACCAACTCCAAAAATCAAACTCAAATTCCATCAAAAATCAACCTAAGCCTTTCAAGTAAAAGTATTGAACTTAGCCAAATCAATTTCAAATCAAGCCAAACTCTTGATTTTTTTTCATGATTCAATCAATCCTTCAATCATAATTCCAAATATAAATACAAACTTCAATTACTTAACCAAAACTCAATTGAAAAATCAAACCCAAATCAAACTCATGTTCACCCATTGAACTTGAAATTATCAAATGTATCAAAACTCATTTGACTTCAAATCTCTTACAAATGGATTTATATTTCAATCATAAGTCCATATGTGAGTTCAATCAAACTCAAATCAAGCTTTGACCAAGTCGTTTGACCCACTTAGGCTCACTTGACCCAAAGTGCCCTAAAGTACCCCTTATGACCCAAATTCTAATCCTAACCCAATTGGATTGAACTAAGCTCGTCTAAGCCTCTAATCATGATCAACAATCATCATGAGATGATCAATCACTCAAATTGGGTCAAACTAAGTCGGACCTAAAATTTGACCAAGTCAACACTTAGCCAAAATGAAACCAACATAGCCAAAATCCACTATAGGCCAAATTGATTAAAACCATTGATCAAAACTCATTCATGATCAATGTTTGAACTTGACCAAATCAACATTTGAGCCTAACCTAAAAAGTCTAAATGTGTCAAAACTTGATCTAAGCCAAGTTAATTGAAACCAATGGGTCAAGTTCATTACAAATCACTTGTTGAACTTGACCAAAGCATCAATTGGCCAACTAGACCTAACCTAGCCTAATTGACCATGAACCCAACTTGACCTAAAAGGTCAAATTGGGCCAAACTCAAATATAAACTAAATTGATTCGAAATAAAGATACCAATTCATTTCATATGACCAATGAAACATGAACCAACCCATGATCTAGCCCAAATAGGTCAAATGGGTCAAATTGGTCAACTTGACCCATTTGACCTAAATGAACTAAATTTAACCAAATTCAAACCTAAACCAAATTGAATCAAACCAATGCCACTAATACATTTCAAATGGTCATATAAGCTTGACCCAACCCTTGGTTTGACCCAATTTGACAAATTGGTCAACTTGACCCAAGTTGACCCATTTTGACCTAAATGGATCAGCATGAGCCAAATCACATCAAACCAACTCCAAATTCAATGAAACTTGACCTAACTCATTTTTCAAACATACCAAACATACTCAGATTGAAATCAAGGTCAAATGACATTTTTTCCCCTAGGTCAAAGGGTAAATTTTGGCAAAATTTGCTTGGAATTTGATCAATTCCTCTCCATAACCACATGGCACCCTCCTATTGGATCAAGTGAACACTAGGGAGTGTGGTGAACCCAACTTAATGGGTTTGGGTCAGCCCAACCTAGCCTACAGCTAAAACTAACCACTTGCATGAAATTAAGCACATGGAATCCCTCCTCTACTTGATTTAAGCACATGCAAGCTCCACTACTCCACTCCTCTAGCCAAACTGATTGCAAGGGCACCCAAAATGGTCTAACAAACCCACTCAAGGTGGTTAATTGGATCAAAATAGAAGGGAGAAGCTCAGCCATCCAATTGCTCCAGGGGGAGATATACTCCCCCTAATTTGAATTCATTCCATGAGTCCCTAATTTGATTGAGCAAGAGGAAGCTAGAGAAGTCATTTTCCAGCCTCCCCAAGCTCTCTCAAGTAATTCTCATTTTCTATTTTCTCAATTTTCATAGATTGAAAATAGGGGAGCTCCAGTCAAAATTAGACTTACTCCACACTTCAAATAAACCCAATTTCCTTTACAAGCTTCATTATGGACCCTAATCAAACTTGCCCAACCCTTAATCCAAGCTCCAAAGGCAAGGGAGGTGCTACCTTGATCAAGACTGAGCTCAAGTCAAGGTGGAGTTGGCCTCTAGAAGGATCTACCCAATCTCAAGACCTTAAACTCTCAATAAAGCTTTGTCTCCACTAGACGAAGCTTCTTCAAGGGAATCGAGTGCCGGTGAGGTTAGCCATTAAACCGAGCATGATTTCAATATTGTTTGGAGCTTTGTGAAGTGGATTTTCATCCCTTGAAATTCTAGCCATTTGATGTGTTTTCCTTTATGCTTAGATGGTGTGGGTAAGTTTTGGGATCAATCCGAGCTCAATCGAGCTTGGATCATCCCCTAGAATATGGATGGATGTCCTCTCCCAGAGAAATATAGGGATGGATCATAGGTCGTCCATCCGCGCATTTTGGATGGACGGCCATGAATAAGATGTGTAGGATCCCACGTTTCATTCTATTAGAACCATGACTTTAACCTCAACCATCTTATCCTTGATCGAACGGATGAAGAGAAAGTGCGTCGAGCCGCCATTGACATGGTGCTATGATGTGACAACTTTAAAATTGAATCCCGCCGCGCCACGTGGAAAGCACATGTCGCGTCAGTGGTCCACATGGTGCCATCAAGATTAAACATTTAATTAGGCTATTAAATCACCTAATTAATCATGGAAACTTCCTAAATTTATATCTATGCCTAGAAAAATCAAAAAATATGAAAGAAATTGCAGTAGATAGATAATTGAACATAGAATATTCTATAAATGATTTCAATCAATTCTGAACAGTGCTTTTCTCTAGATTTGCATTTTATTATGAAAGTTATTTTACTAATTATCCTCTAATTACTCCACTGATTAATCTAAAACTTCTTATACATAATTAATGGGATGGCCTCTACCTCCCTTAATTTTCTTGGGATTTATTGGTGGTTTCATTAAATGAATTGCTAGTTCATTCCTAAATCACTCCCTTAATGTAATTAAGCTTAATTAAGGGTATAATTAGTGTTTTAACCCTCTGGTTGAGTCAATTAAGTTTTAATTAAGTGAATATGAGGTTTATAGAATAATTTTGGGATACTTTCCATAAGATATTCCTTAAACCCCCTTTCTTCCTTAATCCAATCTTAATTTGGGTCACTAATTACCCCTTAATTAATCTCATTAAATTTTAAAACTTTCCAGAACTTAACTAATCTATCTTGGGTAGATGCTTAGGTGTTCAAGAGACTAAGTACATGTTGACCTCATTTTTAGAATGAGCTCTCAATCCCTCCATCTTTAGCTTAGGACTTCTCTTATACTTTAAGAGTTCCTTAATCTTAGGACACATCTAGTGATTAGGTGGACACTCAACCTAGCCCTAGAAGACATAGAAGAGTTAGTCATAGGAATAGATCATGTCTTAGGGGTGTTAGGAAAACTTTCTACCCTTAGCTTAAATCATACATCACTTTCCTTCCTTCAAGCCAAACTCCAAATCAATTATATTTTATTTTCTCCAAACTCATATCTATTCCATGATTGAAATCCATGATTGAAATCTATGATTGAAACCCATGATCAAAATCCATCAAAATTTTCTAAGTCCTTAATCCTTCCTTAAGGACTTAACCTAAAATAATCAAAACCTATTCCAAAATCAAACTCAAATCAATCCAAAATCTAATCTAAGCCTTTCAAGTCAAAATCTTGAACTTAGCCAAATCAATTTCAAATCAAGCAAAACTCTTGATTCCTATTCATGATTCAATCAATCCCACCATCATGAGCTCATATATAAATCCAAACTTCAATCAAACAATCAAAACCTAGTTCAAAAATCAAACCTTAAACCCTTTCATATCCTTCCTTTGAATATGAAATCTTCAAATGGATCAAAATCCATTTGACTTCAAACCACTCGTAAATAGATTTATATTTCAATCATAAGTCCATATACATGATCAACCAACTTCAAATCAAGCTTTGACCAAGCCATTTGACCCACTTAGGCTCACTTGACCCAAAGTGACCTAAAGTACCATTATGAGCCAAATTAGATTGAACCAAACTCATATATCCCTCTCATCATGATCAACAATCACCATAGGATGATCAATCAATCAAATTGGGTCAAACCAAGTCAAACCTAAGGGTTGACCAAGTTAACACTTAGCCCAAAATGAAACCTAACATAGCCAAATTCCACCATAGGCCAAATTGAATGAAACCATTGATCTAAGTCACTCATGACTTATGTTTGAACTTGATCGAGCCAACATTTGAGCCTAACCTAGCCCAATTGGCCACTTGACCCAAGTTGACCAGTTTTGACCTAAGGGGTCAAAATGAGTCAAAACTTGAACTAAGCCAAATTGATTGAAACTAATGGGTCAAGTCGATTTCAAATCACTTGTGGAACTTGACCAAAGCCTCAATTGGCCAACTAGACCTAACCAAGCCCAATTGACCTTAGACCCAACATGACCTAAAGGGGTCATGTTGAGCCAAAATTGAACTTAACCTAAATTAATTGGAAACAAAGATAGCAATCCACTCCATATGACTAACCAAACCTAAACCTACCCTTGACCTACTTCAAATAGGTTAAATGGGTCAAATAGGTCAACTTGACCCATTTGAAATAAATGAAGTCATATGAGCCAAAACCAAATATATACCAAATTAAATCAAACCAAAGATACTAAAACATTTCAAATGGTCATATGAACTTGACCCAACCCTTGGTTTGACTCAATTTAACCTATTGGTCAACCTGACCCAAGTTGACCCATTTTGACCTAAATGGGTCAACATGAGCCAAACCCTACCAAATGAATTACAAATCTCTTGAAACTTTGCCAAACCTAGTTTCTCCACATACCCAACATATCTAAAGGGGAAAAATAGCAAAATGAGCATCCTACCCCTAGGCCATAGAATAAATTTTGGCTTAACCAATGGGTAATTTGGGCATACCCTCTTCACATTCACTTGAGGCTTTCCTGAAAGCTCAAGGGGACCTAGGGGAGAGTGGTGCACCCAATCCAATGGGTTTGGGTCAGCCCATTTGGTCCCTAGACCAAACCTAATGGTCAAAAATTGAAATTTCAAACTCCCTCTCAAGCTCAAATTCATGCACATAGGAGGTTGGCAATCCACTCCTTAGCTCAAACCAGCCATGTGCACATTCCTAACTGATCAAACAGCCCTCAACCTATGATCAATTGGATCAAAATGGCATGTCCATTGCTTACCGGTCGATCCTTCAAGGGGGAGATATACTCCCCCTAAACAAACTCAAATGCATAATTCACTAATTCGATTGAGTTCTAGTAAGACATAGGAGCCATCAAAGAGTGATAGCTAGCATCCTAGAGCTCATTCCATTCTTCCAGTTCTTGGTTTTCAAATAGTTAAAATAAGAGACACCAATTGAATTGCCAACTTCTTCCATACTTCGTTTCCTTCCAATTCATTTTGTAAGCACACTTAGGTGACCAAGTCGAGCTCACCTAAGTTGATTTCCAAGTTCTAAAGGCAAGGGAGGATTAAATTGGATCGAAGCCGAAGCTCATGCATAGGAGGAGGTGACCCATAGAAGGATCCACTCAACCTCAAGTGCTCAAAACTTCTACAATACTTCATCTCAACCAGATGAAGATTCTCTAAGGGAATTGAGCACTGGTGATCACCTCCGGTGAGGTATGAGATTTTCTGACCATTAAACTCAATGTGGTGTGGAGCTTTGTGAAGGAAATTTTCACCCCATCGATTTTTGACCGTTGGTTTTATCGCTCTCTATCTTTAGTTTGATTGGAATATATTCTAGATCTTGCTTGGATCTTCCCCTTGATCATGGACGGTCTCTATTGATCAAGGGAAAGAACTTGGATGATATTAGCCATCCATCTGTGCATTTTAGATGGATAGCTGAGATAATTCAGCACGTTTAGATTTCCTATTACTCATTTTAAAATGCGGATCCTTGGTCATCCAATCTTTGATCGGATGACACAAAATTAAAGCATGTGCACCTCCATCGCCATTTGGATGTGATGTTTAAGTGACCACTGCTGCCACGCGTCGCGCCATGAGCCAAAGATTAGTTAGTGATTAATAAAATTGAGTTAATTAATTCTTAATTCACTTAAGGATCTTCTAAAATTTATAACTCCTTCTATAAAATTTAGAAAAATATGAAATAAAATTCAATGGATAGATAATCAAACCTAGAACATTTTAAAATTAATTTTGATGAGTTTTTAAGTTATGTTGTTCTCTAAATTTGGGTTTTATTTAAAAATTTATTTTGCTTATTACTTTTTAATTAACCATCTGATTAATCCCAAATTTGTTGGGTATATTTTAGGGGATGATTTCTACCTTCCTTAATTTTTTGGGATTTATTGAAGGATTGATTAGAAGAATTGCATATGGTTTTCTTAATTACCCTCCTTATGTAATCAAGCATAATTAGGGTATGATTAGGGATTTTAACTTATGATTAGGGTTAATTAAGGTTAGATCCAGTGAGTAGGAGGTTTCTAGAATATTGTTGGGGCATTTCCCATAAGCTATTCCCTCAACCCCCTTTTTTCTCCTTAATCTCCTCTTAATTAAGGATTAATTCATTAATTATCCCCTTAATTAAATTCTAAAAATTCTAAAAGTTCCAAAATTTAATTAATCTACCTTGGGTGGATGCTTAGGTGTTTAATAGCCTAAGTTCAATTAAGGAAATCAAAACTCCATTCATAAGTATGAAAGGATATTTTGAAATTACTTAAGCTAACCCCTTAGCATAGTTAACTTTTAATTGTGAGCCAAATTGCATTAGGCCTTTTCAAAATTAGGTTCATTGCAAATTTAAATTCTTTGTAGGTTTTATGTCATCTCATTGGCTCATAATTATTTAGTTAATTCTTCTAAAGTGGTGTAGGTAAGGGTTAATTAAGTTACTTAATTCATACCTTAACCTAATCAACTCATAAAAATGGATCTAATTATTTAAAAATTAAACAAAAATGTTAAACACATGTGGGAATGGGTTAGAAACAATGAGCTCATCTCACCTTTTCAAAATTAAATCAAACTTCAAACTAAATAAAAATCACTTTGAATTCACTTTGATTTATTCTAAATTTTCTTATTCTATGAGAATTTCTTTAGGATTTAAGTGAAGTTAGTTTGTTTACATGCTTTCATTACTTTGGACCTTTCCCCAACATGTTAAGTTGTATGTTATGTGATTTCATGCATTCATAATTTTGAAATTCAAATTTTAAAATGAAATTGTTTACTTTATGTCAAATTTGCATGTGTTGGCTAAAGTAGAAATATGAATGGATATTATCACTACTAAATCCAAAGTATTTTTCAAAACACATAAATCAAATACCAAACGTAGGCTACTTGATTATGAGTTTGCATGTGATAAATTACAAAGGTATGCTTAGCATAGGTTTCTTTTCTTTCTTATGTTGGTATAGTTTTGAATAGAGTTAGTAAGATGTAGGGTTCATTTGAAAAGAACCCAACACTTACTTAATTCCATACCCTATTCATCCCTATGCTATCACCTAAGAAGGGTTGTCTATACTTGCATACATGAATTTCATAAAGAAAAATGAATTCATTAAACAACTTTTGCATTCTTCTTTTCTATTTCATTTCTTTATACATATATTTGTATTTAAGGAAAGTGGTATATTAGTCTGGACAACCCCGAGGTTGCGAGGCTTTAAGTAGCCCTAAGTAGGTCTTGTACCTTACACCTCTGGTTAACAATGGTGCTGTACTCACTTATGCCTTTCTTACTTTCATGTGTGTATGTGAAAATTTGGTTAAGGAAAACCCTTTCTACTTAAGGAAAATCATGCATATTCAACTTCTAAATTTTCTTAAATGGATTACTTAGCATGTATCATAAAGTGTGTTAAATACTCTCATTTTCATGTATAGATATGCTTAGGGTCCATCCATGTGCATGTTATATATGTTAGGAAAGAAATGAAGTAATGTATGTGTGTTATGTGAATTTTGATTCATTTTATTTAATCTTAAAATACCTTTCTTTTTGAATAGGTTTGTTTATAGTTTGTCTAAAGTTAGGATTAATTAAAATATTTAATCAAAACATTCACCTAAATGAAACTAAAATGTGAATCTACTTTAGAATTTACTTAGGTTAGGGAAGGAAAGATAAGTTCTCTTCTCTTTCCCTCTCTTCATAACTTAGTAATTAATTGTAGGATCCACTTAAACCAAATCAAAACATGAAATAAAATAAACCCAAAATAACTAAACAACTTAAATGAAACCTCCTCTAAGTTGAACATGTTCTTCACACTTAGAAAATTTAAACCTAAAGCCATAGCTAAGCATACCACACAAGCCTTCAAAGCACACACATTAGCCTAAGTCTCCACTTCTAGCCTTAGGTTAGGTTGATGCATGGATTGGTGTTTGTTTTGTTTTGTGATATATGTTTTAGATTGGATGTTAGGGTGTATGCTTGTATAATGAATGGTAGAATGTTCTTAGTCTAACTATTCTTTTTTATAGGGGATTGTGCTTAAGGGGTGTTATCATAAATAAAAATATAAATGCTTTTTCCTGCAGGTTCTTTATACCCCTAAGCATAATCCATAGGCCAGGTGGACCATGTGTGGGGTGAGAAGTCCAATATACATGCTTAGCATTTATGTGGTGTGTATTAGCTAACCTTTATTTTGCATGTGTTAGTTAGATTTCAACTTTTTCTTTTCATGTTAATTTATATAATTAGGATTTTGGAATGATTGTTATGGGGATTAGGATGAGCATTAGTCATAAGATCCTATCTTATGCACCATGTGATGCCTTGGAGCATCCACTTTCCAACCATCCAAAAGAAGGAACCAAAGAAGAAAGAAGAAAAGAAGAAGAAAGAAGAAAAGAAGAAAGAAGAATAAAGCTTGAAGACCCCATAACAATGTATTCTTTGCTTAATTATAATTTAATTCATTTGTAATCTAGGTTGTATAAGAGCAGAGCTCGGCTACCTATAATTGATATTTTTGAGTTTGTGCGGTGGTGCTTGACCACAACGGCCTTATTAATCTTTTTCGATTAGCTTTATAAATTGATTGATGATTTGTTTAGCTTTTTGCGTTAACTGACATGATTTTCCTAGTTTCTTTCTTATTTTATGTATGGCCTGGATGTGGATTAGGCTCTCTAGGAAAAAAATAAATCTTTTACCCAACTTAACAACTCAAATAAAAATTAAATAACCCATAACCTCACCTAAAGCTTAGGTTTAAAATCAAGATAAAAGAATTAGCAACTCCTTAACTGGATGAGTATTTCTTTTGTAATATCATGAAGAAATGCATCTTATTTCACTCGTGATTGGAGGGCTTCCACCTTTGCCAGAGAAACTCGGCTTGACCATTGTGAGCCGTGGTGGAAACTCACCTCTTACCTTCTCACTGATTTTGGCCAATAACCTTCTTTCTGATGCATTAGTCATATGAATCCTATGAGCTTAAGTCAAAATAATTGACCAAAATGAAAATAAAATGAAATTTGAAATTGCATTAGATTTAGGACATTTGAAGCATGTTCCTTTAAGTGATCTAGTCTCTTTAGGAGTGAGCTTAAGGACTTAGGCTCTTTCTAATAAATAATAGCCTAGCTATCTTGCATAAGCATAAAGACTTGCCTACATGTATTTAAAATCATAAGAAGAGTTAGTTGGCGGCCACCCCCAAGCGATTGTAAGTTCAAGCAATCGCATGGTTAGTCCTCTCTTGTGGAGGAAAACCAATTACCCATTTTTACCTTAGTTTAGGTTGTGCTTCTGACCCTCACCGAAGCTCCCTAGATTTAGGTTATGAGATTGCTTCTCCCCTTTGTGGGCCATCAGCATAATTCCTCACCTCTTAGGCATTTTCTCAATCTTGTGTTAACAAATCTTAAGTCCTAAAATTCTAATGAAAAATGCAACTCAAATAAACTAAATCAATTTAAAAAATGTAAAGCTCAATTATATAATAGTTTGAGGTGCTTGCTAGGTTTCCTAGCATGTGGGCATCTCCTACTTATCTCCCATCTTGGCTTCAATAATAACTTCCTCTTTTGATCAATCCCATTTGATCTTTAAACACAAACCAATCGATTGATAGTCCTTTCCTATTAAAATCTTTAAAGATAATGATCATTTACCTTAATCGAGAGTTTTCCTAAAGGATCCTATCCATTAGGATGTAATTAACTATAGGGGCTTGCACCTGTAGGGAACTTAATGAACATAATTTAAAATAAACCCTACTTTACTTTTCCATGTAAAGTAGGGGAAGTATCTATGGTACATATGTAGACCCACTGTCCTTAGGAGCCTTACTGAGGTGATTAGGTCCATTTAAGGGTAACGACTTCTATCTTTTGAGATAGTATACTATTCCTTGATGACATACTCGATCACCTGAATAAGTATATCTGTGGATTTACGTGGCATCCTAAAAAGATGAATTTCTATAAGGGTCTTGTCCTCTTTCATTTCTCACCAACATATTTGAAAGGCGACTCGATTCCTTCATAGGAATTTTTCTCCATAGATTTTTATGGCGACTCCCAGGGATGGTTCCTCTCTCCATCTTTGGTAAATGATCATTGTCTTTGAGTATCGATAGTGAGTTTGTACTTTGGTATGAATCCAAGACTATCCTTCTTTCCGTTGGCACTTAGTACATTTCATTCTTGAGTTGAGTTAGCCAACATCTTTAGGTTTTAGGATCGCATTCCTCATTAGTTTTAAAACCCCTGTTGGGTTCTCCAATGGGTTTAAAATGAAAAGATCTAAATAAAAAAGAGAAAACATCTTAAAGACTTCCTCCTTATCTTTTTTTTTTTCAAGAAAGGTTCATCCTAAAATAATAAATCTTCCATAAAGAACTTTGCTTTTCAAAAGCACCTTTTTCAAAAATGCACTTAATAAAATATTTTCCACAAATTTTTGTCACCTTCATTTAACAATTCCCATAATTATTGTATGTAGGGATTTTCAAAAATAAAATTAATAATATTTTCCAAAAGCACAAATGAACATCTTCTTTCAATTCACTTTGATGAAGATTTCATTTTCAAAATAAAATGAACAGTCATCTTTTCCAAAAATCACAATCATAATCATAAAGTTTTCAAAATGCACACATGAATTTTTCTATTCAATACACTCACACTTATTGAATGGAAAGTTCATTTGTATATAAAATTAAACTTTCCAAAAAGCACACATAAACACCTTAATTTAATATACTCAAATTTATTAAATGAAGATTTCATTCCCAACTAAAAATAAAATATCTTTTAGGAAATCCCACTTAAACATACCTCACATATGTTTTAAGATGGAATTCCTCCCTTTCAAAAAGCAACAATCACACACAAAAATTTTGTATTTCAAAAATAAGATTGATCTCCATTCTATATACTTAAATTTGTTGAATGAAAGTCCTCTTTTCAAAACATTAAAACTTCAACAATCATATTTCAAAAATATTTCAAACATATATTTGGAACTTCATTTAGCATAATCAAATTTTCTAAGTGAAGTTTTCAAATCCAAAATCAAAATCAACAATCATATTTCAAAATTTTCTAAACACCTTTGGAACCTCACTTAACATACCCAAATTTGTTAAGTGAAGTCTCCAAATCCCAAAATTCAAAATTTTTCAAAACATATTTTGGAATTTCATTTAGCATAATCAAATTTTCTAAGTGAAATTTCCAAATCCAAAATCAAAATCAACAATCATATTTTAAAATTTTCAAATAATATTTGGAACTTCATTTAGCATACCCAAATTTGTTAAGTAAAGTTTCCAAATCCAAGATTCAAAAATTTTCAAAACACATTTTTGGAACCTCCCTTAACATACCCAAATTTGTTAAGTGAAGTCTGTAAATTCAAAAAAAATCAAAATCTTCAAACACTTTTTGGAACTTCTTCACTTAGCATACCAAATTTACTAAGGAGAAGTTTTCATTTTCAAAATCAAAATGAAATCAAAATTTTAAACACAACATTTGGAATTTCATTTAGCATACTCAAATTTGCTAGGTGAAGTTTCCATTTTCACAAAACCAAGTGGGACTTCATCTTTAGCATATCAAATTTGCTAAAGTTGAATCTCCACTTTCAAAACACCTCAAAAATAAAAGAAAACACTTAGGATTCCCTTAGCATACCAAATTTGCTAAGAATCCTACCCCTTTTCAAAAATCAAAACATTTCAAACAAATGAAAAACTTAGGATTTTCTCAGCATACCTAAATTTGCTAAGAATCCTATTTCCAAAAATTAAACAAAACACTATGCTAGCATATCATCAAAGTAAACCACTCTCACATGAGCCACATGCTCAAGAAATACTTTAGAAGGTAAACCTATTGTAAGTGGATCTGTAATCCTAAAGTCTGTACTAATATGTTCAACAGATATTTGAGAACTCTAAACTCTTTCTTTTACAACAAAAAACTATGTCAATATGCTTTGATTTTGACGAACTCCTATTATTCTTTGAATACAAATCAGCGGCTCTATTATCAAAATTTATTTTTAATGGTCTCTCTATTCCATCAAAAATATTTAGCCCAGTAATAAAATTCTACAGTCATATTCCTTAATTTGATGCCTCATAATAAGCTATAAAATCTACTTCCATTGTGGAAAAAGCTATGAGTGATTATTTAACATTTTTCAAGATATAGCTCCTCCAGCTAATAAGAAAATATAACCTAAAGTGGATCTTCTATTATCGAGACAACTAGTAAAATCAGAATCGGAGTTTCCCACGATCTCCAAATGATCTAATCTCTGATATGTGAGCATAAAGTCTTTTGTTCTTTTCAAATATCACATAACCCGTTTTACTGCTTTCCAATGATCCATTCTTGGGTTACTTAAAAATCTACCAAGAATTTCAATAATGCACGCAATATCTAGACGTGTACAAACTTGAGCATACATAAGACTCCCTACTGCAAATGCATAAAGGATTTTTTCCATCCCTTTCTTTATAAGTTCATTTCTTGGACACTGAAGGAAACTAAATTTATCACCTTTAGCAATGGGTGTGTCTCCTGGTGCATAATCTTTCATGTCAAATCTACTAAGCACTTTATTGATATATGTCATTTATGATAAACTAAATATACTAGAATGATCTCAATGAATTTGTATACCCAACATAAAAGATGCATTCCCAAGATCTTTCATTTCAAATTTATTTGAAAGAAATTTTTTGGTTTCATACAAAACGCCTATATCGGTGCTTGCTAGTAGAATATCATCAACATATAGCACTAGGATGATGAATTTACTCCCACTGATTTTGTGATAAATGCATTGACTAATAGTATTTTCTTTAAAATCAAAAGAAGTAATCACTTGATAAAATTTCTTATACCATTGACGGGAAGCTTGCTTTAAACCATAGATGGATTTCTTTAATTTGCATACTAGATGTTTTGAATTAGAAGAATGAAAATTTTCTGGTTGCACCATATATATAGTTTCTTCAATGTCACCATTGAGAAATGCAGTCTTTACATACATCTGATTTAACTCTAAATCATAATGAGCTACTAGTGTCATAATGATTCTAAATGTCTTTCAAAGAAACTGGAGAGAAAGCCTTTTTGCAATCAATGCATTCCTTTTGAGTAAAATCTTTAGCGACTAGAAGTGCTTTATATCTTTTGACTTTGCCTTTTGAATCTTGTTTGGTTTTAAAAATCCATTTACAACCAATGCGTTTTACTAATTTAGGCAATTCAATAAGATCTCAAACATCATTATTTTTCATTAATTTCATCTCATCCTCAATGACCTCTATCCATTTGTGGGAGTTGACACTTTGTTTGAATTGACTAAAAGAGATTGGATCATTTTCCAATCCAATGTCAAATTCATATTTTTGGAGATACACAACATAATCATCTGAAATTGCTGATCTCCTCTCCTTAGTAGATTTTTTTAATAACACTTCAATTTAAGGTTGTTGTGATTCTTCAATATGAGTGGAAGTAAACTCAAGAATATTTTGATTATCTATATTTACAACTTGAATATGATCAGGTAAAGTTATCTTATCATTTTCTATTGTAATTGCAGGAAAAATAATAAATTGCTCTTCAAATATAAAATTTCTAAGTTTATTATTCCCATCATATTTAACTTCCTCAATAAATTTAGCATTATCCATCTCAAAAAAAGATTTATTTGAAAAGTCATAAAACTTAAAACTCATCGACCTTTCTGAGTATCCAACAAAATAACAACTAATAGTTCTTGAGCCCAACTATCTTTCATTAGGCTTATATGTCTTAGCTTCAGTTGGACATTGAGACATGAAGATGCCTAATATTAGGTCTTCTAAATCCATAATTCATATGGGGTTTTAGCTACTGCTTTGCTTGGAACTCTATTAAGAATGTAAACTGCAGTCTTTAAGGCTTCTCCCCAAAGTAATTCTGGTAATGAAGAATGATTTATCATACTTCTAACCATATCCATAAGGGTCTGATTTTGTCTCTCAGCTATACCATTTTGAATTAGAGTCCCTAGCATGGTGTATTGAGGAATGATGTCACATTCTGTTAAATATTTGGCAAAAGGGCCTGGACGTTGTTCACCTGATCCATCATATCTGCCTCAGTATTCACCACCACGGTCAGGTTTAATAACTTTTATTTTTTTTCAACTTAATTTTCAACTTCGGCCTTAAAAATTTTGAATGCATACAGTGATAATGACTTCTCATAAATCAAGTATAAGTACCCATAACGAGAATAATTATCTATAAAAGTAATAAAATAGTGTTGGTCATTCTAAGTAGCTATAGGGAATGTACCATAAATATCGATATGAATTAATTCCAAGCTTAAACTTCTATTAGCACCAACTTTCTTGTTATTTGTTTATTTTCTCTTGATACATTATATACAAAGTTTATTATTTGAAAAATCAAGAGAATCAAGAATTCTTTCTAACACAAGTCTTTCAATTCTTTGTTTAGAAATATGTCATAAATGCTTATGCCATAACATATATGAATTCTCATTAATTAATTTTTGCTTTGTGCCAAAATTACTTGGATTAAAGGTTGTATTAATTTGTGAGGCAGAAATGTCTAATTTATATAAATTATCAACCAAAGAATTAGTACCAATAATATTTGAATACTAAAAGAGACTAAATTTTTCATTTCCAAATGAACAAGAATAACCAGATTTATCTAAATAATAAATATAAATTAAATTTTGTCTAAACAACGGTACATAAAAAGTATCATGTAAATTAAAAATACAACTATATTCTAGAAGTAATCTATATAAGCATATTACTTCAACAAGAACTTTATTGTCGTTTCCTAGATACATGAATTTTTTAGCATTAGTTGGCATTCATCTCCTTAGCCAACCCAGCATAGTCACACTTATGTGAGTAGTTGCACCTGTATCTATCTACCAAGTGTGATTTGGTACTAAGGATAAATTAACTTCAGAACAAACAAAGTTTAGAATTTTATCCTTTTTCAAGTGTCAATTTGCATACTTGGGACAATCCTTCTTCACATGACTAGCCTTCTTGCAAAAAAAAATAAGTAACAACATTATCTTGTTTCTATTGAACATTATGTTGTGAAGTCTCTTTGTTTACAACTCCTTTTCCTTTATAAGTCATTTTTCTTTTAGTAACAATGTCACGAGAGGAATTATCTAAATGAGCACTTTCTATTTTATCATGTTTCAATCTCTTTTCCTCTTGCACACATTAAGCAATTAGCTCATTAAGAGTTCATTTTTCTTTCAAGTATTATAACTTATCTTAAAAGAATTAAATTATGCACAAAGAGATATTAAAATTAAGTACACAAGAATGCCATCAGACATCTCTAATTTTAGTGCTCTTAGTATATTAATAAAATTAAACATCTCCATATTGTACTCTCTTATGTTTTCATTGCCTTTATACCACATTGAAACGAGTTTATTAAGAATAGTACTCACTCCGACCTTTTTAGAACTAATGAAATGGTCTGCTATTTGGCTTAGAAACTTTTGTTTGCACATTCCTCTTCATGCATTGCACCTCTTATGGTTTATGGATTGTAATGCTTCTTGATCATAAGACTCATGTTGTTAGAATGCTCCTACTTTTCAAAGTTAATCCTTTATTAAATAGTGATTTGTAGTAAGGGCGGGAGGACGTTCAATCATAATCGCGTAGTCAAGATCCATACACCTAAGAACTATGATGTTATGCTCTTTTAATTTTTTAAAGTTAGTGTCGTTAAGCACTGAAATGTTATTTAAATTGATAGATATAGAAGAAATATTAACTGAAAAGAACAAAAATACTCATAATTAATAATATTATCATTTCCTTATGCATATATAATGTAAACAAAATATCAACAAATTACATGCTTGAAATAAAATATTTAATAAAATGGGCACATATAAGATACCTAACACAACATTGCAATTTAGTCTTTAGACCAAAATAATAATTTATAAATGGTACTCTTAAAATTACAATCAATAAATATTGATTATAAATTCTATCAATGATATGTTTATCTTTGAATCGATATATCGTATGCATGATTAATATAAATTTATCACATTTGTTACTGCACATAATCTGACAAAAAAAAAATCTTTTTTTGTGATGATTATTTTTTGCATAGATTCAAATGTAATCCTTAAGTAATATTTACATATTTAAAAATTAAATAAATTGATATAATAGAGATCATTTTGGCGACATAATATTTTAATTTAAATTATTTTAAAATAATTAATATCAACTATATTATTCTAGCAATTACTTCAATTGATACTAACTTGAAATATTTAAAAAAAAATTTAAACTTTAGTTAACTGTTTAAGTCAAAATGATAAACTCATATTTATATTAAGTAATTAATTGAAGTTGAATACTATGTATATTCAATGAAAAAAAAGAATGCATAATATTATAATTAATAAAAATGAGCATTCACTATTTCACATCAGAACTCCAATCAATTATATATTACTGAATTAAGAAATATTTACCAAATGTCACAACAATAATTATCCATAAAATTTAAACCAAAATATTTATACACAAATGTTTAATATTATAAAAAAGTATCTAAAATAGAAAACCTTTAGAAATGGCAAACATTGAATAAAGTAATGCATTTATTTTAATAAAATAATGTTTAATAAGTTATTGGAATTAGTTGCCCTTAAAAAATTAAAGAAAACATTAAGAGTGTTTTCTAATTAAAGTATGAAGCATTTCTCCAGCCTCTGCAATTATATTAAACAATTAAACCAATATGGCAAGACAAAGAAATAGTTCAGTATTAATTATATAACCATTAAACTCCTTCAATTATGATGTTTCATTATTTTCATTTTAAAGGGGCTGATTAATGTTAGTGGATGAAACAGCTAATCTCTACTTTCAGGTAAGTAAATAGACATATATATATATGGTAGATGAAATGACTCATCACCATCCTCAACCTTTTTTTAAATAAAAATAAAATGTTCACATCAATTATAATCTTACAAATCACCCAAATATTATTTTCAAGAAAAATGGGAGATAGAATAAGATTGAGAAAATTCATTTGTTCACAATTGTGAAAATAAACACATAAAATATATAAAGGTTGAAATTGTAATCAAAATATGAAGAAAATATTGGCTAATCTTGATTACATCTTTTCACTCATAGTCTAAATAAAAGAATGTTATGTTAAATACGTGATTCTAAACATGTGAAAGCAAATAATTTATAGAAAAATAAAATCAAATACTTTGATCCAAATTTATAAGAAATCGATAGAAAAGATTGGGAGAAATCTATTCTCAACGATTTAACATGATGACCGCTCTGATACTACTTGTTGAAAATATATGAAGTTAAAATAAAATTATTATGCCCAGGTCTCATGTCAAACAATCGAGAAGATTTAATCGAAAGCGTACCTAAATCCATGAAAAAGCTAATACGAAAATTTTGGCCTTACATTTAAAACAGTGTTCTTGGGAGAGAGATTTATTTTCACTCAAGATGAGATATGAGAAAAAATAAGAACTAACCTCTTTAGAATGGAGACCATGATCCTATTTATACTTGAGAGCATTTCATTTTATTTTAGCCTATCATAAAAATAAAATAAAATGTCAAGTCTCTACACATAATAATTCTATCTAAATTAATAAGATATCTCAAAAGCCTAAAAAATTATTAATCTTTATTTAATCACAAAATTAATAAGCTTAAAAAATAAAATAGTACATAATATATAATTAAATTCATATGTGAGCCTAGATTCAAAATTCCCAATAATCTCCCTTCTTCCATCTCTACCGTCGTCCAACTCCCTCTCCCACCGCTCCAAGACCTCCCTTCGGACACCCACATCATCACCCGCATATGCCTTACTGTTGACCTTACTTTTGGAGTGAGTTCTCAACTTCCTCATCATAGATCTAGGACTCTTATAGGCACTAAAAGTTTCTTAATCATAAGACACTTCTAGTGATTAGGTGAACACTTAACCTAAGTTTAGAGACTCAGAAGGGTTAACCAATGGAACAGGTTACACCTTAGGGACTTAGGAGGACTTGCATACCTTATGGCTTAAACCCAATCAATGCTTCCTTCCTCAAACCAAACCTTAAATCTAATTCAAATCCAAATTATAAATCAATTCCAAATCAAATGATTGAAACCCATGTTCAAATTCAAATTCCAAAACCCTTCCTAACCCCTTTGATTTTATCTTATCGACTTAGCCTTAACCAAATTCAAATCAACCTCAATTCAATTGATTTTCTCAAATATCCATTCAATCTCAAATCAAATCCTAACCCAAATTCAAAATCAAATGATTGAAACCCATGATCAAAATCAAATTCCAAAATCCCTTCCTAAGCCATATTAACCACCTTCATATGCTTAGCCAAAAGCCCCTTCAAACCTAATCAAACAGGATTGATTTCTTTATAAATCAATCATTCCTTCATTGATATTCACAAATATAAATGAAATCCAAATTCAAATAAGCCAAATCAAATCAAACTAAATCAAACCAAATCAAGACATTTCTTAAGCCATAAGAACCTACCTCTAGAAGCTTAATCAAATCTCAACTCAAATTAATCCAAACTCAATTGATTTCTTTATAAATTAATTATTCCTTTATTTATATTTACAAATATAAATGAAACCCACCTTCCATTGATCAAGAATAAATCAAACTAAATCAATTCCCTACTTAAGCCCTTTTGACCCACACCTTAAGCTTAGTCAAATTTGCTTCCAACGTACTCCAAACTCAAGTGATTTTCTCATAAATCATTTATACTTTCATTTATATTTACAAATAAAAATGAAATATAAATCCAAATAGCCAAAATAAAATCCAAATCAAATCAAATTTCCAATTTTAGCCTTTTTGGCCAATTTCTTGAACTTGGCTAAATGATACACAAATCAATTTAAAACCCATGGATTTCCCCAGGAATCAGTCATTCCTTCAATCACTCATCCAAATATAAACACAAACTATAATTATCAAACCAAAATCAAGTCAACCCGAGTCAAACCCAAGTTAGCCTTTTTTGACTTGAAAACTTCAAATGAGTCAAATCCATCATAGCCCAAATTGATTGTAGTTGAATTTATATTTCAATCATAGGCTCACATATGAGTTCAAATAAACTTAAACCAAGCTAAAACCAAACCAATTAACTCATTTTGGTCCACTTGACCCAAAGTGATCTAAAAGACCTTTTTGAGCCAAGTTCTAATCCAACCCAAATTGGATTGAACTAAGCCTATCCAAACCTCATATCATGATCGGTCATTCTAGGGTGATCAACTATCTTGAATTGGGTCAAACCAAGTCAACTTGGTCCTTTGACCAGGTCAACCTTTAGCCCAAATAAAACCCAAACTAGCCAAAACCCACCATATACCAAATTGATTGAAACTATTGATTTAAACCCATTCATAATCAATGATTATAAATGACCAAACCCTTAATTGAGCCAAACCAAGTCCAATTGACCATTTGATCAAACTTGACCCAGATTGGCCTAAATAGCCAAAATAAGTCAAATCATGATTTAACCCAAATTGATTACAACTAATAGCTCAATTTCACTTCTTGAACTTGACCAAAGCCACAATTCAGCTCAATTTGACCAATTTATCAACTTGACCCAACCTAGCCCAAATTGACCTAAAAGGTCCAAATTGGCCAAAATCTAAATTAAACCTAAATTAAACAAAACCAAAGCTTACACTCAATTTCAATTAGCCAATTGAGCATGAACCAACACCCAACCCAACCCAAATTATTCAAATTGGTCAAATTGGCCAACTTAGCCCATTTGACCTATTTGAATGCAAATGAGCCAAAATCAAACATAAGCTAAATTAATCAAAACCACTTGAACTAAAACTCTCCAAATCATCTTTTGAACTTAACCCAAGCCTTAGTTTGACCCAATTTGACCAATTGGTCAACTCAACCCAACTTGAACTGAAATGAAGCCAAACCATCCCAAACCAACCCATGAGACCCTAGGGTTGGCCAGTCCTAGATCACTTCCAAACCAAATCCAAGTGGCACCCAATCCAAGGGAATGGACCATTGGACAAACCTCCCCACATTGGATTCTTTTCATAAAAAGTAAAGTCCACTCTCCCATCACTTGGCCAGCAATCCAAGTGCCAAATGGGGTGTGCATAACCTTCTTAGCCCAACCTAAGCAAGCCTAGGATCAGCAATGGACCAAAGGAAACCCAAGGCTTCCTCCTTCCTTCACACCCCAGCACCCAAAGGACCAAGCCAACTCAATCTCCCTATATCTTGCCTAGAGCTCTTTGCCACAACTTCCTCCAACCCTAGCATACCATGTGGAGCTTACAACGACCCCTTTGACGCCTCGATGGTGGCGAATCGATGGAAATTTAGAGATGGATCCCGTACATCCATCAAGTGCAATTGAGTGGTATACCCCCTCAATCCGAGCGAGATTCATGACCATTTGCACTCTCTGAGCCCCCATGTGAGAAATGAAATCCCTCAGAGCATTTTCAAACCTTCCCAAGGCTCTCTCGATCAGAATTCCTCTCTCTCGTGTAAAATTAAAATAGGGGAGGGTGCTTTTGATTCATACTTCTTTTCCATTCCATCAAACTTTAATTAAACTCACACACACCATCACCACACCTTGTCGAGTAGTACCGAATCATTTTCCAAGCTTCCAAGCCATCGGAAGCCATAGTTCGATCAAGACCGAATGCATAGAGGGAGGAGCTTGGTCCATAGAGCGAACCACCTCAAATCAAGGCTTGTGCAACTCAATGAGCTTCATTTCTACCAAACAAAGCTTTCTTAATTATTGGAACTACCAATCATAAGCTCCGGTGAGGTAATTCCTCAAAACTGATCCTTGAATGAAAATGTGTTGGTCCTTTTCAAAGAAAACTTGCATTTGAGCCCATCATAGCCATTGGATCTTTGTGGATCCATCACTTGAAGGTGTGGATTGAGTTTGGAGTGAATCCATGCTTAACTTGATAAATTCATAAAATTAACCTATTTACTGTTCATTAAATCAAATTAAGTCACACATATGGGGAATGGGATTAGGATTAGCAAACCTCTTTCACATCCCCTAAATCCAATCAAATATGAAATCAAAAATAGCTTTAAGAAACTTTGGTTTATTTTAAATAAGCTTATTTAATATGATTATCCTTAGAAATTAATTTGATTGAATGAAATTACATGCTTGAGTTGCTTTATTTCTTTCCAATCGTGTTAAAATGTTGTATGCCACTTGTAGTCATGTATTCATTCCTTTCAATAATTAATTAAATAAAATAATTTCCTTTATGTCAATTTGCATGTGTTGGCTTAAATTAAAAAAATGTGTGGCTATTATCACTATTAAATCTCAAATGTATTTTCAAAAGCTTATTAATGAATATTAATATATATATTGTGACTTTGGTTACATATACATAGGAGGTGCATGTGAATATAAGCTTAGTGTATGAAGTAAAGTCTCTTTCTTACAGCCATATGTTGATTTGCATAAGTTTGAATGTTAATGGGTATATTAGTTTGGACATTTCAAGGACGCATGGCTTTAAGTAGCCCTAAGAAGGTTTCTATCTCACTCCCCTGGTGTAAAATAATGGTGACGTACCAGTTTGATTTCATTCTTATGCACTTTGATATTAGAAGTTAGATAGAGCTTTAATTCGTTTAAACAAATAAATTAAATAAACTAAATTCTACTTTTGCATGACTTTCTATTCTTATAATTGCATATACATCCATATGTATTTAAGAATAGCGTGTATATTAGTCTGGACATTCCAGGGATGCACAACTTTAGGTAGCCCCAAGAAGGTTCCTACCTCACTCCCCTAGTGCAGAACAATGACAACGTACTTGCTTAAAACTTTCATACATTTGAATGTGCATTTGGCTAATGAATGAACCCCCTCCCTCCTCTTTCTATTAAAAAGATATGCATCCATATTTTGTTCAAGTGATTGGGTTGATTAGTCATATGATTTAGAGTTCTACTCTTATGCTTTCATATAAAAATTTAAATATAGCTTTAAATTAATATGATAAAATAATTCAACCAAATGAAACATCAACTCCAAGTATACTTGCTTACATTCGTCATTTAAGTGTGTTAAGATATAAATTGCATGTATAGTTTTGTTTAAGACTTAATCATATGTATGCTATATATGATGAAAAGAAATCAACAAATATGTGTTATGTTATAGTAATTAATTCCAATTAATCTTAAGATGTCTTTCTTATTGAATGAGATTATTCAAAGTGAACCTAAACTTAGGATTAATTTAAAATATGTAATAAGTCATTCATTAAAAATAATTGACTAATTAATTTGCTTTAGTTATGACTTAAGGTAAGGATGAAAGAGAGTGATCCTCTCTTTTCTTCTCTTTATAACATTTATTTGTTAAGTGTAGGTCAAATGAAATAAAATAAAATATTAAGTAAAATTTACAAATCAATTAAACCATTTTAAGTGAAACTACTCTTTATAATTAAATGCCCTTCATACTTAGAGAATGATAACTCTAAAGCATAGTTAGAACATACCACACGAGACTTAATACACACACATTAGATTAAGTCACCATTTCTAGCTTTATTTTAGGGCGGTGCATGGTTTGATGTATGTTTATTTTGTGGTGTATTATTGTAGACTAGATGTTAGGGTGTATGCTTCGTAGATTGGATGGTAGGTCATGATTAGCCTAATTATATTTTTTACAGGAGATTGTGCTTCAGGGGTGCTTAAAATAAATATAAATGCTCTCTTTTGTAGGTTGCTTAACCCCTAAGCATAATCTAAATTAGGACAGGTGGACTTGGTTACCCATGTATAGGGTACTAAGTCCAAATTATTCATATAACTGCTTGGGTTGTATGGTGTGTTTAGCTAACATTTATTTTGAAAGTGTAGTTAGTTTTACTTTTTCAATTTTTTTAATGTTATTGTGCATTAGGAATTTGGTTAAGTGTTATGGGTGTTAAGGATGAACATTGGCCAGAAGTTCTAATCCTAAGGTGCCATGTGATGCCTAGAAGCCTACCAAATTAAATGAAGAAATGGAGGAAGCATGAAGACTTAAATACCTCCCCATAACACTTATCATTTATAATTTATAATTATTTTTTTTACATGTCGGGTTGCATAAGGGTAGAGCTCGACTACCCATTTTTCTTTTCAGGTTGTACTGTGGTACCCGACCGCACTGGCCTATATTCTTTAATGTTGAGTTTATAAATTTTTTGATGATTTGTTTATAATTGTGCAATAGAAATGACATGTATTTTCCTAGTTTCTTCATATATGATGATTTAATGTGTGGCCTGGATCCGATTAGGCTCTTAGGAAAAAATAAACATTTTACCCCAATCAGAACTCATAATATAATTTTCTAAACAACTCATAACCTCATTTAAAGCCTAGGTATTAAATCAAGATAATTAAATATTTAGCAACCCCTTAGATGAATGTTGTATGCTTAATATCATGTATACCATCTTGTTTCATTCTTGCTAAGAGAGGGTTTCCATCCTTGCATGATAGGGGAAGACTTGACCTTTGAGGGTCTCCCCTGTAGTGGAAAGCACCTCTTTCTCTCTGATTTAGCCAATAACCCTACTTCATCATGCATTTGGGCATATAAAATCCTATAACTTTTATCAAAATGAAGAGTCTAAAATCAAATAAAATTTGATAAAATTTGCATTAGACTAAGTCATTATTTATTCCACTCATGCTCTAGTCTCTTAGGGAGTGGGTTTAAGGACTTTAGTTCCTTTCTAATAATAAAAACTTAACTATCTTGCAAAATATATGACTTGACTACATGATTTTAAAATATAGGAGGAGTTAGCTGGCTGGCACTCCAGGCAGTTAAAAGTCTAGCAGTTGGGTGGGTTATCATCTCTTGTGGAGGTAAATAATATACTCATTTTTGTCGTAGATTTAGAACATGCTTGCCCTCACTAAAGCTCCCTAGATTTGAGATCTAAGGTTATTGTTTCCCCTTAGGCTACAAGCATAAATCCTCACCTCTTAAGTATTTCTACAATCTTGTATTGTGGGATTATAAGTCCTAGCTTTCTAATAAAATTTCAACACAAACATATAAATCTCTTCAATTTCAAATATATAAAGCCCAACTATAGGATTGTTTGAGATGCTCACTAAGCATCTTAGTATCATGAGCAACCCCTACTCATCTACTTTTGGCTTTGATAACAAGTCTCTCCTTTTGAACTATCTCACTTGATTTTCCAAACATAGCTAATTTATTGATAATCTTATCTTTAAAATCTTTGGAGATAATAATTACCTACTTTAATTGAGAGTATTCTGAGAAACTCACCTTCCTTAAGATGTAATTAACTATGGAGACTTGCCCCCATAGGGAACTTTAGGACCTGATTTAAATAAACTCTACTTTATTTATCCATGCAAAGTAGGAAAAAAATCTCTGGTATATTCGAAAACCCATCATGCCTTAGGAGTCCTTATTAGGTGATCAGGTCCATCGTAGGGTAGTGATTTCTATCTTTCAAGATAGTGCACTATTCTTTGATATCATACCGTTCACCTTAATAAATACACCCTCAAATCTGCGTGGTGTCCCCCCATATCATACATCTTAAAATAAACACCACACTTACCATAGCCCACTCCGTGCCTCTTCACTGTGAAATTCTTATCTCTCTCCAGTGAACCACTTGGCTCACCACCATCGTCGTTGACCTCTTTGGAGGCGACTTCCTTACCATCATCATAGAGCTTCGACATCCCAAGTTACATTTTTCATAGCCTCCAATTTGTTCTTCCTTTCCTTCATGCTTCACCTTCCGACTCTCGATGAGGCCACCGCCGGTGAGTTCTGAGACCTACAGGAGCCACTAAGGCTATCGAATTATGTTCCCTTGAAAGGAAAGGATTTTTTGGAGCCGATACAAGAGGGGAACAATGAGATCTGTGATTGGATGCTTCACCATGGAAGGCATTATGATCATTTCGATGGAATTATAGTGAACAGCTTTGAAGCCTTGATAGTCGATGCTGCCAACTTTATAAAATAGGTGTTGTTATTATTAATATTATTATTATACCCTTATTTTTTCCAAAAACAAACTTAATACTAGAAGAAATTGTTTATTATAAAACATACTAATTAATACTTTCTATAATAGAGGAGTAGTGGGAAACCTCAAGTTTGGCCCATCGGACCACTTACATGGTCCGGGTCAAATATAGATTCTGAAGAGCCTTCGCATAAATGCATAGATTGGTTGAATTAACAGCCTAGTGGGTCAATGGTGTTCATCTGTTTTGGTAGTTGTGATACTTTGTCATGGGAGCAGACTCGAGAGATTGCCCTTGGGCTAGAGATAAGCGGGCATAGATTACTATGGGTGGTGTGGACCACCAAGTGATACAACGCTAAGTGGTAGCTATTTTAATCCAAATTAGAGCATTAAAGATTCAATAGTTTCTCCCAGAAGGATTCATGGAGAGGACAGAAGAAAGGGGAATGATGGTGTTGTCATGGGCTTCGCAACAAGAGGTATTGGGTCATTGTCGTGGTGGAATGCAATGTTACCTTGTGGATGGAATTCCTTCCTAGAGTTTGGTGAATGGTGTGCCTATGATCACATGGCCACTTTATTGACCTGAAGGATGCTTCTTTGCTCGTGGAAGGTGTAAAGGTGGCACTAAGGGTGAATGTAGGAGAAAATGGGGTGCTGAGAAGGGTGGATGTGGCAAAGCTGTTGAAGGAATTAATGGAAGACGAGGAAGTAAATGAGGTGCGACAGAGAATGTACAATATGAAGAAAGAGGCGATGAGAGCTAAAGGAAAAGAGGGGCCATCTTACAAGGCTATGGAGAAAGAGATTAGTATATTGAGAGAAGTAGAAACCCTATAAGTGGTTTGATTTTAATGCTTTTCTTACTTTATTATCTAATGTTTAATATTCAATATTATGTGGTAATAACTATATGTTTATAGTTTGTAATAGTTTGTCAGATTGAGATAATAAATAACACAATAATATAAAAAATTACATGAGAACATGATCATGGGAGTTATTAGATATTGACAAAAGGAAAATTTGTTAAATCAATATATTTTTTGAGTTAAATTTAAATAAATGATGTAAAACACTTATATCATTATTGTCGATATTAAGATCTAAATATTTTTCTTTTATTTGTAATCAACTTTTTAGTACTCTTTTATTACATTGATCTATTTATTTATAAGTTTTATTTGGGCTTAAGTGCTTCATAGAAAAGGGAATGTGTTATCTTCTATTTTAAGGGCTTGTGAGTAGCTTGAATGAGTATGATTCATTATTGCTAAATGGAGCACGCATCACTTGATGATTTAGGAGATCATATTTTCCTTTATTATATAACTTGTTTGTATTTTCATCATCTTCTTTATTCCATATCTAATTAACTCAAAGATGATGTTTACCTATAAATGATTGAGTTATTTTGACCAGCAGAGCAAGGAGATTCGAAGAAAGAAAAATATAAAATGGATTAACTATTCACTTGACACGTAGACCCACTATAGGCAACTTCAATTGATCTAAATGAACTCATTTTACCTTTTAGGTCAACTTAAATCAAGCTAATAGCCTCATATATATACTTAGGCTGAACCATTCTAAATTAAGGCTCAAATCAATGTCCATTAATTATGAATTAACATAAGACACTTGTAATTCAATTATAAATCTAATGAGATTAGCTCAAGCCTGAGTCTCATAGTTACCTAAAAGATTAAATCAGATTAATGCATCAAGACAAAAGAATTTAAACATATTTCTTAGCCCAAGGATTATCTTCTAGTCTAAGATTTATTTTATGGGTGTGCATTATTTATATAAAAATCCAAAATCAAGATAGCTATAAATCCATCCCCGAGAGCCAAAATTACGAAGCCTAATGGAAAAATTATCCATTTAAATTTTGAAAAATTGCCCTGATCTTATCATTTATTTGAATTGTGTGAATGCAATGTTAATAATTTTTTAAAATTAAGGTTTATCTATTGAAAAATATAATGATTAATTATCCTTCGCTGAATAATTTTATATGATTATTTAAGTTTCTAATAAAATCAATAAAATGTTTAATTATTTCATGAAAATATGAATGAATTTGAGTCATATAAACATGATAGTTAGAACATATTATGACCATGAGTTTAAGCTATTGTTTGAGGTCAGGGATGATTTTAATTAAAAATAAATTTCTACCTCGCTTAAATTTAATAAATTAAGAGAATTATTAGTTAGAGTTAGGATAAGTTGAACAACCTAAAGTATACAAATTGTAGGTGGATCTCCACATTAAAGAGCTCAGTGAATGATGTGTCGTTGGTCATATATCTGCTTTACTCAGACCAAAAGATAGAATGAGACTTTGATTGTGGAAGAAATGAAGATGGTACTGAGATGATAAAGGTGGTGATGGATGTTGAAGAATGGAATGAGGTATGACATAGAATGCATGAGATGAAGAAAGAGGCGATAAAGATTATGGAGGTTACTTGACTTGAATGTTTTTTATTTTAATTTTTATCACAAGTCAATCAACCTCTTAAGTCTCTTAATTATTATTGAATAATTACTATTCAATTTTATGTGGTAACAATTATTTTTATAATTTGTGTTTTTTAGATAACAAGTAACAAAGAATGTTCAATTTTATGTTGACACTTGCAAGACTAAAGTTTAATGAATTTTTTTAAATGATGCATTAGAATCTATTTTAGTGAAAAGATCATGAATTGATGAAGTCTAATAATGATCAAAATTATCCCAATAAAAAGAGAGGCTTTGAATTATTGTTATGTTATTTATTTTAATGAGGAATTTGAAAATTTAAAATAATTAAGACAATAAATTTTATTAATTAGTTATATGTTAATGAAGTAAATTTAAAATAAGGTAATTAATCATGTAGCTGAAAATAAAGTATTAAATTAAGATTAAATAGACTAATCAAAAAATCATATTAAATAATTAGTAATTAAAATTGATTAAGATGATTTCTTTAAGAGAAGATAAAACTTAGGATAGTACATTGATCTAATTAATTAAGTTGGTTAGGAATTGATTGGGAGAGCTATGTGCATTATGGACAAGATAGATTCTTGGGACTTTGATTAGTTTAAGGCTAGTTTATTAATCTTCGTTGAAGTTTTTGAAAGTGGTTGTTATTTATGGCTCATCTTAATGCTTGGACATAGAAAATATATATTTGTTAAATTCATTACTTGATTAGATACACTTAAGAATATTATTAATTTTAAATGCTAAAATCAAAATAATTAATTTCATAGAACATAACCATAATAAAGAAGATTAAAACCCCATTCAAACTTAAGTTTGAATGTTGAACACTAGTTCTAATTTAGTACAAAGAAAATTTTGAATAAAGCTGGAATAATATTCAAATCTTATTCGAACATGATTTAAATTTTGTTTGACGTTATGTTTGAAGTTAAAAATTAGACATTGGGCTAAATAAATTTTAAATGAGATTTAAACAAGATTTGAATATCATATTATAAGTTCAAATCTTAATCTAATCATCTTTGAATCTCTATTTCAACTTTAATCCAAACCTAAATTTATAGCTATTGATCAAACCTTGTTTTAAAATGTAAGTTTGAATTATCATTCAACAGTATATATGAAGTTCGAATCGTATTCGATCTAATTTTCTATGTCTGAATTAATGAAATTCAAATTATATTCGAACTCAATATTATGTGTTCGAACATAATTTAAAACTCATTGAAGGCTTATTTTCAAACATAAATATAAGATTATCCTTTCATATCTTTTTAACTATAATACAGTATATTTTTTGATAATGGAAGAGGCAATGAATGATCTCTAATCTATAAAAGAGAAAAATATATCAACGCTAATATTTCTTATTGGCATTGAAAAAAGTAGCTTGTTGAAGGCTTTGAAACATAGGTGATCAATTTAGAAGTTTTCATGAAAAGCCCTATTGGTTAATCTATAAGATTAGGTTAATTTCTTGTTTACTTGAACTGAAATTATATCTAAATTATAGAACATTTCACTACAAGGCCAATGATGGAGCCTAAATAATTTTATTGAAGAGATGCTTCTATGGAGAGAGTTTAAATGAGTTGATATTTAATGCAGATAGTATGAGTTAACCTTAATATAAAATCAAAATTTTTGAGTTTAATTATTTTTTTATACTACAGGCTAGATTGATTGGCTGGCCATTTTACTCAAATTTTTGTAATTATTCTAAGGGGCGATTTGGTTGACTGAAAAAAAAAATGCAACTAAAAAAAATATTTATAAATTAAATCCTTCATTTTTGTTATAATTTTATAAATATGGATGATAAAATCTTCAAAATAGAAAACAAGACCAAGGGCATTTTTATAAAATATCATCATATATTTTTTGATTTTGTTCTTTTATCTTCTATATTTATAAATTAAATCCTTCGTTTAATTCTCCTTTTATTTGTTGCAAATGTCACATATAATTATGAGAGGATACCGAAATAAATTCTCAAGCTATTCATTTTTTCACAGTTCTGGAGTTAGAAAGCTATTTTGATGAAAAAAATCATTAATTGAAAAAAAATAGTCAGAATAGATTTCCATATTATTAGATTTATTTTAAGATTGACAACATAAACTTTTTAATTATTAATTTATACATTATATTAGATACATTCAATAATTTTATAATTTTGATTAATTTTTTTATTGAGATAGATAATATAAAAATTTTTGTGTCACATTATTATTATATTTATATTTGGCTACTATTTTTATATTAATTTTCATAATTTTCTTGTGAGAAATTATTTTTTAGTCGTGTCATTTCAAACTCTAACCTTTAACTTATTAATGAGTTCCCGAGTTGAGCTTATTGACTTACGAGCTAAAGCTCATATCTGATAAGACTTGACTTGCTTGCTCACTAGGTGACTTCATTAAAATAAAATAGTAAATCATAAATCATGTTTCTTTCTGCATTAGTTTAAATCCAAAGCAAGCTAACTTGGGTGGTCATAAGTATCACAAACTCTTTTTTTTTCTTCAAATATCGTTGATCCCACCAATGTCTTCTCCAACAAGTTATCACATGTCTTCCTCATCATCTTGTTGGAGATATCTTTTCTTGCGAGCTCCTATAATGATTTTCTTGTTGTCCATGCTTGCTTTCTCCAATAAACTCCATTGTCAGTCTATTCTCCAGTAGACTCTTGTCACTACTTTCTTGCTTCTCTGTCTAAAAGGTCTGATGAATTCATAGGGGAACTTGGGCGCAACTCAAATTCAAGCATTCAATTGATACAACAAGCTAATCTTGAGCTAAATCTATGAACTTGACTAGAGGCTCGAGGTTGAACTTGCTTCGAAATAATTGGATCAACTTTAAGTTAGTTATGGCCCAAACTCACCTGGCTAATTTATATCCTGATGGAGCTACTAATAAGACTATCGAAGTTGTATTCTATTACATGGTGAATGAATGTTGAATGCTCTACAAAAGAGGAAAAGGTAAGGTCTTTGCCCAGGAGGTTCGCCATGTGAGGCATTATGATTTGAATCAGACTCATTTAACAAGTAGCCAAAATTTATACTTAAACCCAACCCAATCAAATCTGAATTGGTTTGACACAGAAAGTAAACATTCATCATGATGAGTTAAGGTGAACTCGACTCAAATTGATCCAATTAATCGATTTAAGCATTGCATGATGATCAGATTTAGACACACCCTTAATAAAATAATAAAAAAGTTATAATTTAATATTAAGTTTTTCATTTGAAAAAACAAATAATTAAATTATCATTTTATGTTGACCTTAACCCGGTATGATACGACTTGAACTCGATTAATAATTTTTAGTCATTGAAGTTTACTAGAACAAACCCTAAATTATATTGTATGATGAACAGCTTGAACTTTTTTATTGTCTATTCAAGCATATTTTATTTTTGAAGTTTTTGGCTATAAAATGAAGCATGCAAGTTAAGTGATATTTGATTATTACTTAAAAAGATAATGACATTGAGTGGATAAATAGAAGGAATTTAATCTTAGATATATAAAAAGAATAAATAAGCATTAAAATAATTGAGAATAGAAAGCTTCTTTATGAGTGAGATATTAAAAATCATTCTCCTTAATATTGAAATCAATGTGTAGCTTTAATATTGGAATATATTTAAAAGTATCTTCTTCTTCTTGGTTCATAGAAGAATATTTATTGAACTAAATAGAGTATTAAATAAAGACATAAACTAAACAAAATTTAGAAATATCAAGTTATTTCTCAATATATAATTGGTTTAACATACTTAGTCTGACTCAATTCTTTTCAATCACAATATGAATTTGTCTCACTCACAACAACAACAACAACAAGCCTTTATCCCACTAAGTGGGGTCAGCTACATGTATCCTTTGTCTCCATTGTGTCTATTATGTGTCAAATTCTCATTTAATTCAAATATACTGAGGTCATTTTTTATACATCTTAGCCATGTATTTTTAGGTCTGCCTCTACATTTCTTAACATAAGAAAAATCTAATGCATCTACTCTGCTAACCGGGTCATTGGACGACCGACGCTTTGTATAGCCAAACCATCTAAGGCGACTGGAGCTACTCCATCTTTTTTCCGAACATACTCATTTCACATTTCTAAGAGCAAAGCCACTCATCCACCTGAGCATCCTCATCTCTAACTAACTTAGTCTGCTTCTCTTTATTGGCCAACATTCGCACATAAATCATTCGGGTCTTACCACCATCTTATAAAATTTTCCCTTAAGTTTAAGCGGTACTTTTCTATCACAAGCTAGATGCATTCCTCCACTTCAACCATCCAACTTGAATTCTACTAATAACATCTCCATCTATTTCACCATTATTTTGAACAATAGAGCCTAAATATATGAATCACTCACTCTTTTTAATGACTTGTTCACCTAATGTCACAACACTACTATAACTTCTACAACTAAAATTACACTCTATATATTTAGTTTTAGATCTACTTAAATGAAAACCTTTAGACTCTAAGGTTGACCTCCATAATTCAAGTTTCTCTTGGATTTCCTCTCTAATCTTATCAACAAGAAGAATGTCATCAACAAAAAGCATACACCAAGGTACATCTTACTATAAATGCCTAGTAAGAACATCCAAAACTAAAGCAAAAAAAAGAAAAGGGCTTAAAGCTGATCCTCGATGTAATCCAACTGAAATAGGAAAATATTTTGTAGATCCTCCTTGTGTTTGGACACAAGTGATAGCTCTAGTATACATATCCTTAATGACTTGAAGATAACCAATATTACTCCTTTCTTTTCTAGAACTCTCCAAAGAACATATCTTGAAACTTTATCATAAGCTTCCTCTAAATCAATAAATATCATATGTAGATCCTCCTTGCTTTCTCTATACTTCTCCATCAAACCTCTTAACAAATATATAGCATCCATAGTAGATCTACCTGGCATGAAACCAAACTGATAGTGAGAAACTTTTGTATCACATCGTAACCTATGCTCAATTACTTTCTCCCATAATTTTAATGTATCACACATTAACTTAATTCCTTTATAATTTGCACACTATTGTGTGTCACCTTTATTCTTAAATATAAGAACCAACAAACTCTTTCTCCACTCCTCTAGCATCTTTTTAGTCTTTAAAATAACATTAAAAAGATTTGTAAGTCAAGAAATTTTTTGATCTTCTAAACATTTACACACTTCTATTGGAATATCATCAGGTCCTACTATTTTTTCACATTTCACTCTCTTTAAAGCTTCTTTAACTTAAAAGTTACTAATACGACGATAAAAATAAAATTCTCTATTTTTGTATAAGGTATTAACATTGCTAAAATCAATCGAACTTTCAGATCATTCATTAAAAAGTTTATCAAAATACCTCATCCAGCAATTTTAAATACCCTTTTCTAAGAAAAGCACTTTATGATTTTCATCCTTAATACATCTCACTTGAGATAGATCTTTACTTCTCAAATATTTTTGGTTAGCTAACTTATACATACATCTTTCACCTTCTTTGGTATCTAATATGTTTTGTAAATCACTAAAAGCTAAATTTTTTTGTATAATATATTGCTTTCTTAGAATCTTTATATGACACTTTATATTTTTCCCAGTTCTTCGAGTTTTTACATGTAAACCAAGTTTTATAACAACGCTTCTTATTTTTAATCTTTTTTTGCACATTTTGACTCCACCAACTATTTTTATTAAAAGAATCTTTTCTTTTTGATTCTCTAAGTAAATTTTTAGCAACTTGCTTAATTTCACTAGTATTTTTTCCCACATAACATTAGATTTCTTATGAACAACACAAATTCTAAGCTCTTGTAGCTTACTCTTAAAAATATTTTTTTAGTGTTCTTTTTAAGTGCTCACATCTAATCCTAGGACAATAATTTGATTTATTTTTCATCTTCCAATTTTTCATCTTAAAATCTAAGACTAATAATCGATGTTGGGTATTTAAACTTTCACTTCGAATGACTTTATAATCTTTATAATCTAAATGATCTACTTTTTTTCAGAAAATAATCAATTTGTGTTTTACTGGATCCATTTTTATAAGTAATAATATGCTCGTCTCTTTTTTTAAATAAAGTATTAGCAACTACAAAATCATAGGCTAAAGCAAAATCTAATATAGCCCTACCTTCTTCATTAGTCACTCCAAATCTATAACCACCATAAATATTTTTAAAATCTTCTACCATTCTACCAACATATCCATTTAAATCTCCTCCAATAAATATTTTTTCTTCAGGAGGTATCTTTTGTATTAATCTCTCTAATTCATTACAAAATTTTTCTTTTAAGCCTA
Organism: Cymbidium sinense; assembly: GCA_021442155.1. NCBI lineage: Eukaryota > Viridiplantae > Streptophyta > Magnoliopsida > Asparagales > Orchidaceae > Cymbidium > Cymbidium sinense. Next base: position 87,914,155 of record CM038230.1, on the reverse strand, counting down.
CATCCAAACCTACTTGAGGAGCATAAACACTTATAACATTGATAACCTTAGTATCAACAATAATCTTTAAAGCTATAATTCAATCTTTGTATCTATTAATATATATAACATTATCCTTCGAACTTTTATCTATAATCACACCTACACCATTTCTAATTCGACTTCTACCTGAATACCAAAGTTTAAAACCTAAACTATCAATCTCTTTGGCTTTCTCTCCAACCCATTTAGTTTCTTGAATGTATGAACTATTTATCTTCCTATGAACCATAATATCTATTAATTCTATTAGTTTACCTATAAGAGTACATATATTCAAAGTTTCTAGCCTAATTTTACTTTCATGGACTAACTTCTTTGCCCGCATCCATCCATAATGTGGGAACCCTTGCTTATTTAACACTCCACCGGGCATCGATCTGCGTGCTTGCACACTTTTCAGCGTATTCAATATACATGCTTGCCCTAGTATTAACACAATATTTTAAAGGATTCATGTCATGATTATTTCGACAAGTTTTACTCTGGTTGTCGACTACCTATCACAACCCTCCACTTTTTACATCCGGACTTGGGACCGGCAATGGTAGTGCTAGCATAATGAATTTGACTCGCTCGATCAAAAAAAAAAGATGATCAAATAAATTTGGCCCAACTTAGTATAAAAGAGATCCATCTATACATACATATATATAGATACACACACAAAAAAGATCCATCGATAATAGATATTTGGTTTAACATACTCAGACTGACTCAATTCTTTTCAATGACATATGAATTTGGCTCAACTTAGCGCAAAAGAGATCCATCTATACATACATACATATACATACGCAGACAGAGATATATATTTATATGAGATTTGTCTTTATCGATAATAGAGATCAACTATTTTCTTCACACCTTCCATTTTGTAGTGATTTGTGATTTATATTTTATATAAAAATTTCATGCACTAATAAGAAAAACATTTAATTGTGATCTTCTAATATAATTTATAAAAACTCATATATAAATTTTCATTATATATATATATATATATATATATATGATAAAAAAAAATTAGCATGGCCTAGTGAAGTTCTGAAGCAAATATTGTATAGAAATTTTTGAGAAAATATTTAAGTCAGAATATTTGACAATTTTTTTGAAAAAATAAATAATAGTATTATTATTTTTTAATAGCATAATACCATATAATTTTTTTCTATAAAAATAATAATCAATGCATATAATAATTTCATAGATAATGTGGAAAATTTAAGAAGATATTAATTTCAAATAAATGATAAAATAGATATTTATAATAAAATTATTTATAAATATAAGCAAGACTTAGTGTTTGGATGACTTTACGGTTATTTTGCATTTTCGGAGCACAGAATATAAAGCATTTTATTTCTACTTTTTTGTCTTTTCAGAGTTTTGTGGTGAAAAAACTGTTTTGAGAATGAGAGTTGTTAGAGTGTGATGACTATGTGAAAGCTACTTTTTGAATTTTCAAAAAGAAAAATATTCGTAACATACACAACCATTTTTTATTTTTTTTTAGAATTTTACAATCGCTTTTAAAAGTTACAATCGTCTATGGACCTGTCTTAAGATCCAAATTGGAGCTTTCACTAACCACTAATTCATATTTTTTTATAATTGTTTTTTATTTTTAAAAGATAAATTATTTCTAAAATATGGTATGCCACATACCATACATTATTTTATTTAATATAGATTATATATTTAATATAATTTACTTTCAAGACTTATTCTAATAATAATCGAATCATAATACTCTTAAATTTTTTAAAATAATAATTTATTCTTCAAATTCAACTTTCACACCGACGGTTCTACTCTGCACATTAAGAGAGAATATTACGTGTGGTGTCCAGATGCAGTTTTGCATCCGGACACCAAATCACGTGTAGACACGTGGCAACAGAAATTAAATATAATATTTAATTCCTATTTTGTCACGTGTTTGCACCTGATTGATGTTCGCATGCATCCGGACACCAAATCACATGTAGAATATTTAATTTCTATTTTACCATGTGTTTGCACCTGATTGATGTTCGCATGCATCCGAACATTGCACGTAATATTTTTTCGCACATTAAGCTATGAAATCACGAATAAGTTCCTAAACGTCATTATACGGATGCAACGGATCGGTGCGGGTGGCTCTTGTTTTTATTTTATTTATTTATTTTTAAAATATTGAAAAAAATATTGAGTTTTGAAGTTATTTTAAAAGTTTTTAGGACCATTTATAATGATTTTGACTCATGAGTGAAAGAATAAGTTTATGAATGTCCTCAGATGTCTATTAAAAATTAAAGAAATCTAAAATATATAATATGATGCATAATCCTGAATTTCTTGAACTTTGATCATCTTTATTAGACCATTGAGTTCTTCTCCAAGCTTCAAGCACTTTTGACAAGCTCAATATTTATTTGAATCATTATGGTGGTTTCTAGTCATTTTGATGATTACCATGATTTTTCAAATTTGCTAATACATATTAAATATTATTAAACTATATATCACAAGACTTGTTATAATTAAATCAAATAAAGAACATCACATCATGCATATTGAATAAAATCTACTTTCTTTGAATATTTTTTTAGATACTTTTATACCATAATCAAGATTTTATTTAAGAGCTTTAATAGAGTCTAAAAATTTTAAGATGCAATTGATTAAAAGAGTTTGCTTTTATGAGAAACTTGATGTCAAAACTAAATAAACACCATTAGCTATATTTTATTTGTGACAGGATATGAATTCATTTTGTTTATTACATTTATTTATATATTCCAAATGTATAAAGTGGACTATTTTCTATCTTCCATGTTACTTTGAGTTCTTGGTCTTTTAAATGTTCTTAAGATAAACAAATATGTATTTCACCTAACTTTCATTAAACCCATTAGGATCCTATCTCTAGAGATGATACTTTTTCTTCTATTCTCTTGAACTAAAAAGGTATAATGATTATGAAGGTTTCTTGCTCAACTTTTTAAGGTGAGTTTGACTTGTGGTAGTAGATTTTGTTAGAATTCTAAACAAGAATTAAGTGTGGATGTAGGTTGTCAAGTATCCAAATATATAAATATAAAATTGTTCATATTATTTTATAACTTAATATTTAGCTAGTTACTTGTATGTCTAACAATTATGTTGTGATTCATCTGTTAATGTTCACATGTCCTTATATTTAGTGAACACTAATCTTGTGCTAAATGATTTAATTACACCTATTTGTAGTATAAGAACTATAAATCACTATATATTTCATTATATACATTAGTTTATTTGTGGCATTATTGTTTGATGATATTAGATTGTGTGGTGAAGTTAACTCATCTTGATTAATTTCTCCATTATTCACTCACTCGCTTCATCTTATACTTAACATAGTTTTATGTTTGTCTGATTACATTTACAAGTAGGTTTAATTGTATGCTATTAGTATTTTAAATGTGACATCATTTATATTAAGCTTATCTTTTAAATGCTTTTACATTAGCTCATCGCATCTTAGGCATTTACATCATCTAAATAAAAATTGATTCGCCCCTAATTATGTTCTTCTATATTCTCAAGTTATGCATGCTCCTACTAGAAACAATGAATCATATCAACACAAGATAATTATAAGCCTTTAGTCAAAAATTAATACATGTTCTTATAATTCAAATCAACTATTGTGGAGTATAATAAATCTCAATTTTGTAAGAAAAATCTAAACTAAATTCAATTCTTTGCTTGGGAGATAAGGGTGAATGAAACTTATACATATCAAGATGAATGTGATCAATATAGTTCTCCTTTAGCATATTGCAAATCCCAAAATGATATTTTGATCTCAATAACCTTTTATAAAGAAGATTATGAAACAAAAATCTATACTATAATTTATTAAAAAAAGTTGATTAAATCTTCATCCAAATTTAACATAGGAATATTTTGAGTTAATTATTTTTTTCTTTTTTCAATACCAAATAAATCTCAAATTTTGATCTCTTTACATTATATGAATTATTTGTATATGGCATCTCTAATAAAAAGTACACAATATATAATAGAGCATTAATTATTAGATAATAATTTTAAAAATAAAATCACTTGGAACCCGAACCCTTCAAAATACTAACAACTTCCTCCAATGCCTTATAAGATGACCCCTCTTTCTCCATAGCCCTCTTTACTTCTTTTTGCATCCATTGCATTCTGTGTCGCATGGCCTTCCCTTCCTCCCCTACCATCAACTTCTGTACCAACCTTGCCACCTCCTACCTCCTCACCAGCCCATTCTCCTCCTCCCTCACCCTTAATGCCACTTTCGCTCCTTCCATAAGAAAAACCGCATTCATCCTTTGCTTCGAGTGAAGCGGCCAAGCGACCATCGGCACGCCATTCACTAAGCTCTCCAACGTGGAGTTCCACCCACAATGCGACATGAATCCACCTGTTGAACTGTGACACAATACATCTCATTGTGGTGCCCATGACATAACTATCATCCCCCTTTCCTTTGTCCTCTCCACAAATCCTTCGAGAAGAAATTTTACAGGATCATCACCGCTTTAATTTAGGTTAAAAAAACTACCTCCGAGGCCAATATTGCTCCCGGCTCACACCACCCAAAGAAATCTTTGTCCACTGATCTGCAATCCGAGAGCAAGCTCGCATACTTGCTCCCATGATAGAGTACCACTGCTACCAAAATAGAATCGGCCAAATTGGAGGCTTCTCATCACCCCTCTGTTACACAAAATTTTATTCAGCATGCTTCATGATAAATAATTTCCAAACAATATTAAAAAAGTTAATAATAATTCCACCTCTTTTAGAAACTCGGCCGCATCGGCTTCCAAGGCTGCGAAGCTGTTCACTAGAATTCCCTCGACTTCCAAGGCTGCGAAGCTGTTCACTAGAATTCCCTCGACGTCATCATATTGCCTTGCATAGCGAACCATCCAAGTAGTGACGTCGCTCTCCCTCTCCTGTATAAGTTCCAGAAAATTCTCGCCATTCAAGGGAACGCAACCCGGCAGCTGCAGTGGATCCGGTAGGTCTCGAAACTTGTCAACGGTGGTGGTCTCCACGAGAGTCGGGAGATGGAGGATGAAGGAAAGGCAGAGAAGGTTGGTGGGTATAAAAAGGTATTTTGGGATGCCGAGCTCTTCGGCCATGGAAAGGAAGATGATTCCAAAGATATCGAAGATGAAGGCGACGAGGCGGGTGGTTCGCCGGAGAGAGATAAGGATTTCACCGATGGGAAAGACGGAGTGGGTCATGGTGAGGAGTATGCGTGTGATGGGGTCAGCGTCGATTGGTTGGTCTACGAGGGGGAGTTGGATGATGGAGGTTGAGGGAGGGAACAGGGGAGGTCGGAGAAAGTGATGATGGTGGCGTTGAAATGGTGGCGGAGAACAAAGAGCCTGGTTAACTCGGCGAGAGGGGCGATGTGGCCCATGCCGGGGCTTGAGACGATGACGATGTGGGGTGATGGGTTGGTATCCGCCATGATCGGACTGAGAGAGCTTGTTCTGTTCTGTGGACGAAAGTTGGAGGTGGAGAAAGCAGGTTTAAATTTTGCGGAGGTTTATACGTAATATTTTTGTGAATTTTATGTTAGAAGAGGAAAACCACGTCACGTCATTCTTTTTTGTAAAGATTATTAAATGGAGAGTCCGGATTTTATGTTTGAATTTTAGTAATATGATATTATATGGAATTATTATATATTAATTATAAAGTTTTATGTATTAAATTTTAAATTGTTTATATTGAAGTTTAAATATAAAAACTATATTCAAAGTCAGCATTTAATAAATTTTCTTTTTTTAATTGGCACTTAGTAAGATTTTAAAATATTTAAAATAGCTAATTGGATGATTTTGATTTGAAAGAATATAAAAAAATAATAAAGATATTTATTATAAAATTATGGTAAAATAAGAAATATTAAAATATAGTAAACAAAAAAATTTATTAAAATTAATAACATTTTCTTAATTTGATGGATAACATATAAATTTATAAATTTTATTATTTTCTAAATGAGTAAATCATAAAAAATGTTAAAATATTAATCATAAAATCTAACGTGAGATAATAAAATATTAAAAGATAAGTTTTATTTATAGATATTCTACATCATGTATAATATTTCTTAAAATAATATAAGAATATTATCTTTTAATCAGGATATGTTATAATATTTTTCTAACCAATAAGTAATATTTAGAGCTCTTTCAATCAATGAGGTCAATTAATCGTTGGTGTGCCAAAAGATTTGTATTGATGAATTTTGAATGTAAAGTAAATATATAAAATTCTAACTTTTTTTATATTTAACATGGTGCAAAATAAAATTTTTAAAGTAATATGATGAATTGAAAATATATTAGAAGAATTAATTTTTGGTGTATTTAGAATTCGCCAGATTTGATCTGAGCAAATTTCAAATACATCAACCAGTGTAAAGTACATTTATATTTTTGACATACCAGACATCTTTCCACAAAACGAGTCACATCACTATTGAGTTTTGGCCAGAAAAAACAATCTCGTAATTGTTCAAGTATTTTTTCTCGTCCGACATATGTTGCTAGTCCTTTAGCATGCATTACATGAATCAGCTGAGTACACAGGGAAGAATCAGAAATGTATACCTAGTTTCCTTTGAATAGAAATCCATGTCAAATGTAATATTCATCAATAGGGTGTGAGTTTTTGCATTGACTCCACATATCGGAAAAGTCTTTAGGCAATTTTTTTAAACTATTAGGTAATTAAGTATTATTAAAAAAAATTTAAGAATAGGTATAGCAATTAGTGGCGGCCATGCCACGCCGACTCACGCGTGCGTACACGCAGTCGGGCCGCCTAAGCGCCCAACACTATTATGGTCGAGGTCCTCGTTTCGATTGCTATTCCTCCTCGAGCTCGAGCACGCAGCATCCCCGTCCGACCGCCATTCTCGCAACATCAGAACTTCCTGGCACCCATCGGCGTATCTCCAACCCTTGCATTGTGCCGTCTCCCTCGGGTATTCGAAATAAACTTATTTTTCTTATCGACAGCTAGGTTTACGGCTTTTGACACTTTCCTCTCTCATATAGCAAGGTTTGGAAGCCAACATTAGCTTCCAACGACGATTCCGACAGCTCCATTTTGTTCGGGGAAGTTTCCTGTGGCAGATTTGACTTGTTTTTGCGCACATCCCTGTCGTTATTTGTAAACTCACGGTAAATCCCTATTTCTATCAATTTATAAAGTAATAGAGTATGTATGGTAGGAATTTGAGTAGTGTTTTTAGACTTTTGTTTGGGATTTGAGTTGTATGTTTTGCGGCATTGATTCGTGTTAAGTAGCTATATAGTTTGTTTGGCAAGAATGAACAGAGAATTTGTTTCGCTGATCCTTTTCTATGGAGGCGAACTAAGTATCGATGAGTAGTTTAGTCCAAGTTACGTGGGAGATCGAAATCGTCCAGTTAAGGTTCTGCGTCACAGCACCTTACTGAAATTGAAGCAACGAATTATGAGAATCTTGCACATTGATCTAGAGCGCCACACAATCACTCTAACAGGTCGTTATGCAGTGGGTGGCAGATTTATAACGCCTGTAATATCTGACGATGACGTCTATGAAGTTACACTTGACAAAGTTTCCCGTCAGATGTTGGTGTTGTATGTTGAAGTGGAAGACGTTAATATTGCATCCACATCAGCTGATCCGGTAGTAAGGTCGAGATATACTACTAATACAGATTTCATCGCACAAGCACCGGGATACAACGCGATGGTTGATTCTAGGTAGTATATGGTCAACATTTATCGATTATACTTGTAATAATTAATATGATAATTTGTTGCTCAACTTATAAGTTATGGCGATAACGATGCCGTTATTATGGATGAACCGTATGTGCCTCATAGCCGCAATAAGATGAGTATCGACTATGAGTAGTGGAAGAGAGTAGATATTATGATGACCGTTTAGGGTTAGAAGCTACTGTGCTTGAGAATATAGACAATCATAATCTGCTGAAAAATTACTCATTTGACAATATTGATAGTGAGAGTCATATGTTATCCACAAACGAGTATGTCCAGATGTGTCAAACTATGAGAGAGTGGGACAACGATGTTTACTTTGACGGCCCATCCGACAAAACTGCCCTAACAGATGAAATTGAAATTCCAAATGACCTTGTTGAAGGTATGTGTTTCACAAGTAAACGGAGTCTGCAATTTGCTGTTGTTGGGTGGTGCATAGTAAATAATGTTCAATTCCAAACAGTTACCTCTAACCAGAAGAACTACACGGTTGTATGTGTATAACACGATAGTCCTACAAGACCCTGTAAGTGGCATTTGCATTGTAGCAGCAGCAGACGCTTAGGGGGTGCTTCGAATATCAAGAGTTGGTGAAAATCATAGATGTGTTAATGCAGTAAGTGTATCTGGTCATCGATAGTGTAGTTCAAAATTCATAGCATACTTCATCATACCTGTGATCAGGCAATAGATTGATCTGAAGCCTAGAGAGATTATAGGTAGAATAGAATCAAAATTCAATGTTAAAGTTTTGTATATGAAAGCTTGGGATGCAAGGCTAAGGCAATAAAAAGCAATATTCTACTGGGAAGAGTCTATAGGACTCTCAGTCTTTATATGGAATCAGTTTGTAGTACTTTACCTGGTACAGTCTACAAAATTCAATCTACCACTACGCAGCATTTCTAAAGACTTTTTTGGGCCTTTGGACCTTCAATAATGGGATGGAGTAGCTGCCGACCAGTGTTGAGCTTAGATGGTACTTTTTTCTTGGGCAAGTATCGTGGTACATTATTAACAGCCGTAGGAATCAATGGCAATAATGGTTTGTTTCCTCTAGCATTTGCTATTGTGGAGTCCGAGAATGTTGATTTGTGGTTGTGGTTCTTGCTGTGCTTGCATGATGTGTTGTCCGTCGTGTCTGCTAGACGTGATTTGTGCATAATATCGAATAAACATTCTGATTTGTTACGTGGATGCAAAGAGATTTTTCTATGGGCAGCTCAGAAGCATTATTTACGTCATTTGCATGAAAATTTTAAAAAGGTCGTATGCAGGTTAGGGATTGGTGATGTTGAGTTTCTATGCCAAAAATGTATATGGCAGGTAATACTGATGATATTCATCAATTCAACCATTTAATGTTAGATATTAAAAATGTTAAAGAAGAAGCATACAATTGGCTTGTAGAGCGTGACCCTGTTAAATGGTCCCTTCTGCACGATGGTGGTATGCGTTATGGGACAATGATGATGAATGCATCTGAGTGTTTTAATGGTGTCCTGAAATGGGCACGTGGTTTACCGATTCAGGCTTTAATCACTGCTATCTATTATAACTTAGTAGCCTTGTTCATGAAACGGTTATCCACTGCTACTCAGCAAGAGGAAGTCAGCTTGTCTATTTATACTCAAAGGATGTCCACACTATTACAACGTACTGAAAGGGAGGCTAGGCATTTCCTTGAACCTGTAAATATCAACCCACGTGAGATGCAGGTTTTTGACAGGTCCAGTGATCATTTAGAGTTGATTTGCTAGATAATGGCCTCTGTCATTGTAATTATGGCAGAACAATCATATATCATTGTCCATGCCCACATATGATTGCTGCATTGGGATTTTGATGGTTGAACCATCTCATATGTGTGTCACAGTACTACACTCTACAGCAGTATAAGTTGACATACATAAATGAATTTCATACTCTACCAGATCATTCTGATTGGCCATCTCTTAGTGTAGAGCATGGATTAGTCGCGTTGCAGCCACCTAACTTTCGCAGAAGGTCAGGCCGACCTCGTATGAATAGATTCAAAAACATAGTGGATGAAAATGTAGGTAGCAGTAGCAGAACTTGTAGCATATAAAAAATAGCTGGTCACTACAGGTCATCGTGCCATCATAATATTAACAGTCGACGCTATATTTTCCCTTTTACTTATAGGCTGTTAGATTTTACACATAGGATAATGCTTATCTTTCTATTTTTGGTTGTACTGCTCTACTTAGATTTTATAATATTAACACTATTATATTTGTGCTTCTTTTTGACAGAATGATGGAGGAGCACCTCTCATAGACGTCATTAGCGCTGGGAGGCCACCCCACCATTGGAGCCTACACTGCCGAGGTTCATCCTAGCATTGCGGATGCTCCAAAGACGCGGCAATGATCCTGGGACTACGGGTTGATAGGCCACCTATCATAGGCCCAATTGTGATTGGCGAGGGGAGGAGATGGCACTCCTGGCCTGATTGCTGCGATAATTTATTGGGATGACACCCCTTAGACATGATGTATCATGATTCGATCAGCCTGCAGATCAGGTCAACATTCAGAATGGGTCAGGCACATGCGCAAACATGCATGCCACTAAGGTGGCTCAAGTGGACTTTCTAAAGGGAGTCATACACCAGTCTAAGCAATGAGGAGTTCTTCCATCACTTGCATGCTTATATTTTATTTTTGATTAGCTGCTTCTTACTGCCTGATACTTCTGGTTCAGAGGTCCACCTGCAGTATTTACCACTCCTAGATGACCTTGATTCCTTTAGCATGATGTCTATGGGTGGAGCAGTTCTAGCTCATCTATATAGGGAACTGCACGAGTTGACTAGGCCCAATAAGGCCAACATGGCTAGTTGCCTACACCTCCTTCAGATTTGGGCTTGCGAGCATATTCATGTGGGTAGGCTGACTCTACATATTCCATATCCTCACGAGCTTGTCTCTCGGTTGGTTTGAGGTATGTGTTGTTAATTGCACTTTCAAATTATGACTTATATATATGTTTAAACTATTTTCAAAATAAAATGAGAATTATGTTCGCACAATGGCAAATATTGCGAAAATAAATGAGCTAGATGGATGCAAACACAGTTGGATCTACGATAATACTTTAGTTCAAATATCAATGCGATTATGTTTTAACATAATTTTACTATATGTGTGATCCGGGAGTATGGGGGCGATCACAACACATCTATCGACATGCTCAACAGACATGGTTAGCAGACGAGTCCCTCTTATCACCGGAAGAGGGTTGAGTGGCATTTACCGTGATAGAGTGATGCGCCGCTTGGCCTTATTCCAGTAGATGTAGCCGGTTGACCCTAGTTTCAAGGGTGGGATGGTCGTGGTAAAGCGGATGTCAACCGGGTTGATTACCACCACACACGCTTGGAGAGGGGATTGCCTCGTCGAGGGCCTAGATGAGGATGTGGATAGGAAGACAACTATCAACCAGTAGCATGTGTTGATTCGTGATCGTTTCTATATTTCGCCTCGACAGATCTTCCGACCACTTACTACGCCAGAGCACCAGTGGAACGTATTTATGTAAGTCCTAATATAAGTTCATCTGAATTCAATATTTATGTAAGTGCTAATTTTACATACTATTTTTTGTGTAGGCGGAGCATATCGCAGCGACTCGGGACATCTTTCAGCCATACTGCCGGATGATCACCCCTACGTGGATGTGTTGATATGAAATGATATGCAAATATCTAGATGAGCGTGTACATATTGGTGACACATATTATGGATTGGTGCCTACAGAGGGTGTCGCACACCATGACTGGAGCGCCGGGCCATCTACTTCTGCTGATCTAGGTCCTTCTACATATCAACCTACATATGAGTCACAGCCACCTATCTTCCAGTCACAGGATGATATGACGCACACTGTTGATGATCTTGCAGTAGAGGGCCACCATCAGCTGCGTGATCGTCCATCCCATGCACTACACACACAGGGGTGCGATTCCACGCAGGCGTTAGATGTTTAGGACAGTATACTTTTGTGTATGTACTACGTTTTATTTATCTATTTCATTACAAACTTGAGAGTCATGTACACGTTAAATTTGGTTATGTCATAATGAACTTATTATTATTTTTCCATTTCTTAAATGAATTTGTTAACTTCATATGATTGTCATCCAATAAACTATTACCAACTTGATGCGGTCATGAACCATTTCAAGTTTAAACTGCACTTTTTTTCTTTATTTTTAAAGTAGGTTTATTACTCTCTACTTTTTAGAAGAACAAAAATTGAAGGATTAAGATTTGTTTGATGAGTACGAAACTCTATGTATACCTGACAATCCTGGTTCTCTTCATAGCCCTAAATCGTAACGCTGTTACTCATCTCACACAAATCACACCTAAAAAAATTAACGATGCCGCCGCTTATCGTTTCAGATTAACGTGCGTACCACCACGCCGAGTCGCGGGCCACTAATTGGGTGACTATACCTATTCTTAAAATTTTTTTAATAATACTTAATCACCTAATTAAGCTTCTAATGATACTTAGTTTAAAAAAATTGCTAAGTCTTTATCAACAGTATATAGGTCTTTAAAGCCGCCATTGAGTCCAGAATCGTAAGTAATGCACCCATTAAGGGCATCCACAACTTTATTTTGAGGTCCTGATTTATTTTTCATCACGAAACTAAATCACTAGAGGAGTAGAATCCACCTGGCATGCATTTGATTGATAGTTTTCTGAGAATTAAGGAACTGTAAGGCTTTATGATCACTACATAAAATGAAATCTTAATGAAATAGGTAGTGTTCCCATTGTTTGAGTGCCCGGACAATGACATATAGCTCTTGCTCGTATACAATCCATATTTATTGTGAGGAACTAAGCTTCTCACCAAAGAATTCTATAAGTCTATTTTCTTGAGTGAGGATGGCACCGATTCCAATACACGAGGCATCAGTTTCCACTATGAAAGGCTTGTCAAAATTTGGGAGCTGAACTAAGTGCAGCTTTAATCGATTTGAAGTTGTGTTGCTACTCATTTTCCCACTTGAAAATGGAAGACTTTAAACAGTTAGTTATAGGTGTCATAAGTATGTTAAACCCCTTGATAATGTATCTGCTGGTCTTTATTTTTGTGAAGCATGTTTTTTCTTCTTTGCCGCTTGAATGTTTGCTAATAGTTTATATTGTGAGTCTTAGCTTTTAGTTCTTCCACGCTTAGGGGCTGTTTGATTGGCTAAAAAAAAGAATATAGTGTAAAAGAATTTTAATATAATATAAATAATCAAATGTTTAAAGTTTGACATCAAATCTAGTATTTATATGTGTTTGCTTTCGAGCGATATGGAGAGCAGATAGTGGTCACAGAATTGGACGTGTTTAAGAATGATCACTTTAAAGATATGTATGGTAAGCTACGAACAATTCTCTGTTATTAATTATATGTTTATCATTTATATCTGGAAAATAATCCCGAATTTGCTCACAGAGAGATAGAAGAAGGGATTGGCCATTCTTGAATAGCCAAGACCTTTGTGGATCCATGTGGACCCATGCAGCTAAAATGATGAAGCCCAAAAAATGATGTTTTATATAGTTTTCATAAGACCAATAATGGCTAAGAATTGATCCTCTCAACAAATTCAACATTCCCAATGATTGTTCAACACTGCATGTAAGGTTACCAATTTGAGATCAAATTCCTCAATCTAAACAAAAGCTTTTATATTCAAGATGTATAATATAGTTTTTTCAATATATATATATATATATATTAATTTGTGACATGTATTTTCATATTTTATTTTAAAATGGATAAATGTTTGTACAGTTTTATAATTTTTAAATTGAAAATATAATAATTAAATACATGATTTAAATTTTGAACTTCTTTTGTTGATCTCTTTGCTCAATTAGTAAGTAGCATAGTTGCCCATCTTATTAAAACTTCTTATGGTTCAAAGCTTGAGCAATCCTTTCACATCATCCCTTATAATATTCAATAAGAAACATCAATTTTAATATTTTGCAGTTAATTTGTAATCACCATCCCTTCCAACACTATCAATCTCAACACCACACGTTATCATAAAAAGATCGATGGGCGAGCTCGAATGTCAATTTTACATAAGAGTTTAAAACACTAGCTTAAAGCTTAGATTCAAAAATAAGCCACAAAATAATTTTTAAAAAAAGATAATATAGCTATTACATGAAGTTTATATAGAAGTTCGAACTAAGTTCAAATATAATATAATGTTCATACGTAGTCAAAATCATATCCAACCTTTCTCAGTTTAAAATTTTTTGCCAAACAAGATTCTAGCCCCACATAGCTCAATCTCTTTTGAATATAGAGTTTCATACATAACTTCAAAATTAAAGTTTGTAATTGATTTCAAATTATGTTAGAACTTGATTCAACTGACAATATAGGGTTCAAACTATGCTTGAACTCATACCATGCTTCTACTTCAAACCAAGATTAATTAGCCTCAAAATAGAGATTTTGAATTAGGATTGCATGAAAATTTTTTGTGATAGATTTAAATATAGTCTTAGTTCAATGAAAATACCTAACACATGCATATTGAAGTTATAAGAAACGTAATTATGTTAAAACAAATCTAGAAGAGAAAACTATGGGGTCTTGCCTAATTAAAATAATCAAATATATATTTGAAGCTATAAAGCTTAGCTCGCTCTCTAGTGGAGAAAATAGCATTACAAAGTTGTGAAACACTTGTTTATCCCTTTATTATACAAAAATTAGAAAATAATAGCCTAAAAATATAAGGGTTACAATAATCATATGATTGTGATTGGGCTAAACAACTACTAGTGATTGTCAACGATGACTACTAGTGGTAGTTTGCTTGAAACTTTCTTCAAGAATGTGAGCTTACCTCTTAGCTTCTTCTCCCCCTCATACTAAGAATAAGGTCTTATTTATAGAATTTTGAGAGAAATATTTAAAAAAAAATAACTAAAATCTTAAAACACTCAATTGGATTCATCTCTTCAAGCCGCTCTACTTGATTATAAATTTGTCAACTTCAAATATCATTTGACCATTCAATTAATGCTTTGAAATTTATAATTATATTTCAAGTACTTGATTTAAGGATGATGTATTATTTTGTTCTTTAATGTCAAAAAAAAGTAGAACTACATAAAATCATAATTCCAAAAAAGATAAGATGTGAGAGCTCCTAATGTCAACATAGAGCTTCTTTAATGTCGTGAATCAGATAAATTATTTATAATTAACATTTCAAATTTTGTTGAAATCGGCTTATTGATTAATGTAAAAATTAATAAGAAATTGGCTCCTTTAATGTCCTTATATTTAAAAATAATTTTGTAATGATTATTTTTAAAATTTCACCCAAAAGGTAGAATAACTTATATTAAATCAAATGCAAATTTTTCTTTTAAAAACTATAAAGTTAATTAAAAAAAATTAAGCACCAAATATTGTGCTAGATTGTGTTGTTCATGCTTTTACTATCACCACAAAAGTCAAAATTTGAGCGCACTAATTATTCTTTTCTATTAAAATTATGATTAAATTCTCTTACCACTACCCACACGTTTCTTAATGCAATTTAGAAAAATATGAGACTTAGTTAATAATTCTTCATTGATCCCAAGTCAATTCCAGGGGTGTCAAAAATTGACTTGACTCGAACACAATTAAAAAAATCCAGGCTTAGGATGAACCGAATAATTTTGAGGTCGGGTTCTTATCCACAACATCAAAGCCTCAAACGAATATAATATAAGGTTTTAGTTTGCAAACTTTTTGATAAAAGCTCATATTGCTAAAATCCTCAAAGTTGGTAAAGGCTCTATACTCTTAGTAATCTAACTTTCATCTTCAATCTCTTATTCTATCATCCTAGAGTTAATTTTCCTCCACAATTCATAGATTTCTAAAGTTGACTTTGACTATAATAATCCTTTTATTGCACTAACAAGTTGTTTCATGTTTTATGCTAAGGCTATATAAACAAAACAACAAAACTTAAGTTTAATCATTTTAGCATAGAATTAAGGTCATGCTCAATTTTTGTTTTCATTTTTTTTTTGTTTTTTATGTTTTATTTTAGTAGATTATTTAAAACATATTCAAAATATAGGCTAAGATACTAAATTATATCTAACTTCATGAGAGCCTTCAACTAAGGCACTATTATGCTAGAATTTCTTGAGACAACAAAGACATATTCTAAGAACATTGCAATCTTAAAATAAAGGATTTGGCACCTTGTCCAATAATGATAAAGTCCTCTAAAGCATTGGTGCGTGCACAAACTACCTTTAACTTTAAGTATTTGCCAAGCATACATTGACTCCGTATATCATCTTGCGCTTTGACAAGAAAACATAAAGAGAAGAAAAAGAGAAGTACTCAACAAATGCTTAAGTTTATACATTTTAAGAGCCAACAGTTGAAAGGAGTCAAGGAGGAGCCATGATGTGATTTTATAGATGAACATATATATATATATATATATATATATATATATATATATATTAAAACTTAAGTGTTAGATATGTAAATATATAAGAATTGTGTGATATATATGTAAATCTAATATATAATATTTTAATTTTTTAAAAAAATTCTAATAAAATTAATTATTTTTATGAAGAATTTCTAACCTACTTCTAGCTTGCAATAGGGTAGAGTGCTTCTTGCCATTGAATTTCAAACCTTTATCATTACAAGGAAAATGTTTTAATTTAGGGTTAAATGTTTTAATTTGAGTTTTTGTTTGAAAAGTATCATTACGATAGATCAAAGGAATCAACCAGTTAATTAATTATTAATTAAAACTATAAATTAATGATGGAACCATCAGAATTTAATAACTTAAATTATAATTCAAATCATATTTTGAAAATGTTATAATTATAATTTTAAGCCAATGAATTTGGTTGAAATTAAACCTTACATTTTTGGCCAAATATAATTCAAATGTTGTCAAATTTTATAGATCCAATAGATTAAAATTAAATTAATGATAAATAAAATATTACCGTTGCGGGTTCCCAAGTCTAGAATGACAAAAAATGATGATTTGCATTAAGTAGCTGACAACTAACATAAAACTTGTCAATAAATTATGGTATAAATCTTTTAATATATTGTGCCAATGCTAGAGCTTTTCTTGGAAGCGACATATTGCATTGCCTGAGTATAGTGAAAAGTGTGCAAGGTCTGGTTGCACTGACGCCTAAGTGTAGTATTAAATAAGGGTTCCCACATTATAGACAAATGTATGCAAAGAATCTAATCTATGAAACTAGAATTAGAATAGAAACTTAGAATATAGATACTCTTACAAGTAAATTAATAGAATTAAAAGATATTTTGGTTAATAAGAAGATAAACATCTTATATATTCAAGAAACTAAATGAGTTGGGGAGAAGGCAATGGAGATTGATAATTTAAGTTTTAAACTTTAATATTCTAGGAAGGGATATAGTAGAAATAGCGTAGGTGTAATTATAGCCAAGAGTTTGAAAAATAATATTATGAAAATTAATAGAGCATTAAGGATGCTAGGATTATTAACATTATTAATGTTTATGCCCCTCAAGTAGGTTTGGATGTATGCTTAAAAGAAAATTTTTAGAATAACCTAGAAGAATTAATATAAAGAATACCTCTTAAAGAAAGAGTATTTATTAAAGGAGTTTTAAATAGACATGTCGGTAGAGTGATAGAAGATTTTTAAAGCATTCATGGTGGCAACGACTATGGAATGACTAATAAAGAAGGTAAAACTACACTGGATTTTTCCTTAGATTATAATTTTATAATTGCTAATATTTTATTTAAGAAAAGAGATGAGTATATTATCATTTATAAAAATAAATATAATAAAATATTGATTAATTATTTTATTATAAGAAAAATAGATCATTTAAATTGTAAATATTATAAGAACATTTTGGGTGAAAATTTAAGCACCCGGTATCGGCTACCAGTTTTGAATTTTAAGATAAAAAATTGGAAGATAAAAATGGAACAAAGCATTATTTTAGGATCAAATGAGGTATTTTAAAAAAATACTAATAAAAATATTTTTAAGAATCTAAATGAACTTAGGATTTGGGATTTTCATAAGGAGGGCAATATTTTGCTAGAAAAAAATAACAAATGAGAGTAACCAAGCTATAAAAAATATGCTTGAGGAATCAAAAGAAAAATGATCTTATTAATAAAAATAGATAACGGTGGAATCAAAATATGTAAAAAAAGTTAAAAAGAATAAGAAGTTTTGTTATAAAAATTGATTTAGATATAAATGCTCAAAGATTATAGTGATTAAAAAAACAATATGCAAAGAGGGTAAAAGATGTATGTATAAGTTTTTTATATAACTAGAACGGCCCTCACAAATTGCAACCAAATTGAAAAGCAGATGCCTGAGGTATGTGGGATGAACAAAATCAAGATTTTGTTCAAGTGAAATGCATTAAAGGTGGAGATCATAAAGCGATTTTCCAAAAAAAAGATATTTAATTTAAGTGGATGAGATATATTAATAGACTTTTTAATCAAGAATGTGAGAATATGAGATTGGAAATATTTTAATATCTTAAATGAAAATAATTTTTTTTATTTTTATAATTGTATTAGTTAAAATGAGTTGGAGAAGTCTTATAGAAAATGAAGTGTGTTAAAGTAGTAGAAACTGATGATATTACAATAAAATTATGAAAATGTTTAGGAGATCATGAAATTTCTTGGCTTACAATTCTTTTAAATCTTATTTTAAAGACTAAAAAATTCTAGATGAGTGAAGAAAAGTTTATTAGTTCTTATTTTTAATATTAAAGGTGATACACATGAGTGTGCAAATCATAGAGGAATTAAATCAATATGTCATACATTAAAATTATGGGAGAGATAACTGATCATAGATTATGACATGATACAAAAGTTTCTTAAGACTACTTTGAATTTATGTTAGATAAGTCTATTATTGATGTTATACATTTGTTGAGAGATTTGAGTATATAAAGAATAAGAAGGATTTACATATGATATTTAAATCATATAAAAGAAAGATAAAGTTTCAAGAGAAGTGCTTTGGAGAGTTCTAGAAAAGAATGAAGTAAATATTTTCTATATTCAAGTCATTAAGGATATGTATACTGGAGCTATCACTTGTGTCAAATATAGGGAGTATTGACAAATTATTTTCCTATTTCAATTGGATTACATCAAGGATCAACTTTAAGCCCATACCATTTTGCTTTAATTATGGAGGTTATTACTAGACATTTACAAGAGGATGTATACTAATGATGTTCTTCATATTTATAAGACTAGAGAAAATTCAAGAAAAATATGAATTATGAAGGCGACCTTAGAATCTAAAGGCTTTCAATTGAATAGATCTAAAATGAAATACATGGAGTGTCATTTTATTTGTATAAGATCTAATTGTGGAGTGGTGAAAATGGGTGATCAAGTCATTAAAAATAGTAAATATTTTAGATATCTCTAGTAAATTGTTCAAAGCAATGGTGATATAGATGGGATGTTATTAGTAGAACTCAAGTTGGATGGTTGAAGTGGAGGAATGCATTGGGCCTATTACATGATAGGAAAGTATTGTTTAGACTCAAAGAAAAATTTCATAAGATAGTGGGGAGACCTACAATGCTTTATGACATAGAATGTTGGCCATAAAAGGGAAGCATAAAACTAAGTTAAATGTTGCATAGATCAGGATACTTAGTGGACGAGTGGATTTACACTTAGAGACAAAATGAGAAGCAAATATATATGTGATAAGGTTGGAGGAGCTCATGTAGTGGATAAGATTAGAAAGAGGCATCTTAGATGGTTTGATCACATAAAATGATAGCAGTTTAATGACCCAATTAATTAAGAGAGTAGAGGTATCATATTCAACATATGTTAAGAAATGTAGAGGTAGACCTAAAAAGACTTAGTAAGTATAAAAAATGATCTTAATTTATTAAGATTGAATGAGAATATGACACTTAATATGACATATTGGAGAAAAATGATTCATGTGATCGACCCCACGTACTGAGATAAAAGCTTGTTATTCTAATTATTGTTGTTTAACTTTTACTATTTTTTATGGTTTCATAACAAGTTTATTTGATTAGAGAGCTTCTTCTTCTAGCTGGGTTGATTAACTTTTACTTGGTTCCAAAGCAAGCTTATTTGATTTGAATCACTTAAGTTAGTTTAGCATGTATTTAGGTTGATTAATACATGTTTTTTTATTATGGTATTGGATATTAAATAAAAAATATAATTTGTTAGGCTCTTCACTTTTGTTCATTTTTTATAGATGCTCGAGGAGTGATGGGGCTATTAAATTTATGAATTTTTGTACTTAGAAGAGGTATTTTTGATAAAATTTTTAATCAAGATTTCGAGAATATGATGTGCTTTGCCATTCTTATTATCTTAAATGAAAATAGAGATTTTTATTTTTTATCATTGTATTAATAAGATTAAAGTTGGAGAGGTTTTTAAAAAATAAAATGTAGTAAAGTAGTAGAGCCGTATGATATTCTGATAGAAACATGAAAATACTTAAGAGATTAAAGAATTTTTTTATCTTACTAAACTTTTTCATATTATTTTGAAGATTAATAAAATGTCTCATCCAATTGATGACTATTTCATATTTAGTTTGATAAAGAATGAAGGTTTTACAGTTCCAATCCTTTAAATATACAACCTTATGATAGTGTTATCATGTATAATTGAAGAAAAATTAGGAGTGTCAACAAATACAATAAAATATTAAAAACACCTATAATAAAAGGATTCATGACTAAGTCTATGTAATTTTTTTTTCATAAGGCATAAATTAGGCTCTATAACTTAACATTATTTACATTTTTTTTAGTTCTGAGTAATATATATATATATATATATAATGTATTATTTTATTTATTGCATTCTCATATCAAATTAATATTAGATTTAGTTAAAAGAAATATTTTTTCATAGAAGTTATAACTATTTTTGTTTGGCTTCTAATAAATTATATTTTGTTAAACATATATGGGGGATTTACATAAATACCACACAATTCTTATGTATTTACATATCAAACACCCAAATTTTAATTTTTACATATATAACACCCTAATCTTTAATATCACATAAAAAAATGACTTTTTAAAAGTGAAATGCACCTTTTTAAGCATAGAAAAGTGTTATATAAGTAAATATCTAACATTATGTGTTAGATATGTAAAGACATAAGAATTGTGTGGTATGTATCTAACCAATAAATTCAAGTTCAAACATTGGTCATGAGTGAACTTAGATTATTGGTTTCAATCAATTTAGCCTATGGTGGATTTTGGCTATGTTGGGTTTCATTTTGGCTAAGTATTGACTTGGTCAACCCTTAGGTTTGACTCAGTTTAACCCAATTTGGGTGATTGATCATCTCATGATGATTGTTAATCATGATGAGAGGCATATGTGAGTTTGATTCAATCCAAATTGGTTAGGATTAGAATTTGGCTATATGGACTTATGATTGAAATATAAATTCATTTGCAAGTGGTTTGAAGTTAAATGAGTTTTGATTCTTTTGACAATTTCATGTTCAAAGGAAGAACATGAATAAATTTGGTTTGATTTTTGAATTGAGTTTTGATTTAGTGATTGAAGTTTGTATTTATATTTGGATCATAATTGAAGTATTGATTGAATCATGAAGGAAATTCAAGAGTTTGGCTTGATTTGAAGTTAATTTGGCTAATTTCAAGATTTTGACTTGAAATGCTTAGGTTGGATTTTAAATGGATTTGAGTTTGATTTTTGGAATTAGTTTTGATGTTTGAATTTATATTTCATTTATATATGTGATGAGAGAGATTGTATAGAATCTCCAAAAAATATTTATGTATCGTTTGAGCTAATCCTAAAGGAAAGCTATGTTTTATTTTATGTGCTTTAATCATATTTGTTATTTGTTGTTTGTGAAAAAACTTTTCTCGCAATTATGTAGTGTGAAAGTAAATCTTATATATATATTTCTCTTTATTTAATTTTTTTTAATGTTAAGCCTATAATTCATAAGATTTCAAATTTGCACACTTTAGAAGAGTAGAATCTCTCAATCACTAGCGTAGTTAAAACAAAGTGGCTCAAGTTAATTAAAAATAAATATTTTTTAGATGCATATATATATATATATATATATATATCACATAATTTTTATATATTTATGTATCTAATACATAAACTCTCATAATTACAAGCATAACATAATACTGAAATCATTGATATCACATCACATATATCACTTTTATTATCTTTTTAAAAGTGAATGCAACTTCTCATGTATAGATAGAATGTTATAAATGTAAATATCGAACTTAAGGTGTTAGATATATAAATACATAGAAATTATGTGGTATGTATGTAAACCTTTTTTTTTAATTCAATTTAAAAGGTGGAGTATGTTAGCAATTTGAACAAATATTTTTTTTATTTTATTATTTCATTTTTTTTAACAACCTTAGCAATTTGAACAAGAATCATGGTTGTTGCTAATAGACATCTCAAGATAGAAAAGAGAAAGGCAAAGCTTCTGTTGCAGAAGATGATCAACCATGTTGTAGTATTTTATAAAAATGTATAAACACCCTTAATTGAATGATAATAATAATAATAATAACAATAATAATAATATTAATATTAATAATAATAAGTTGATTTAATAATAATGTGAATTAATGAAGACAGATGACTTAACTTAAAGTAACTAAGTTAGTTGATGAAAAATAACATATAGTTGTTCTATTATACTATATATATATATATATATATATGTGTGTGTGTGTGTGTGTGTGTGTGTGTGTGTGTATGTGTGTGTGTGTGTGTTTTTAAAAAGGTCTTCTTCCTTTGGATGATTATTGAAATTGCTTATTTTGCATAATTGAGTATTTCTGAATTGATTATTGTAAGTGTTTTGACCTTCTCTTTACATAATAACTAATTATGATAAGCACCTTTTTAAAAATAAATAATTGATAAATCACTATTTTTCTGACTTTCATAAAATATGGTTAGATATATCTTATTAAAAAAATATTATTATACTTATTTGTTGATAATATTTTCACTCAAATATTAAAATTACAATAAAAGTATTGTCAACCATTCTCAAAATTTCATAAAATTTAGAATAATCATAATGTATCAAACATAATTGTATGAGCTTCATAATATTTTTAAAATTAGCTATTAAATCATAAATAAGCATAATTTAAATTACATAATATAACTCTATACTTTTAATACTCAAAAAAAAGTTCACTTAGTAGAGAACTCAATAAAGTTCAAATCTTTTAAAGGATTACAAAATAAATTAATAATTTTCTATGAATTAGTAATTTTGCCCATCCTTAGTAAATTCTATTGCATAATAATTAAAAATAAATAAAAATATTTAGAAAGAAGCACATGATTTAATAGATTGGCTCATTCTTAGAAAGTCTCATTTTATGTTTATGGGGAAATTAATTAAAAAACTCCATTTTTAAATCTTAATTTGAACTAAAAAACACAGGTAGATGACCAAAGTTTTAAAATCTTGTTCAAATTTATTTATTATTTTTCTTATCAAATTCAATCCCTAATTATATGTTTGATTCTATTAATTTAAATAGATAGTATGATTAGTATACATAATTGAATTTATATAATTTGATCAAAAATTAATGTAATTCATTTTTATAACATTAAATTTTTTGGTGAAGTTTGAACATTAATTAAAATATTTAAATTTATATATTTGTCTATTTACTTGTTATTTTTTTCAAGCTTGTGCCTCTAATAATATATATAATCTTAGAAGTATAAAAGATTACCAAACATATAAAAGAAATTGTCAAATAAGTAATAAAGTCATCATTGCATGAGTATCTTAATCACCAATATAAATGAATAAGTCAATCAATTTTCATGCCTGTTCATTTAAATAGCAAGCTTTCAAAATTTTTTAAAATTATATTTAATTATATTCAATCATATAATAGATGAGAAAAATAAACATAGTTATATGAGTGAGTACTAAATTATTTATTGAGTACACTTATATACTTACAGTCTTAACATCAACTTTCTTATGGCTATAACAATTTAATAGAGTTATATAACAAACTTTCTCACTAAATATTTTGTTAACAAATAAAAAAATTGTGGCCAAGCAATAATATGGAAACAATGCCTAAAATAAACTTTTCCTGAACTTACTCTAATTTTTGGCTAAACAATCCATACATAATCATGTTGATCCTTATAACCATGTTCTAATCTAATGTGGAGAGAAAACATGTAGATATCAAATGCATCAAATTGGAAGTACGATTAGAGAAATATTAAATCATTACAATTTAGGCTTTTTGAACATTCATAGGTAGCCACTCCCACATGATGATTGTGCCCTATGGCTACTAAAATTCAAACTATTTAGCATCATTTATGTGATCAAGTAATATTTTCATACTCTATATAACATCTAAGAGCAATTCTTCATCATACCTATTTTTAGAATATTTATGAGCAAAACATTCTAATTATTAGCCTGATTATGTTGTTTAATTGGGTAACATTATCAACTTGATTTACAATACCAATGAATTGAGCTAACTTGTGTGTGTGTGTGTGTGTGTGTCTGGGTGTGTGTATGTGGGTGGGTGGGTGTGTGTGTGTGTGTGTGTGTGTGTGTGTGTGTGTGGGTGTGTGTGTGTGTGTATAAAGCTTTTTTTTTAGTGTCTGTGAAATGCAAGCCTCAAGAGAGACTTGAGATAGATCTATAAAACCTCTTCATTTTCATAGTAGATTTCTTGTAGTTGTGTGACTTTATGATTTTATCAATTTTGAATTTTCTATATAAATCGGGTGTTCTTCTTGTTATTATGTTTTGCTTATTTTGATTCTTTTTTTTTTCTAAATCTTTTCCTAACAATTAATATTAAAGCCAAAGTTTGATTCGAATGGGAGCTATGATTAATGAAATGATGCATAATATCGAGAAGCTTAATAGTATGAACTTTGCTTTGAAAGATGCAAATTGAAGATCTACTATATCAAAAGAAGTTATATCTCACACTAGGAGGAATCATCAAGAAACCAAAAATGATTATTGATGAAGAATGAGAAGTACTCGACCAAATAACCTTATGTTTGATTCAATTTTCACCATCCTAGTCCTTTACTTTCAATATTGTTAATAAAAGGTCAATGTCAATCTCATGGCTATTGACCTATAAGTAATTTCCATATACTTAATTAATCAAATATATTGGAATTAACAAGAATTAAATGCAGAGTCATAAAAATAAGAGTTGAAAGCATATGAATAGACACCGAAATTGATCGAGATGTCCTCCGACGGTGAAATTAACTGCATCAATGCATTTAGAATATCAAAATCAATTAAAATTGATATTTTACATCGATCAATTACCATCCAATGAAGGAAAATAAACAGAACATGTGATTTCATGCCTATTAAAGTTGAGAGGCATAGACACTATCCAAATGAGCTCATTTCATAAAATAGACTATGCCATTGTCACCAAAATATCAAAAATGATTGAACAAGACCTTTCACGGCCTCAAATTTGCTTCGATCGACCTCGATATTGCCCAAATGACCTCGATCATAAAACATATTAGGTCGTTGAATCAAGAATGTCAAATTTACCTAGCAATGATACCCATATTATGCGGGTTTAAGTTTGATAAAATTTCACCCAAATCTCAATATGATCGGGTCATACGAAGATAAAAAACTTCTGATATTTATTTTCAATATGGTAAACACAATTTTTATAAATAAATTTATTTTAGAATTAATTTGAAACTGATTTGATCTCTAAACAACCTTAGTTTTGCCCTAAATTTTAAAATCTTGACTAAATTCTTAAGGAAGTAAACTAATTAGTCAATTAGGGCGTCTTAATCCCCGCTCATAATGAAATTTCTCATTTTTAATCCAGATTATTCTCTTAATCGAGAAAAAAAAGGAAAAGGAGTGCTCGTTGCTCTCTCTCATTCTCCCTCTTTGAGCTTCAAACCATAACTCGTAAGCCTCCCTCCCATGCTCTCTCGTCCGTTCTTTCTCCTGCTCTTGACTCTCCTCTCTTATGCATAATAGATCTCTTCTCTGATCCCTCCCATCTCGTTCACCCCACGTCAAACGAGTGAAGCTCCTTTGTCCATCTCTCCCTCAAAGTTGAACCGAGCCGCACAAATCCCTCACCTGCGACCTCTCTCCGTGGATCAAAATTTGTTCGACCTTGTCCCATCCGATTGAAGGTAACTACAGCTGTCTCCTCATTCAGTCTCTCCCAACCAAGCGGCTGCAGGCTTCCCCCTAACTGAATGACCCTCTCTTTCTCCCTTCTTGGCCGAACAGCCCCAGCCGAGCACTTCATGTCCTCTCTTCCAGCTGAACAAACTGTTACAGATCCCAACCTCCTGTCCTATTCATCCATCCAATCGCAACCCAATAGATGCTGACTCCTCTGTCATACCTAGCAGCACACTCTCCTTCCCTTTTCTACAGCCTAGAGTATAGTCGATAGGCAACTCTTCCATCAGAAAGGTTCCTCTCGGCAACCACTCTTTTTCACAGCCGAGAGGCAACTCCATCATCAGACGGGTTCCCCAATACTATCTCCTTCTGCTATTCTATATCCCCTCTTTGATTGGAATCCAATTCCATTTTCAGCCGAAGCAACCTAACTGCATATCTCCTCTCTTTCTCCATGGATTTATCTCCTTCACCTCTCATTTCATGTCTCCACTCAATGCCAAACCTCATATCACCTCACTCCCATCTTCCTCTCATGGCTTTCTTTCTATTCTATCTCAATAGGATAAAAGAAAGATCATATTTAAACATTATTGCTTTTATGTTGCAAATTAGTTGCACTCTAATGCAGGTTTATCTTTGTTGCTGATTGTAAATATAGAGAAGTGGGTGAAAATTATATGTATATGTATATGTGTTTCTTTATGCAGGTTTGAAGACATCGTCATGCATATCGAGGTGGCGAGATGAAAATCCTAAGGTATTTTAAAACACCAACCATTCATCTAGGGCATGACGGGTAAAATTATTAGATATAGCTCTCCCCATGCGAAATCGCCAAAATTTTGACTAAATTTTGGACTTAGAAAAAAAGGGAAGAATCAAGATTTATTAAAAAAAAAATCAATCATATCAAAAATACAATAATCTAAAATAAAATTTAATTATGTTAAACTATAAAATATCATAAAACAAACATAAATATGAATTTCAAAAAAAATTGAAAACAAAAAAGGGAAATGTGCTTACAATGAATTTGAAATGAATTTAAAGATTATATTTTAAATAAAAAAAATGAAATGAACTCAAACAAATTTATGAACTTGAAGTGAACTGAATATTTTGGCAATAAATATAAATTTAGCGCTTCAATATCTCATTTCAATTAATTTAGAAGATGATCTGACTGAATATCTAATGAGAGCAGAGAAGATTTTCTTGGAATTGGAATATAATTTTCAAATCATAATTCACTCAAAATGAATTGAGAAAATCAAAGAATTCATAAGAGATTTTTTAATGAAATCAAATGATTATTAATAACCATAATTAATGAATCCTTGGAAAATATTTGAAGCATATTATTCATCTTATTAATTACTCGAATTGGATCAAGAAAAAATTAAATAGAGTTTGTGATAAGTTTGAGAATTGTCAATAGATACAAATGATAGTGTATTGAACATTCAAAGACAAATCAACTTTGAAAAAAAGAAAGTAAATAAATGTTATTCCAAGGGATCTAATAAGTTGTTAGACTAATTTAAAACACCTTCATCACCACCGGATCTGCAATTCTTCGTACAAGTAGACAGAAGGTGATACTAAATTAAATTCTACATGAATTATAGAGCTTTATGTTTATTTTATGATGAAATCAATTCAATCTTTTATGATTATATGCACACAAGACTTGACACACACATTAGATTAAGTCACCACTTCTAGCTTTAGGTTAGGGCGGTGCATGGTTGTGGTGTTTATTTTTCATTTGGTGTGCATTGTGTTTATATATGAGGGGACACCACGCAGATCCACAGATATACTTATTAAGGTGATCGGGTACGACATTAAAGAATAGTGTACTATCTCGAGAGATAGAAGTCATCACCCTATAATTGACCTGATCACCTAATAAGTATTGCTGAGGCATGATGGGTCTTTTAATATACAAGAGATTTTTCCACTATTTTACATGAAAAAGTAAAGTACGGTTTATTTAAATCGGGTTCATTAAGTTCCCTATGGAGGCAAGCCTCCATAGTTAATTATATTTTAAGAAAAATGAATCCCTTAAAAATACTCTCGATTAAAGTAGACGATTGTTGTCTCCAAAGAATTCAAATATAGGACTACCAAAGGTATTACTTGTATTTTTAAAAATCATGTGGGTGAGATCAAAAGGGAAGAGTTATTATCAAAACTAAGGGAGATGAGTAGGGAGTGCTCATGATACTAGGAAGCTTAGTGAGAACTCCAATCTATTCTATGGTTGGGCTTTATATATTTGAATTTGAAGAGATTTATTTATTTGAGTGAAAATATTATTAAAAATCCAGGACTTATAATTCCACAATACAAGATTCTGAAAATGTTTAAGAGGTGAGGATTTATGCTTGCAGCCTACAAAGGGAAACAACAACCTTAGATCCTAAATCTAGGGAGCTTTGGTGAGGGCCAAAACATGACATAAATCTAAGGTGAAAGTGGGTATATGATTATCTCCACATGAGAGAGTAAACCACTTGACTGTTGGGCTTATTATCGCCTGGAGTTGTAGTGAGTTAACTCCTCCTATGCTTTAAATCCATGTAGGCAAGTCATATGCTTTGCAAGATGGTTAAGCTGTTAGTTACTTACTAAGTCCTTAAACTCACTCCCTAAGAGATTAGATCATGAAGGGCATGAATAATGACTTAATCTAATGTAAAATTTTAACAAGTTTTATTTGATTATTGGACTTTTTATTTTGACATGGGCTATAGGATTTTATATGCATAAATGCATGAAAAATTAATTATGGCCTAAATCAGAAGAGAAAGAGGTTTCTTTCCATCAAAGGCTCTTACAAGTTAAGCCTTTATTCTTTGGCACAAATGGAAGCCCTATCTTAACAAGAGTAGAAGAATATGACATGCATTGTTATACATACAATCATTCAGCTAAGGGGTTGCTAAACTTTTTTATTATCTTAATTTAATTCCTAGATTTTATGTGAGGTTATGAATTATTTTAAGATTTTAGTTATGAGTTGTTAGTGGGGTAGAAAATTTATTTTTATCCTAAGAGCCTAATCGGATTTAGGCCACACAACAATCACCAACCATAAAGAAACTATGAAAAGGCATGCTATTTTTAATGCACAAGCTAAACAAAATATTAAATAATTTTATAAAGTTGTTACAAAAGAATAAAAGGTCGATGAGGTTGTACCGCATAACAAAAAAAAATGTGGTAATGAAGCTCTACCCTTATACATCTCGATAATGAAAGAATAATTATAATTATAAAATGATAAGTGTTATGGGGGTCTTCATTCTTCATCCTCCATTCTTCACTCTTCATCTTTCATTTCTTTATTATTATTTTTTTTTTATTTGCTCCATTTCTTTCTTTCTTTTGGCTTGGGATGTTATTTGCTCCAAAGGCATCACATGGTGTATACGAGTTGGTCTTATAACCAATATTTATCATAATCACCCATAACACTTATCCTAATCCTAATGCAAAAATTACATTAAAAGGAAGGAAAGTAAATCTAGCTACACCTGTAAAATAAATATTAGCTAAACACACCATACAACCCAAGCAGTTATAAGAATAATTTAGACTTAGCACCACACATGAAAAAGTCCAATTTATCTAACTCTATGCTTAGGGGCTAAACAACTGCAGAAAAAGTATTTATATTTTTATTACAATTTATAAGTATAACCCCTATAAAATATGATTAGGCTAATATCGGCCTAACATTCAAGCTACACACATACATCTAAACTTCCAGTCTAAAATAATACAGCACAAAACTAAACATTCATTAAACCATGCACAACACTAATATAAAGCTTGAAATGGTGACTTAGCCTAATGTGCATGTGTTAGAGCTTGTGTGGTATGTCCTTACTAGGCTTTAGATTTATGACTTGCTAAGTGTGAGAGATTTAATTTATAAAGGATTGATTTCTATTTAAGGGTTTAGTTGATTTGGGGATTTTTACTTAGTGTTTTCTTTTGTTTCATGTAGCCTACACTTAGCAACTAAGTATTATAAAGAGAAGAAAGAGAGAGAGAGAGAGAGAGAGAGAGAGAGAGAGAGAGATCTCTTTTATCCCCACCTTAAATCATTTCTAAGGTAAGCTAATTAATGAATTTCCTTTAGTGAATGGCTTATTATGTGTTTTAATTAATCTTAAGTTTATGTTCATTCTAAATAACCCTATTCAATAAGAAAGACATCTTAGGAATAATTTGGATGGATTACTATCACATAACACACACTCATTCATTTCTTTCCATCATGTATATCATGCATATGAATAATCTAAGCATACCTATACATGCAATGTAAATCTTATACTGATGATGAATGCAAAGAAGTGTATTTGAAAATTTAAATATTTTATTTGTTGATTGAATTATGAATGCATGTCTTTATTATGTAGAAAAGAGATATTTTTCATCCATTAGCTAGATACACATTCACATGTATAAAATTTTTAAGTGAGTATGGCGCCATTATTTTCTACACTGAAGATACAAGACCTACCAGGCTACTTAAAGCCTCATAGCCCCAAAACCAAACTAATTTATCACTTTTCCTAGATACATGTAAATATATGAATAACTATAAGGATAGAAAATCCAAAAGTTATTATTTATTTGATTTTGACTTTCATTCATTCACACATACATGCTTATGTATAAGAGTTTTAAGTGAGTATGAGCCATTTTCTACAGATAAGGTACAAGACCTACTTAGGCTACTTAAAGCCTCAGAGCCGGATGTCCATACTAATATACCACTTTTCTCAAATATATATGAATGTATAAATAGAACCAAATGGATAGGGAATCATATAAGAAATTATTGATTTTGTTGTATGATTTACATGTGTAATATGAAACTCTTCCTAAGTCTTAACATGGAGATGCATAGAATAGATTTAGGCAAGAGTTGTGTTCTTTTCAAATGAACTATACACTTGCAAATCCTATGTGAATCCATGTTAAGGTAGGGAAAAGAACTTCATAGTACACATCTTATACTATCATCACATGCAAGCTTATAAATATTTGTAATCATTACTTCATTTATAATAATTGATTTATAGGTTTTGAAAGTAGTTTTTAGTTTAATAGTGATAATAGCCACTCATATTCTTAATTTAAGTCAACATTTGGCATAAAAGAAAACATATTATTTAACTAATTTTCAAAAGAAATAAATGCATGATTTCATTTGGAAAACAATATTTAGCATGATTGGAAAGAAATAAAGGAATGTAAACACATGTTTTCATTTAGCCCAATTAATTCCTAAGGACAATCATATTAAATAAGGCTTTTTAAAATGAACTAAAATTCTTTAAAGATATTTTTATCTTTGAATTTGATTTGATTTAGGAAATATGAGAGGTTTACTAATCCTAACCCATTTCCACATGTGTGAATTAGTTTGGTTTAATGAAGAATATTTAAGTTGCTTTTATGTTTTGATTATATTAAGGCATTAATTAAATGAATTAATTATCTCTTACCTATATCACTTTAAATTAATTAACTAATTAATTATAAGCCAATATGGTATGCAACCACATGAAAAGTAAATTTGTAATGCTCCTAAAAAATGAAAAGGGGCCTAATACAATTGGCTTATTATTAATAGTTAATTAAACATAAGGGGTCTCACTTAATTACTTTTATAATTTTCTCACACATGTGAGCCAACTATAATTTCATTATCTCTCACCTTGGGTTATTAAACACCCAAGGATCTACTCAACATCAATTAAAGGTTGCTTAGGTGTGGATGAATTGATTTTTAATTTTAATTTCATTAACCTTTAATGAATTGATTAAACATTTTGGTTATGTTTAATTTGAATGATGAAATTAACTTAAAGGATCAGGGCAAGGCTTCAATTAATCCTAATTCATTTAAACATCCAATTAGATTTTGATTTATTTTGAAGATTAATCACTTAATTAATCAATTAATCATTCCATTAACCCATTAATTAATTTGATTTTTAAAGATAAAGAAGACTTAGGAAGTGAGAGTATCCCCAATCACATTCCCTAAGTGATCTTACTATTCAAGAAATAATTATGTTTAAATGAATAATCAAGTTACTGTTCATTCCTTAATTATGATTAATTAGTATAAGAGAGTGATTAGGGCTTACTCAAATGATTTTCCTAATTAAACAATCAATAAAATCTCAAAAAAAATAGGGGAGGTAAAGGTCATCCCTAAACATCCACAAAAAATTTGGGATTAATTGAGTGCTTAATTAAGGTATAAGTAAGCTAATTAAATTTTTAATAAAACTCTAATTGAGCCAAAATCACTATCAAAATCTATTAATTATAATTTTCCTAGATTCATCGCTGAAATATATTCAAAATGAGCCTACATTTATATTTTTTGCATTTTTCTATAATTAGTTATGATTTTAGGAAGTTTCAAGATTAAAAATTAATTAATTAGTCCAAATTAAAGCCTTAATCCCATCGGGCCAGGTGGCGGCTGACGCAAAGTGCTTTCCACATGGTGCGACAAGATTGGCTATCCAAGTAGTCACATCCGCATCTATAATTTACTGGACACGCTGTTGCCATCCATCTAAGATCCAATACCATGATTCGATCCACAGTTTAGGAAAAGAATCAGATGCTCTATTATGGGATTTGATCAGACCTGTTCATCTCAATCACATGAGATTGATGGCTTGTGATCTATCCCATTCACGAGTAATGAAAGGCGATTTGATCTTCCTTCGCTCGACCAGCTCACCCTGTGATATTTCCAAACTCTTCCCACACCTTCGGGGAAGGGATATGCACACATCTAAATTTCAATTTTTCATGAAATTTAAATTTTCTTCACAAAGGACCAACCCACTTTTGTATATAAGGCTCAATTTATAAAATTACCTCACCAGAGCTAATGCCTAGTGGTACAATGTCATTGTGGTGAAAAATTTTGGTAGGAGTCACCTTCAAATCTGTAGAGAAAGAAAGGCGAGACCTATAAAATTCATCTTTTTAGGATGCCACGCAGATCCACAGATGTACTTATTCAGGTGATCGAGTATGTCATCAAGGAATAGTATACTATCTCGAAAGAAAGAAGTCACTACCCTTCAATGGACTTAATCACCTCAATAAGGACCTATGATGATGTGATATGTGAGATTCTTCCCTACTTTATACGTAAAAGTAAACCTTTTTATTTTAAACCAAGTTTGTTTAGTTCTCTGGGGCAAGCCCTCATACTAATTACATCCTAAAGGATGGGATCCTTAGAAAACTCGAAAGGTAAATGATCATTGTCTGAAGATTTCAGGAAGGACTATCAATCGATTGGTTTATTTTTGAAAGATCAAGTGGGACTGATCAAAAGAGGGAGTTATTATCTAAACCAAAGTAGAAGAAAAGTAGGAGATGCCCATGATGCTAAAAAACTTAGCGAGAATCTCAAACTATCCTATAGTTGGGCTTTATATTTTTAAAATTGATTTAGTTTATTTGAGTTGCATTTTTAATTAGAATTTAAGACTTATGATTCCTTAACACAAGATTAAAGAAATGCCTAAGAGGTGAGGAATTATGCTTATAGCCCACAAAGAGGAGAAGCAACCTCAGAACCTAAATCTAGAGAGCTTTGGCGAGGGCCGAAAGCACAACCTAAATCTAAGGTGAAAAATGGGTATTTGGTTTGCCTCTACAAGAGAGGACAAACCACCTGACAACATGGACTTACAACCTCTTGGGGTTGGCTGCCAACTAACTCTTCCTACGACTTTAAATACATGCAGGCAAGTTATTATACTTATGCATGATAGCTTGGCTGTTATTTAATTAGAAAGAGACTAAGTCCTTAAACTCACTCCCTAAAGAGACTAAATCTTGTAAAGGGGCATGCTTCAAATGACCTAAATCTAATGTAATTCAAATTTCATTTAATTTTTATTTTGGACAATTATTTTGACTCGGGCTAATAGGATTCATATAACTAATGCATAAGAAAGAAGGTTATTGGCTAAAATCAGCGAGAAGAGAGGAGGTGAGTTTTCACCATGGCTCTCAAAGGTCAAGCCAAGTTTCTCTAGCAAATGTGGAAGCCCTCCAATTAAGAATGAAATAAGATGCATTTGTGCATGATATTATAAAAGAAATGCTCATCCAGCTAAGGGGTTGCTAATTCCTTTATCTTGATTTTAAACTTAAGCTTTAGGTGAGGTTATGAGTTTTTTAATTTTACTTTGAGTTGTTAGGTTGGGTGAAAGATTTATTTCTCTCTAAAGATCCTAATTCACATCTAGGCCATACATAAAGCAAGGAAGAAACTAAGAAAACATGCTACTTAATGCAAAAGCTAAACAAATCATCAACCAATTTATAAAGCTAATCGCAAAAAGAATAAAAGGCCATTGTGGTCAAGCACCACCGCACAAACCTGAAAATATCAAATATGGGTAGCCAAGCTCTACCCTTATACAACCTGGATTACAAATGAATTAAATTATAATTGCAAGGAATTCATTATTATGGGTTTGCTTTATTCTTCTTTCTTCCTTTCTTCTTTTCTTCTTCTTCTTCTTCTTCTTTCTTCTTTTGGTTCCTTCTTTTGGATGGTTGGAAGGTGGATGCTCCAAGGCTTCACATGATATATAAGATAGGATCTTATGACCAATGTTCATTTTAATCCCCATAACAATTATTACAAAATCCTAATTGCACATATCTACATGAAAAGGGAAAGAATGGAAATCTAACTAACACCTACAAAATAAAGGTTAGTTAAAACAAACCACATAAATCCCAAGCATGTATATTGGACTTGTCACCCTACACATGGGTGACTAAGTCCACCTGGCTTATGGATTATGCTTAGGGGTATAAAGCACCTGCAAGCAAAAGTATTTATATTTTTATTTCTAATAGTGCCCCTTAAGCACAATCTCCTACAAAAAGAATAGTTAGACTAAGAATGTCCTACCATTCATTTTACGAGCATACACCCTAACATCCAATCTAAAACATATATCATAAAATAAAACAAACATCAAACCATGCACTGACCTAACTTAAGACTAGAAGTTGTGACTTAGGCTAATCTGTGTGCTTTGAAGGCTTGTGTGGTATGCTTAGCTATGACTTTAGGTTTAAATTTTATAAGTGTAAAGAACATGTTCAACTTAAATAAGGGATTCATTTAATTTGTTTGATTATATTGGGTTGATTTTATTTCATATTTTTATTTCATTTAAGTGGATCCTACAATTAATTACTAAGTTATGAAGAGAGGGAAAGAGAAGAGAATTTCTCTTTCCTTCCTTAACCTAAGTAATTTCTAAAGTAGATTCACATTTTAGTTCTGTTTAAGTGAATTTTTTGATTAAATCTTTTAATTAATCATAAGTTTAGATAAACTCTAAACAAACCTATTCAAAAAGAAAGGCATTTTAAGATTAAATAATATGAATCAAAATTCACATAATACACATTACTTCATTTCTTTTCCAACATATATAACATGCATATGGATGGACCCTAAGCATATCTATACATACAAATGAGAGTATTTAACACACTTTATGATGCATGCTATGCAATCTATTTACAAAATTTAGAAGTTGAATATGCATGATTTTTTCTTAAGTAGAAAGGGTTTTCTTACCAAAATTTTCACATACACACATGAAAGTAAGAAATGCATAAGTGAGTACAATGCCATTATTAACTAGAGGTGTAAGGTACAAGACCTACTTAGGGTACTTAAAGCCTCGCAACCTCAGGATTGTTTAGATTAATATACCACTTTCCTTAAATCCAAACATATGTATAAAAGAAATGAAATAGAGAAGGAGAATGCAAAAGTTGTTTAATGGAATCATTTTTATTTTATGTAATTTATGTATGCAAGTATAGGTAACCCTTCTTAGATGATAGCATACGGATGAATTTGGTATGGAATTAAGTAAGTGTTAGGTTCTTTTCAAATGAACCTTACTTCTTACTAACTCTTATTCAAAACTATACCAACATAAGAAAGAAATGAAACCTATACTAAGCATACCTTTATAATCTTCCACATGCAAGCTTATAATTAAAGTATAAGTAGCACACTTTCAGATTTGGTATTTGATTTATATGTTTTAAAAATAATTTGGATTTAGTAGTGATAATAGCCACTCATATTTCTACTATAGCCAACACATGCAAATTTGACATAAAGTAAACAATTTCATTTTAAAATTATGAATGCATGAAATCACATGGCATACAACTTAACATGTTGGGGAAAGATTCAAAGCAATGAAAACATGTAAACAAACTCACTTCACTTAAATCCTAAAGACATTTTTATGGAATAAGAAAGTTTAAAATAAATAAAAGTGAATTCAAAGTGATTTTTGTTTAGTTTGAAGTTTGATTTAATTTTGAAAAGGTGAAATGAGTTTGTTGTTCCTAACCCATTCCCACATGTGTTTGATATTTTTGTTTAATTTTTAGATAATTAGATCTATTTTTATGCATTGATTAGGTTAAGGTATGAATTAAGTAACTTAATTAACCCTTACCTACAACACCTTAGAAGAATTAACCAAATAATTATGAGCCAATAAGATGACATAAAACCCACAAGGAATTTAAATTTGTAATGCACCTAATAAGAAAAAGGGCTTATGCAATTTGGCTCATAATTAAAAGTTAATTCAGCTAAGAGGTTTAGCTTAAGTAATTTCAAAACACCCTTTCATACTAATGAATTGGGTTTTGATTTCTTTAATTGAACTTAGACTATTAAACACTTAAGCATCTACCCAAAGTAAATTAATTCAGTTCTGGAACCTTTTAGAATTTTTAGAAATTGATTAAGGGGATAATTAATGAATTAACCCTTAATTAAGAGTAAATTAAGAAGAGAAGAGGGGATATGGGAATCAGGAAATTTTATTCCATAAACCTCTATTTACTAGATCTTACCTAATCAACCCCTAATCATGGGTTAAAATCACTAATCATACCCTAATTATGCTTAATTACATAAGGAGGGTAATGGAAATTCATATGCAATTCTTCTAATCAAGCCTTCAATAAATCCCATGAAAATTAGGGGAGGTGAAGTCATTAAAACATACCCAAGAAATTTGGGATTAATCAGAGGCTTAATTAAAAAGTAATTAGCAAAATAGACTTTCTAATAAAAGCCAAATTTAGAAATATATATATATATATATAAATAAAATTCAAAACCCATTGAAATTAAATTTAAAATATTCTAGGTTGAATTATCTTTCCATAGATTTCTATTTCATAATTTTTTGAATTTTCTAGAATGAGTTATGAATTTTGGAAGATCCTTAAGTTAATTAGAATTTAATTAAGCATTTAACTAATCCCCTGGCTCACGGTGCGACCCGTGGCGAAGGCGATCAGTGCACATTACACACGTCATGTTGTGAGGGGGTTACTTCTTCTAAGGTGGCGATTTGATTAAGATCAATTTGGCTTAGATCAAGTTTTGACACATTTTGACCCTTTAGGTCAAAATGGGTCAACTTGGGTCAAGTGGCCAATTGGGCTATGTTAGGCTCAAATGTTGGCTTGGTCAAGTTCAAACATAAGTCATAAGTGAACTTAGACCAATGGTTTCAATCAATTTGTCCAATGGTGGAATTTGGCTATGTTAGGTTTCATCTTAGGTTAAGTGTTGACTTGGTCAACCCTTAGGTTTGACTTGGTTTGACTCAATTTGATTGATTGATCATCCCATGATGATTGTTGATCATGATGAGAGGGATATATGAGTTTGGTTCAATCCAATTTGGTGAGGATCAAAATTTGGCTCATATGGGTACTTTAGGTCACTTTCGATCAAGTGAGCCTAAGTGGGTCAAATTGCTTGGTCAAAGCTTGATTGATCTTGTATATGGACTCATGATTGAAATATAAATCTATTTACAAGTAGTTTGAAGTCAAATGGGTTTTGATCCATTTGATAATTTCATATTCAAAGGAAGAATATGAAAGGGTTTTGGCTTTGATTTTTGACTTAGGTTTCGATTGAGTGATTGAAGTTTGAATTTATATAAGAGCTCATGATTGTAGGGTTGATTGAATCATGAGAGAAAATCAAGAGTTTGGCTTGATTTGAAATTGATTTGGCTAAGTTCTAGATTTTGACTTGAAAGGCTTAGATTATATTTTGAGTGGATTTGAGTTTGATTTTTGGAATTGGTTTTGATTATTTGAATTTATATTTCATTTATATATGTGAATATAAATGAGAATATAAATTGATCATGAGAAAATTTCAAGAATTTGAAGTGGTTTAATCATGATTTGGGCTAAGTCCATTAAGAAGGATCTAAGGGACTTAAGAAAATTTTAGAGTTTAGATTTGAATTTTTGAATTTGGTTTGATTGATTTATATTTATATTTCATTTATATATGTGAATATAAATTGGAATATAAATGAATTATGAGAAAATCCCATGACTTTGAGATGGTTTGATCAAGGCTAAGTTCATTAATGGAGAATTAATGCTTAAGAAAGATTTTAAATTGGGAATTTAATTTTTGCCTTTGATTTGATTGATTTATATTTATATTTCAGCTATATATGTGAATATAAATGAGAATATAAATGAGTTTTGAGAAAATCTCATGAGTTTGAATTGATTTGATCAAGGTTTAGGATAAGTCCATTAATGGAAAATTAAGGGACTTAAGCAAATTTTTAATGAATTGATTTGGAATTTGATTTGAGGGTTTGATTTGATTGATTTATATTTATATTTCACTTATATATGTGAATATAAATGAGAAAATAAATGACTTTTGAGAAAATCTCATGAGTTTGACTTGATTTGATCAAGGTTTTGGATAAATCCTTTAATAGAAAATTAAAGGACTTAAAAAAATTTCAAATTGAGAATTTAATTTTTGCATTTGATTTGATTGATTTATTTTTATATTTCTTTTCTATATGTGAATATAAATGAGTTTTGAGAAAATCCCAAAGATTTGAATTGGTTTTGATCATGATTTTGGCTAAGTCCTTAAAAAAGGATTAAGGAGTTAGGAATTTTGAACTTAGGAATTTTGATAGATTTTGATCATGATTTCAATCATGGATTTCAATCATGGAATTGATTTGAGTTTGGAGAAAATCAAATAGGAATGATTTGGAGTTTGACTTGAAAGAAGGAAAGTGAGGAATGATTTAAGATAAGGGTAGGAAGTTTTCCTAACACACCTAAGTCATGACCTATTCCTATGACTAACTCTTCTAAGTATTATAGGGCTAGGTTGAGTGTCTGCCTAATCACTAGATATGTCTTAAGACTAAGGAGCTCTTAAAGTTTAAGAGAAGTCCTAAGCCTAAGATGGAGGGGTTGAGAGCTCATCCTAAAAAAGAGGTCAACAGCCATGAGGTAGCTTTCTAGTTGAGGCGAGGCCCTGTTGAAGAGCTTTAAGCTTGATTTGGTGTGGGAGGGTCGATTGACCAATCCACGCACGCGAAGGCTTCGGCTCAGATCAAACTCCCACCTCTAGCCACTTGGGAGCTTGGGAATTGGTTTGGTTGGCTTCGATAGGGTATGGTGATAGTGTGGCTAAGAAGAAATTTGATTGAGTGGAGAGGGACTATTGCTCGAGATTGGGATGCCCTATTTTGTCTTTCTAGGGAATGGGCAATGCTGAATGGAGAGGGCTTGGGGATCCTTGCAAACACTCTGAGGGGCTTCAGAATTCACTTAGTAGAGCTCACGATGCAAGTGTGTGCAAAATCATGTTTGAATTAAGGGGGTACACCCATCAATTTCCCATCATTGACGGATGATAGCGTGCGAACGTTTTGCACTGGCTCACCGCCGTCCCTTGTCTCCATAAAGTCAGGGAGGCATGCTTGGGATGGGAGGAATGATGGGAGGCTTCCATGGACCCAATGTGCAAAGATGCAAGGGTCTTGATCTAATGGGTGCTCAATTTGGGTTGGAGGTGAGTCAACTCACCTCTCAAAGGTCCTTGGCTGACATAGGGTGAGTTAGGTTAGCTAGGTAGGTCAGAAGAAGGTTCCATTGAGTGCTAATGAGCTGCCATGGGGATGGGCAAGTTGACTTTAGTTTGGATCCAATGGTTTTAAGGTTTAAATCCCATGGTTTAATGGCTAATCCTCTTGGTGGGGCCCACTTGGCTTTTAGGCTGATTTAGAAATAAAATAGGACATGTTTAGGTCAAGTTTGACTAACTCCTAGGGTCCCATAAGTTGAGCGATTTGGCTTCATTTGGTCAAATGGGTTCCATTTGGGTTAGGTTGGGTTGGGTTGACCAATTGGTCTAATTGGGTCAAACCAAGGCTTTGTTTTCATATGATGATTTGGGATGTTTTGGTTCAATTAATTTGGATTGGTTTTATAGGTTTGAATTTGACTCATTTGGATTTAAAGGGTCAAATTGGTCAGTGGCAATTGACCAATTTGACCAAATTAGGTTAGGTTGTTGTGTTTCAATTGGTTGATTAAAAAATATTGTAGGCTTTGGTTTGGTTTAATTTGAAATTAATTTGAATTTTGGTCAATTTGACCTTTTAGGTCAATTTGGGCTAGGTTGGGTCAAGTTGACCAATACATCAACTTGGGCTCAATCATGGCTTTGGTTAAGTTCAACAAGTGATTTGAAATGAACTTGAGCTATTGGTTGCAATCAATTTGGATTAAATCATGATTTGACCCATTTTTTTAGGCTGATTTGGGTCAACTTAGGTCAAGTGGCCAATTTGGCTTGGTTTGGCTCAATTGATGACTCGGTCATGTTCAATCATCGATCATAAATGGGTTTGGGTCAATGGTTTCAATCAATTTGGCATATGATGGATTTTAGCTAGTTTGGGTTTCATTTGGGCTAAATGTTGACTCAGGTTTGACCCAATTCAAGGTGGTAAATCACCCCATGATGATTGTTAATCATGATTGAGGTTTAGATAGGCTTAAGTCAATCCAATTTGGGTTGGATTAGAAATTGGCTCAAAAAGGTCCTTTAGGTCACTTTGGGTCAAGTGAGCCTAAATGAGTCATTGACTTGATCAAGGTTTGATTCAAGTTTAGTTGAACTCACATATGAGCTTAGGATTGAAATATAAATCTAATTGGAATTGGTTTGGAGCCAAATGG
Organism: Cymbidium sinense; assembly: GCA_021442155.1. NCBI lineage: Eukaryota > Viridiplantae > Streptophyta > Magnoliopsida > Asparagales > Orchidaceae > Cymbidium > Cymbidium sinense. Next base: position 87,872,750 of record CM038230.1, on the reverse strand, counting down.
GTTTTGGTTCACATGACAATTTCAAATCAAAAAGGTCAATTTGGGATTGATTTGGGTTGACTAAAATTTGGTTTGATAATTGTGGTTTATGTTTATATTTGGATCAATGATTGAACGAATAATTGACTCATGAAGAAATTTATGAGTTTTGAGTTGATTTGGGGTTCATTTAGCCAAGTTCAAAAGTTTAGCTAAAAGGGCTAAAATTGGGAATTTGATTTGATTTGAGTTTTGTTTTGGTCATTTGAATTTATATTTTATTTATATTTGTCAATATAAATGAAGTTATAAATGGGTTATGAGAAAATCACTTGGGTTTGGAGTGATTTGGAAGCAAATTTGATTAAGCTTAAGGATGTAGGTTAAAAGGGCTAACTTGGGTTTTGATTTAGTTTGATTTACTTTTGGTTATTGGAGGGTGGGTTTCATTTATATTTATGAGTATAAATGAAGGAATGATAATTGATTTATAAAAATCAACCAAAGTTTGAAAGTTTGAAGGATTTTAGCTAAGCACATGAAGGTGGTTCATATAGCTTAGGAAGAGATTTTAATTTATGTCATGGGTTTCAATCATTTGGGATTTGGAATTGATTTATGATTTGGAAATTTGAAAGGGATTTGATAAAGAAAATCAATTGGATTAGGAATTTGAATTTTAGTTAAAGCTAAGTTCATAAGATAAAATCAAAGAACTTTAGGAAGAATTTGAGATTTGGGTGATGATGAATTTCAATCATTGGATAGTTGAATTTGATTTTAGGGAATTTGAGTTTGGTTTGAAAGAAGGGAGTTGGACTATAGGGTAGGCAAGCCTTTCCTAAATCCCTAAGGCATAACTTATTCTTATGGCTAACTCTTCTAAGTCTCTAGGGTTAGGTTAAGTGTTCACCTAATCACTAGAAGTATCTTAAGACTAAAGAACTCTTAGTGTCTATAAGTGTCTGTGGTGAAAATATTATTCATCTTCATCTAACTTTTGGAAAGAATAAATGAAAATTAAAATATATGCCTTTTGTCGAGACACCACGTAGATCCGCAGATGTTCTTATTTGGGCGATCAGGCAGGACATTGAGGAAAGGTGTATTATCTCAAAAGATAGAAGTCACCACCCTACAATGGACCTAATCACCTGAATAAGGACTCTAAAGGACTATGTCTTCGTATGTACCAGAGATCTATCCCTACTTTACATAGAAAAGTAAATCAAGGTTTATTTTAAATTGGGTTCGTTAAGTTACCTATAGAAGCAATCCCCCATAGTTAATTACATCCTAAGGATTGTGATTCTTTAAGAATACTCTCGATTAAGATAAATGATCATTGTCTCCAAAGATTTTAAAGCTAAGGCTATCAATCAATTGGTTTAATTTTAAAAGATCAAGTGGGATTGATCAAAAGGAGTGAGTTATTATCAGAGCCAAGGGAAGATAAGTAAGGATGTTTATGATACTAGAAAGCCTAATGAGCGTCCCAAACTATCCTATGATTGGGCTTTATATTTTTGAAATTGAAGGAATTTATTCATCTGAGTTGAATTTTTATTTAGAAATCTAGGGCTTGCAATTCCATAACACAAGGTCATGTGAATTCCTAAGAGGTGAGGATTTATGCTTGTAGCCTGCAAAGGGAAGTAGCAACCTTTAAACCTAAATCTAGGGATCTTTGGCGAGGGCCGATGCATGACCTAAATCTAAGGTGAAAATGGGTATATGGTTTACCTCCATAAGAGAGGATAAACCACCCAAATGTTTGGACTTACAACAGCACAGGGGTGGCCTAACTCCTCCTATGATTTTAAATACATGCAGGCAAGTCATATGCTTTTGTAAGATAGCTAAGTTGTTGTTTATTTAGAAAGAAACTAAGTCCTTAAACACACTCCCTAAGAGGCTAGATCATGTAGGGCATGATTTAATGACTTAAATCTAATGCAAATTTTGTAATATTTTATTTTTATTTTTGGACAATTGATTTGACACAGGCTATAGGATTCATATGCCTAATACATGAGAAATTGGATTATGGGTCAAAATCAGTAAGAAGGAGGTGTGTTTCCATCATGGCTCTCAAAGGTCTAGCTAAGTTCCCTGGCATGAGTGGAAGCCCTCCTTAAACAAGAGTGAAGCAAGATATTTTTTATGCATGATGTGAAAACATACAACATCTAGCTAAGGAGTTGCTAAATCTTTTATCTTGATTTTATAACCTAGGCTTTAAGTGAGGTTATAAGTTGTTAATTTTTTATTTTTGAGTTGATTAATTGGATAGAAAATTTATTTTTTCCTAAGAGCCTAATTGCATCCAGGCCATTCATCAAAGTAAGGAAGAAATTAGGAAAGCATGCCATCTTAATGCACAAGCTAAACAAACATCAATCAATTTATAAAGCTAGCACAAAAGAATAAGAGGCCTTTTGTGGTCGAGCACCACCACACAAACCTGAAAATAAATTGGATAGCTGAGCTCTACCCTTATACAAGCCGGATTATAAATGAATTAATTATAATCAAGAAGGAATTCATGTTATGGGGGTCTTCATTCATCATTCTTCATTTCTTCTTTCTTCTTTCTTCTTTTGGTTGGTTGAAATGTGGTTGCTCCAAAGGCTTCATATGGTACATAAGACATAATCTTATGATCAGTGTTCATCCTAACCCTCCCATAATAATCATTCTAAATCTTAATTGTAAAATTACATGAAAAATGGAAAGTAAATTTAACTAAAACCTATAAAATAGAGATTAGCTAAACAAACAACACAATCCCAATCATGTATAAGAATAAATTGGTCTTAGCACCCCACACATGGGTAACCAAGTCCACTGGCCTATTTTGGATTATGCTTAGGGGTATAAGCATCATGCACATCAAAAATATTTATATTTTTTATTCTACACCCCTTAAGCACAATCCCCTGCACAAGACAATGGTTAGACTAAGATCGCCCTACCATTCAGTCTTTGCACATACACCCTAATATCTAGACTAAAATATCACATCATAAAACAAAAGCAAAACATCAAACCATGCACTGCCTTAACATAGGACTAGAAATGGTGACATAGCCTAATGCGTGTGCCATTTAAGGTTTGTGTGGTATGTCTTAGCTAGGATTTAAGGTTAGAATTTTCTAAGTATGAAAGGCTCAACTTAGATGGTGGTTTCATTTAAGTGGATTAGTTGATTTGGTTAAGTTTTATATTTTTATGATTTGATTTCGTTTGAATGAACCTACAATTAATTACTAAGTTGTAAAGAGATGAAAAGAGAAGAGAACTTCTCTTTCCTCCCTACCTTAAGTAATTTCTAAGGTATATTCATTAGTTTTTTTTGTTTAGTGAATGTTTTATTATGTGTTTTAATTAATCTTAAGTTTAAATTTTCCCTAAACAAACCTATTCAAATAGAAAGGTATTTTAAGATTAAGCAAACTGAATTACTATCATAAAACACACACCTCTTTATTTCTTTCTAATATGTGTAACATGCATATGGATGGATCCTAAGTATATCTATACATGCAAACAAAAATATTTAGCACCATAATGATGAATGCTAAGAGATGTTTGTTTAAGAAAAATTTAGAATGTTTCATGTATGCATGATTTTGTTAAGTAGAAAAAAAGAGAGATTCTTTTATCTATTTTCATATGCACATTTACATGTATAAAAGACATAAGTGAGTACGGTGCCATTATTTTCTACACTAGGTGTGTAAGGTACAACTTGGGGCTACTTAAAACCTCGCAACCCCAGGGTGTCCAGACTAATATACCACTTTTCTTAAATACATGTGCATGTACAAAAAGAAATGAATGAAAAGAGAATCATGCAAAAGGTTTATGTTTGTTTGTTTGATTTGTTGGTTGTTTGATTTCTATGTGTAAATGTGAGGATCCTTCTTAAATGATAACATAGGAATGAATAGGAATGAATTTGAGCAGCTTTTTGTGTTCTTTTAAAATGAATTATACACTTTGCACATACTATTCAAAACTATGTTAAAAGAGAAGGGAATGAAGAGTCACCTAATGCACATCTTATATTATACTCACATGCAAGCTTATAAGTAATTATATGTAGCATACCCTTCATTTGCAATGTTAGGTTTATAGGTTTTGAAAATAATTTTGGATTTAATAGTGATAATAGCCATTCATATTCTTACTTTAGCTAAAACATGCAATTTGACATAAAGGAAATATTTCATTTTAATTTGATTTTTTTTAAAAGATATGAATGCATGATTTTCATATGACATACACATTTAGCATGCTAAGAAATAAATAGAGTGATGCAAGCATGTAACTTTACTCACCCATTTGGTCAGATGCACCACTCATTAGTGTCCACTTGGTCCACTAAGAGGGTGTCAAGTGGCCATGAAAAGGATATGACCAAATTCTAAGTGGACTTGGCTATAGGTTACCACTTTACCTAGGGGTAAAATGGTTATTTTGCTCTAATTTCACTTTAGATAGATTTAGAATAGTTTGAAATTGGGTTGGTCCAAATTTCAAAGAATTTGGAGTTGATTTGATGTCATTTAGCTCATGTTGACCCATTTAGGTCAAAATGGATCAACTTAGGTCAAGTTGACCAATTGGTCAAATTGGGTCAAATTAAGGATTGGGTCTAGTTCATATGACCATTTGAAATGTGTTGGCATCATTGGTTTGGTTCAATTTGGTTTATATTTAGTTTTGGTTCAATTGATTTCATTTAGGTCAAGTGGGTCCAGTTGACCAATTTGACCCGTTTGACCCAATTGGGTTAGGTCATGGGTTGGTTTAGGTTTGGTTGGTGTGGTGTTTATTTTTGAGATGTGAGACACCACGTAGATCTTAGGGGGGTACTTATTGAAGTGATCGGGTACGACATTAAGAAATGATGTACTATTTTGTAAGATAGAAATCACCACCATATAATGGACCTAATCACCTAATAAGGACTCCTAAGACATGATGGGTCTTCAAATATACCAGAGATCTTTCCCCTACTTTACATGGAAAAGTAAAGTATGGTTTATTTTAAGTCGAGTTCATTAAGTTCCCTATGGAGGCAAGCCCTCATTATTAATTACATCATAAGGAACGAGAATTTTTTAAGAATACTCTTGATTAAAGTAGAACAATTAGGGTCTCCAAAGATTTTAAGGTTAAGACTATCAAAGGATTGACTATTTTAGAAAATCAAATGGGATAGATCAAGGAGAAGACTTATTTTTGGAATCCAAAGGGAGAAAGTAGAAAATGCTCATGATACTAGGAAGTGTAGTGAGCATTCAATCTACCCTATAATTAGGCTTTATATTTTTGAAATTGAAAAGAGTTAATTATTTGAGTTGACATTTTATTAGATTGTTAGGGCTTATAATTCCACAACATAAGATTGTGGAAATGACTAAGAGGTGAGGATTTATTCTTATAGCCCGCAAAGGGAAACATCAACCTCAAATCCTAAATCTAGGGAGCTTTAGTGAGGGCCAAAGCACGACCTAAATCTAAGGCAAAAATGGGTATATGATTTACCTCCACAAGAGAGAATAAACCACCCAACTGCTAGACTTATTGGAGTGGCAGCCAGCTAACTCCTCTACACTTTAAATCCATGTATGCAAGTCTTATGCTTTGCAAGATGGATAGCTGTTATTTATTTAGAAAGGAGATTAAGTCCTTAAACTCACTCCCTAAGAGACTAGAGCATGAGTGGTATGAAACCATGACTTAATCTAATGCAAATTTTTTCAAATTTATTTGATTCTTTTGTACTCTTTATTTCGACACAAGCTATGGGATTTTATATACCTAAATGCATGAGAACTTGATTATGGGCCAAATCAAGAGAGAAAGGGGTGTTCTTCCATCAAAGCCACTCACAAGTTAAGCCTTCATTCTCTAGCATAGTTGGAATCCCCCTCTTAATAAGAGTGGAAGAATATGACATGCATGATATTATACATTCATTCATCCAGCTAAGGGATTGCTAAAAATTTAATTATCTTGATTTAATTCTAGGCTTTATGGTGAGGTTATGAGTTATTTTAAATTTTAATTATAAGTTATTAATTAGGATAGAAAAGTTAATTTTATCATAAGAGTCTACCGCATCCAGGCCACACATTCAAGCATCAATCATGAAGAAACTATTAAAATCATAGTGTTCTAGTGCACAATCTAAACACAACATCAAACAATTTTATAGACTACCATAAAAGAATAAAAGGTCATGTGGCGGGTACCACTATACACCCTAAAAAGAGAAAAGAAAATGGGTATCAAGCTCTAACCTTATACAACCCGGATTAAAAATAATACATGTTATGGTGGTCTTCTTTTCTTCATTTCTTCCTTCTCTTCCTTTTGATTTGATTTGCTCCAAAGGCATCACAGGCCCCCCAGGACTAAGCCTTCTGGCCACTACTCATCCTAATCCCTCATAACATAAATCTTAATTATTAATGTAAAATTATATTAAAAATATAAAAAGTACATCTAGCTACACATGTAAAATAAATGTTAGCTAAACACACCATACAACCCAAGCAGTTATATGAATAATTTAGACTTAGCACCCCACACATGGGTAACCAAACCCACATGTCCTAACATGGGTCATGCTTAGGAGCTAAGAAACGTGCACAACAAAAGTATTTAAATTTTTATTACAGCGGCCCCTTAAGCACAACCCCTTGCAGAAAACATGATTAGGCTAATAACGACCTAACATCTAGTCTATGAAATATACACCCTAAAAACAGTCTAAAATATTACATCACAAAATAAAATACAACATCATATATACGACACCCCAACTTGGCACTAGAAGTGGTGACTTAGTATTCTAATGTGTGCTTAAGGCTTATGTGACTAGACTTTACTATGCTTCTTTAGTTTAAGTTTCAATTTGGAGTTTGAATTTGTTTAAATTTTACCTTTGGGAGATTTCAATTTAAATGATTTAATGATTTATTTTTCATTTTTTATTTCACTTTTATTTGGTTAAAATGATGTTTAGGTTTTCAAGAATGAAGAGCAGAATGAATTCCACTTGTAGATGGAACTCACCCTATTCTACATCCTAACTCCTAAAGAATCTAATTAAGGTCCTTAAGTATCTTAATTAGTCCATTTGAATTTGTGTAATTCATTTGATTTGATTTATTTGATTTGATTTAGACTTTCGAGTTTGAGTTTGTTTAAGTATTTGATTGATTGATTTTGGATTAGATGTTTTGGTTTAATTAAATCTTGATAATTCAATATCCTTAATATCTAATAAGTTTAAGTTTATTTAAACCCATATGTATTTTTGATTAATTAATTTTAGATTAGATGTTTTGGTTTAATTAAATCTTGATAATTCAATATCCTTTTAAATTAATACTTAATTTTTTTCTTTGATTATGGTTATGTGACTTAACTTCATGTTTATTTGATTTGATTATGGTTCATTTATTTGTAGCTTGATCATATTAGATTAATTGAGATTTTATTTTGACTTTAATTGAGTTTGATTCCTTGTAATTAGGATTTTATTTTAATCTCATTCATTTATCATATTTATCAAAGTTTGGTTTGTATTTTTGATTTCATACATTGGATAGATAATTAGTTTATCTTATTTAAGTAGGTTGAATGAGATTTGATTTTACTACATATTAAATTGATGAGAGTCTTTCTTTATTTGATTTAATTTGATTTAATTTGATTTAATTTGATTTTATTAGCTTTATTAGTCTATGGGTTTGCTTAGGTTCAATGTGATTGTTAGTTTAATTAAGAAGTGTGTTTAGGTTAATTATAAAGATTTGTTTAACTTTCAATTTGATTTCATATTTGTTTAGGTTGATGATGTAATTAATGACTTAATGAATAAATTGGCATTAAATTGCATTTTGATTATATTCAAATTTATGTTTAATTAAGCATAAGTTTAATATGATTAATTTGATTAACTTAATTGGCTTGTTTAAGAAGTGTCATCATGATTTCATATTTATTTAGGTTAATGATGTAATTAATGACTTCATGATTTAAGTTTAAATTAAGAATTGATTAGTATTTAATTGTATTTATGTTTGATTAAGTTTAAGTTTAATATGATTAATTTGATTGACTTAATTAGTTTACTTAAGATGTGTGATCAAATTAATTAGTAGATTAATTAAGTGTTTGATTTGAATTAATTTTAATAAGATTTATAAAGTTAATTTGGTTTACTAAGATGATGGATTAATTTATCAAGTTTGCATTAATTAGGTGTTTATTCAATGGATTAGCTTAAGGGCAATTAGTTTAATTAATAAGTGTGTTTAAGTTAATTATTAAATTAAATAAAGATTTATTTAGTTCTTAATGATGTAATCAATGACTTAATGATTTAGGTTTAATTTAGGTTTTGATTAGTATTTAATTACATTTTGATTATGTTTGATTAAGCTTAGGTTTAATATGATTAATTTGATTAACTTAATTAGTTTATTTGAGGGGTGTGATTAATTATTAATTTTAATTAGGGGTTTGATTTAAGCTTAATTAAAGAGTCTTCTTTAATGTAATTTATTTAAATTAATTTGATTCATTAAGATGATGGATTAATTCATTAAGTTTGCATTAATTAGATGTTTGATTAATTAAGTTTGATTAAGGGTAATTAAATTTTGAAATCACTAGATTAATTAAGGGTTTGTTTAATTAGAGATTAATGACTTAATTTTCCACATGTGAGTGATTTGATTTAGTTAAGTGTTTTACTTAAGTTTGATTTGATTAAAGGATTATTGTTATTACCATCATTATTATTTAGTGAATTAACTATTTATTTCATTTCAATTAAGTTTGATTATTTATGATTAGAGTTTTATTTGATTTGATTCATTTATTATGTTTGTTTGATTTCATTAACATATTTGATTTAATTATTAGGCTAAAATATTTAATGATTAATTAATTATCTTATTCCAAATGGATGTGATTCAATCATATGTTAATTAAGTTTACTTTAACTTTATTTGATTTAATTTGATTAATATCAAATGATTATGTTGAATTTGTTTGTTAATCAATTTGATTTCTAGTTTATTTAATGATTAATTAATTTTAGTTTATTTATATTCATTAAGGAGTCTCATATGATTAAGACTTCATGCTTAATGTATGTTTAGTTATACTAGTTTGACCCATGTTAAAGTTTCCTAGATTTGTTTAATTTTAAGTTTGATTTAAGATTTAATCATTTAATTGAGTTTTATTGATTTAAATAGGTTTAATCATATTTAATTTAATTTCTTAGGAGGAAGATATTATTTTGATTTGAGGTTTGTTAATGATTGCTTAAGTGTTATTTCATTTCTGATTTTGATTTTGATATTTAAATTATTTTTAGTTTATATTTTAATTAAGTCCTTAATTTATTAAACTTTAATCTTAAATGTTTGTTTGGGGTTCATTAGGAATCAAAAAATTGCATTATTTCCTTAAGGGTCTTAGATGTCAACTGAAGTGATTTAAGCCATTTTGAAGATTTTTGTAAATTTGAATTTTTATTTGATTTATTTTATTAAACTAGACATTCTAGACTTCAAAATTTAATTTCTCCCAATCTAGAAGTCCTTTTCACTTGAGATTTTTATGGTAGGTGTGTTTTAACTTTAATTTCAATTCTTTAGAAATTTTGGTTCTTTGGATTCCACTCGGAGAGAAGAATCCAACGAGCCCTTATTTGTAATTTTTGCTAAGTATTTTATTTTTTTATGAATTTTCAAAGTTTCACAACACTTAAATGATTTTTAAAATAAAAAATAGGCATTTTTCACACTTAACCAATGTGCGAAGGACAACATGGACATGGTGCGTGGCAGGCGTGACAAACACGGTTGGGCGCATGTGAAATCGTGGATCTACAAAAGATGCGTGATCAATCGGATCATCCGATCGCGGATCAGATGATCTAGATCTGATCCGCGGGATCAGAGAGTTGATCGTGTGTTATGGGGGTCGGAAGGACGTGGGGTCTTACGCGATCTGATCCATTCGGTCCACTGAACATGGGATCGGACAACTAAACAAATGCAAAAAAAAATGCAAATGAGGTTCGATAAAATTCTACTTCGTATTGGGTTCAAATAAAATGAAAAATGTGGAGTTTATCTAAGGGAAATTCCTAAAATTGTAAAAAAATTAACATAAAAAGTGAGAAATCATAAGGTCGGCTAAAGTTTGGCAAAATTTACCTCGTCGGGGATACTTTCTGGTGGCGGTGAAGATTCGAGCAAACTTCTAGGTATGTGAGGAAGCTTTGGAATGATTTTTAACATTTGCCTCCCTTTGGAATGTCGTGTTCTCCAATGTTCACCGTCGCCTCTCCAGAAAAGCTTATATTTGTGTTTTCAGCTAAAAAATGGCTCAAAGAGGTGGGGGATGCGTTCCTTGTTTCTTTGGGGAGCTCTTGAGGGCTGAATAGTAGGAGGAGGAAGAAGAATGAAGCCTCATTTTCCCTCCTTTTATAATGGCCGAAAATCCACCCTTTTTTGAATTTTTTGGCTCAAAAGTATTATCATCTTGCTTGAGGTCAGTTGGGATGGATGATGGATTGATTGAGGACTTTGAATTTTTGCTCCAAAGTCCTCTCTTGCTCTCATATGATCAGCTCTATTCAATGTAAAAGTTGGGGAGGAGTGAAGTGCATGTGATGGGAGAGAATTAAATGTGGTTGGGTGGAATCCTATGTGGGGGAGGATCTATGAGGGGTTTAATTGGGTTGAGTTAATTTTGGGCTAATCCCAAATGGGTTTGGGCCTGGTTCAATCAGCCCCCAATGGGCCACAGCTTGGTTTCAAGGGATTTGGCTCAATTTGGGTCATATGGGTCATATTGAGTCAAGTTGACCATTTTTGATATAAATTGGCCAAATTAGCTTGGGTTATGGATTGATTCATGTTCAATTGGCTAATTTAAGATGAATGTGGTCTTTGGTTTGAATCAATTTGGATTTAGGCCAAATTGACCCTTTAGGCCAATTTGGGCTAGGTTAGGTCAAGTTGATCAATTGGTCAAATTAGGCTCAATGACTTTGGTCAAGTTCAATAATCAATTTGGAATGAGCTTGAGCCATTGGTTGCAATCAATTTAGGTTAGATCATGATTTGACCCAATTTGGTCCTTTAGGCCAATTTGGGTCAACTTGGATCAAATGGCCAATTGGGCTTGGTTTAGCTCAATTGGTGGTCAAGTCATATTTAAATATCGATTTTGGGTTGATTCAAATCATTTGTTTCAATCAATTTGATGTAAGATGAGTTTTAGCTAGTTTTGATTTATTTGGGCTAAGGGTTGATTTGGTCAAATGACTAAGTTAATTTGGTTTGACCTAAATTATAATTGATCATCCTCGGGTGATCAATAATCATGGTGGAAGATTTTGGTGAGCTTGGTTCAATCCAATTTGGGTTGGATTGGAAGTTAGCTCAAATGGGTCCATTAGGTCACTTTGGGTCAAGTGGACCTAAGTAGGTCAATTGGTTTGGTTTTGGTTTAATTTGAATTTAGTTGAACATATATATGAGCCCTAGATTGAAATATAAATTCAACAATCAATTTGGAGTCCAATGGGTTTTGGCTCAATTGAAAATTTTGAGTCAAAATGGCTAAGTTAGGCTTAACTTGGGTTAACTTCAATTTGGTTTGATGATTGTAGGTTTTATTTATATTTGGATAAATTATTGAATGAATGATTGATTCGATAGAAAACTCATTAGTTTTGACTTGATTTGGATAGAATTTGGCTAAGTCCAAAGAATTGGCTTAAAAGGCTTAGATGGAGTTTGGATTTGATTTTCAATATAGTTTTGGTCATTTGAATTTGGATTTCATTTATATTTATGAATATAAATGAAGGAATAATTGATTTATAAAGAGATCAATTGAGTTTGATTTGATCTAAAGGGAGATTTGGTTAAGCTTATGAATGTGGTACATATGGCTTAGGAAGGGTCTCAGGATTTGAATTTGATTTTGAGTTTCAATCATTTGGAGTCAAATTTGAAATTAGATTTAGAGTTTGAATTTAAATTTGAGGTTTGGTTTGAGATTTGAATCTGTGTTTGATTTGGGAAAGTGTATCTTGATGTTTAGGCTATAGGATAGGTGATTTCCTTAAGTCTTAAGGCATGGCCTAATTCTATGATTATTCATTCTAAGTCTCTATGCTTAGGTTAAGTGTTAACCTAATCACTAGAAGTGTCTTATGACTAAGGAGTTCTTAGTGTCTAGAAGAGTCCTAAGTCTAAAAACAGGAGGTTAAGAGGTCACTCCAAAAGTAAGGTCAACGGTTGGTCATTTGAAATATGTTGCAAGCTTTAATTTCAATTAATTTTGATTTGATTTGATTTTTGGCTCAATTTGACCTTTTAGGTCAAGTTGGGTTCATGGTCAATTAGGCTAGGTTGGGTCTAGTTGGCCAATTGAGGCTTTGTTCAAGTTCAATAAGTGGTTTAGAATGAATTTGACCCATTGGTTGCAATCAATTTGGCATAGATCAAGATTTGACACATTTTAACTTTTTAGGTCAAGTTGGGTTAACTTGGGTCAAGTGGCCAATTAGGCTTGATTATGCTTAAATGATGACTTGGTCATGTTCAAACATTGATCATGAATTGGTTTTGATCAATGGTTTTAATCAATTTGGCCTATGGTGGATTTTGGCTTGTTTAGGTTTCATTTTAGCTAAGTGTTGACTTGTTCAAATCATAGTTTAACCCAATTTAAGTGATTGATCATCTCATCATGATTATTTCTCAAATGAAATTTCTTAATTCAATCCAATTTGGGTAAGATTGAATTTGATAGTTTTGTCACTTTGATTGAGAAGTTTATTAACTTGATCATGATTGAAGTTTGGTTTGATATAAACTTATGATTGAAATATAAATCCAATTGTAAGTGATTGATTCAAATGGGTTTTGATTGACAATTTGTTCAAATGAACATGAGTTTGACTTGGGTTTGACTTTTGAATTTAGTTTTGGTTTGATGATTGAAGTTTATGTTTATATTTGAAATCATGATTGAAGGATTGATTGAATCATGAAGAAAATCCAAAGGTTTGAATTGATTCAAATTTGATTTGGCTAAGTTCAAGAATTTGACTTGAGGAAGCATAGGTTGGATTTATGTTATATTTGGGTTTGAGTTTTGAACTTGGTTTGATGATTGAAGTTTATGTTTATATTTGAATTCATGATTGAAGGATTGATTGAATCATGAAGAAAATCCAAAGGTTTGAATTGATTTGAATTTGATTTGCTAAGTTCAAGATTTGACTTGAAATCATATGGATGTTAGAAAGTGAACATGATTGAAGTTTATGTTTATATTTGAATTCATGATTGAAGGATTGATTGAATCATGAATAAAATCATTATTTGAATTTGATTTGAGCTAAATCATGATGGAATCAAAGTGACTTATGAAAGATTTTTTATTTGGAATTTAGTCATTCAATCATTTGGATTTATGATTTGATCTATTGGAATTGATTTAGGATTTTGTTTGGAATTGGAGTTGATTTAAGTTTGGAGTTTGATTTTAATCTGGAGTTTGACTTGAAAGAGGGAAATGAGGATTTGGTTCAAGCTATAGGGTAGGAAAAGTTTCCTAACACCCTTAAGGCATGACATATTCCTATGGCTAACTCTTCTAAGTCTCTAGGGTTAGGTTAAGTGTTCACCGAATCACTAGAAGTGTCTTAAGACTAAGAAACTCTTAGTGTATAAGAGTAGTCCTATGTCTAAGATGGAGGGGTTGAGAGCTCATTCTACAAATGAGGTTAATAAAGGGCACTCAATAGGTGTGTGTGGTGACAAGGTACACATGTCTGGTGTTGGCGAGATGATCAACAACAAACACACTCACAAGCACAATGATCTACTCCCAACCCATGGTGTAGAAGGAATTAAGAGCTTAGTGCAATGTGACTCTACTCATGTCAAAGACATAAGAGAGTGAAGGAGGAATCCACTAAGGATTGAGTATATGAACCTTCCACTAGAGAAAGAGGTTCAAGTCATCCACTGGGGGATGAGAGGTTTTATTTATTTTGAGTCTCATTGGGGAGAGATTGATTTAATTTGTTGATTTAGTGTTCCATTGGGATGAAGATGTGAACTCTCCACTGAGGGAGCAAGTTCAAGTCATCCATTGAGGAAAATAGGTTGTGAAATCTGCTGAGGGACTACGATTCGAGATCCACTAGAAAACTAGAAAAACTTGCATCTCACTGAGGAGAAGCAGAAGATTTAATTGATTGGTTATTTAGTTTATTTTTGATTATTCAATTTGACTTCACTGGGGGAGATTGATTGGATTTTTTTTGTGCTATTTTAAATTTTGGATTTTGAGATGGACCCTGTTGGTTTGCGATGGACCTCACTGAGTAGGGGCTATGTCAGCTTTAATCTAGCTCAGGTTTACCAATTCAAAGGGGTAGTATACTAACCACATAGTTGGACTAACCAATCAAAGGGATTGCCTTTCAGTTCGCAATGGTTAATTCAGAGAAGAAAGTATGGGGACTCACATCTTCCTAAATAAAAGACCGTTGGAGTGACAGACTAACAAGGTAACATATTAACCCGATCTAGGATGACTACTGAGTGAATGCCATTGGGGCTCTTAAATTAGCTCAAATATAGTCAAAATTAATTTCATTTTTAATTATTTTCCATGGATACCGTCATTTTATGATGGACTGCACATAGTAGGGCCATGTTGGTTTTGATCTAATATAGATTTACCAATCCAAAGGGAGTAGCTTCTAGGCCGAGGGGAGAACTATCCAACCAAAAGGGTGTCTTTCAGTTTACAGTAGCTGATTCAAGGAAGAAAGCTCAGGGACTCATATCTTCCACGATAAAAAGACTACTGGAATGACACATTAACAAGGTAATATGTCAGCGTCAGTTTGCGAAAATCATGCTAGAAAGATTGTGTAGTAGACTTATATCTTCAAAAATGAATGACCACCGAGGTAACTTGTTTGTGGCAAACAAATTGAACCCAACCTAAGGGTGACTACTGAGAGAATGCTAACCCAGGGACTTATCTCTATTCAAGAGTAGTCAGGAAATTCACATAGGGAGTTCTGCTGACACAGCCCTAAAGATAGGATGCCTGCTTGCAAAAAGGGGTCCTTTAGGGGCTTGAATTCCTAATCCACAAGCAAATATTTTGTTTGTTTATTTTATTTGTTTATTATGGATCCTATTAATTTAAGAGGGATCATACTGAGAAGGAGCTTATATTAGCCTAGACCTATCTCAAATTTACTGAACCAAGGGAGAATTTGCATCCACTAAACAGATTCTCCAACCACAGGCGTGGCTACTAGGAAAGGGTATTGTCCAATCCAAAAGTAACCTGAGTAGTGTCTAAATGGGGTCGCAAAAGATGTGATCCAAGTATAATGCCCACAGGGAGAGGGGCCACTGAGGGCTTTATCCAAAACCCTGAAGAAGTTATTTTGCATAGGTATTCGACGGCCAACTCAAGGAGAAAGCATCGGACTCACATCTGCCAAGAGTGGTGCCACCAGGTGAGTCTCTGTCATCATAGAGAACATCAACCAACCTAAGGTACCTATCGGCTTGCAATAATCAGCCTAAGAAGAAAGCACAGTGACTCACATCTTCCTATGGCAGAATTGATTGCTAGGATAGTCTATCTTCAGCTCGACAGGTGCTATCCGACCTAGGATGACTATTGAATGAATGTCACTGGGGACTTATATCAACTCAAAAGTTGTCAAGAGGAAAGGGGCCTCTAGGGGACTTATCCTAAACCTCAAGTATACTCAACCTAGTCAATACATGATGGCTAGTTCATGAAGAAAGCTCAGGGACTTACATTTTCTTAAATAAAGTCAACATGAGGTAGCTTACTGGCTGCATAGTGAAGCCTACCAAACTAACTTGGTGCTCATTGGTTTGCAATGATCAAGTCAAGAAGAAAGTATGGGGACTTACATCCGTCGAATAAGTGACCATTGTGGTGATGTACTAGCAAAGTACTATGTCAGCCCGACCAAGAGTAGCTAATGAGTGGGTGCCACAGTGGGCTTACTCCCACATCAAAATAGCTCAAGATAAAAGATATGTGTTTATTTTTGTTCTTGTGTTAAAAGGGAATAGGATGTCATTAGGGTTCTCTCACACCTACCTTAAACATACTTGGGGAATTTGATAAAATGGTGCCATGAATGGTAGTTGTGATCCCACTAAGAAAGGAAGTTGATCGGGTCCTCTCACATAACTTAGTTATGCTAATCAAAATAGGATGCCTCTTGGGTTCTCTCACACCTACTCTAGTAGCACAGGGGAATTGTGTTTGTATTATGAAAGAGGGATAGGAAGCCTCTTGGGTTCTCTTACACCTATCCTAAAATACATCATGGAGGATTCGCAAGATAAGCAAATAACACTTCGAATGAAGAGAAGATTTTGAGGAATTGGAATAAAATTTTGTTCTTTTAATGATAATTATTTTCAAACATATTTTTATGGGTAATATTTCCTTAAATAGAGCCCATTAATTGGAAGCATCAGGTGTTTCCCTTTACAATCAATGGGAGTTGGACTTCTAAAGGTAGAACGGCTTTAGACCCATGCACTAAGGAGAATGAGGCAGATTGAGTTGGAGTTATGTGGTGATGCTACCCACTGCTTCAATGCCATGCCGATCTTGTTATCAAGCATCTTCTTTAGTATCTAGATGAGAGTTTTGTTGAATACTTTTGCTAGGCCATTTTCCCTAGGGTAATAGATGGTAGAGTATCTCTAATCTATACCATGTCTTCTAGCTAAGCTGTTGATCTTAGTATTTTTGAATGCAGTACCATTATTAGATATAATTTGTTGAGGCACTTCGAACCTATATACAATATGGTTCCTGAAAAACTAAAGCACATGCTGAGCTATGACCTCTTTGAGTGGGATTGCTTCTGCCCACTTAGAAAAGTAGTCGGTGGCAGCCAAGATGAATCGATGACCTTTGGAACAAGGAGGATCGATCAGACCCACGATGTTGGTACCCCAACACTCAAATGGACATGAGGCCAAAGAAGGATGTAGGATGTTGGGTGGTTGATGTAAGACCACACCGTGTACCTGACATTGATGGCATCTACTAACCACGTTCATGCAATCTATAATCATCGAAGGCCAGTAGTATCTTAGTCTCTTAATCTTTGCTTTCATCTTCAGACCAGATTGATGCACTCCACATAGACATGAATCTACCTCAGTCACGATCCTACGGGCTTCACGTTTGTCCAAAAAATGTAACCACATTTGATCATAAGACCGTCGATACATAGTGCCATCCATGAGAGCATAGGAGAGAGCTCTCTGCTTCATCTGATGGGATTGTAACTTTTCTTTGAGGTAGTTTACCGGTGTTCAAATAATCTATGAATGGTTGCCTCCAATCCAGGTCCTCATCCTTTTTGGCAACGACAATCTCCCCTTCAAGAGAAAGTCTCTCAATGAGTTCAACATCAATAAGGGATAGGACTTATCTATGGACCCTTATTGGAATGGATTCATCTTCTAGACATGTCAATTCTTTGACAAGTTTGGCCAAAGCATCTACTACTGTGTTCTCTCCTCGAGGGACCTTATAGATGGTGACCTTGGGGATCTGGGCTAGCAACTTCATGGTATACTCGTGGTAATGATGAAGCTTGGGTTTGAGGAACTTGTAGGACCCATCAATCTGGTTGATGACCAACTGAGGGTCCCCATAGATGTTGATGCTCTTGACACCCATTGTAATGGCTAACTCTAGACTGGCAATCAAAGCCTCATACTCAGCTTCATTGTTGGTGTAGGGATTGGAGAGATAGTATGAGAATCTCATCACATCACGGTCTAGAGTTAAGAGAACTATTGCCTTTCTTGGAAGAGTAGATCATGGTTCTCATCCTCTATGAAAAGAAGCCGCAACCTCAAAATACATCTCCCAATGGCGATTGTCAACCTCCCCTAAGTTCATGATTTGTTTGTTAGGGTTATCGTCACTAAGCAGAGAATCAATAGTAAGTGGGTGTGTTGCTAATAAATTTGCTAGTGCTTGTCCTTTCACCGCACGGAGGGGTACGAATGTGATATCGAACTATGAGAGAATCATGGACCAACATGCTAGACGTCCGAATAGCGTTGTCCATGTCATGAGATACTGGAGTGGATTGATTATGAAAATCAAGTTCACCTTATGAGAAAGCATATAGTGTTGTAGCTTTTGGGATGCAAAGATTAAAGCTAGGAAATATTTCTCAATAGGTGGGTAGTTCGCTTTAGTAGGAATCAGATGATAGCTGAGGTAATAAAGAGCATTCTCCTTCCTTACGCGTTGGCCAACAAAGTGCCAAGAGTCATCCAATGCAGTGTAGAGATCAATGACTACCGGATAACGCTAGAACTAGGTGGCTTCACCAAATCTTGATTGATATCTTCAAGGCATGCTAGCACTTGTCATCCCACTTGAACTTGGCACCCTTTTGACAAGTATTGGAAATAGTTTGCATCTTTCGATAAGTTGGAGATAAAGCATCCTAGATACGTCAACTGCCCTTGGAAAGATCTAAGTTGAGTTAAAATTTTAGGGGGTGTCATTTCTAAGATAGCTTTAATCTTTTTAAGATCTGCCTCTAGTTCCTGATATAGGACAATGAACCTAAGGAATTTCTCTAAAGCTACTCTGAATGCACACTTCAGGAGATTCATTTTGAGGTTGTATTTATTTAAAACTACTCTCAAGTCAAAGAGGTGGTTTTCCTTTTCTTTCTTGACTACTAGATCATCAACATAGCACTCAACCTAATGATGGATGGGTTCATTGAAGATCTGAGTCATGGCCCGTTGGTATTTAGCACCAGCTTTTTTAAGGCCGAAAGGCATGATCTTATAATAATAGATTGCGATCAGGGTTCAAAAGTAGTCTTTCTTTTATTCTCGGGGGCCATCTTGATTTGGTTGTAGCCAGATGACCCATTCATGAAGGAGAACTCTGCATGATTTGAGGTGATGTCCACCATTAATTTTGGTATAAGAAGAGGAAACTCATCCTTAGGGCATGCCTTATTTAAGTCTCTGAAATTGACGCATATATGAATTTGGCCATTCTTTTTTTTAACTGGTATGACACTGGCTAACCAGGTATGGTATTTTTCTTCTCAAATGAAACCAGCATCAATCAATTTTTTGACTTCAGAAATGAACTATTGTTTGATTTTTAATCGCATGCATCTAGGAGCATGCTTGATAGGGTTAGCGTTAGGATCTATTGCTAGTTTGTGGCTACATGAGGAGATAATCCAGGCATTTCTTCATAACTCCATGTAAAGTAGTCTTTAAACTCAATCAATAGCTTAACTAAGTTATTGATTTCTTCTTCATTCGACAAACGATGTATGTCGCAAGGATTTTCTTCTATCTCAAGGTTGATTTTTTTAAGCTTATTGATTGTTGAATGGATCTTCTCTTCAAATTATGGTGGTGCATCTTTGATTTGGAGATCAACTATATCTTCTAAAGTTTCTAAACACACTTCCTCATAAGAGTTAGTGTGGTTGGAGAAGAACTTATCAAACTCCAGATGATTGGTGATAACTAAGTAGTAATCGTCATCATCGATTGGACCCACTTTACCAAATCCTAGTCCTGATCTTGATTGTGCTTCCCTACCTCAGTTGTTCCACAACTTTTTGAAGTATTCTGACCTATGCTTAGACCATGTATAAGGAATCAAACCTTTCTTTGCAAGATTAAGAACACAAGGCGTGTTCCAATCAGAAGGAAATTCCATTAATTCTTTATATGAATTATCCTCAAGTCTACATCAACTTTAAGACTTGAAGATGATGATCCTAATATGAATCTTTTTAGCTTCACATCAATGGAAGACTTAGGGGCTTCCTTAACTATTAAACCTTCAGCTTTTTGAGAGAAAAGTGATGTTAGAGCTAAGGTTCCAAACCACTGTCTGATAGTTTCACATACATCTGATTTGAATACATTCATGCTTTGCTTGGAAGCCTGGTCTTCATCGTTGTCTGGCTCAAGTATCACCTCCAATGAAACCCATTGAGAGGGGTTGCCTGGTATACTAATCACATGAGACTCATCATCCGAGCTGGATTCTAGGTCTATGTGAATAGTCGGGGTACTCCTATGAACTAGAACATAACCCCTATTGGCTGGCTTCCAACCAGGAGATCTTCCACCTCTGGAACTACCTCTATTTCTACCTCTGCCTATGCTTGGTGGAGGTCAAGTCATCCTACCCATATTCCATATGGTGGAATGAATTATGGGTGGAATGTGATATGTGGCTACTCCTTCTTCAATGTCCTTTTCGCTCACTTGAACTTTCATTTTTCTTTTCTCTTTCTTTTTCTTTTTCTTTTTCTTCTTTTTCTTTTTTCTTTTGCATTTGAATTTTGACCAAGTTCATGAGAAAAGGTGTTTTGAGGAATATAATAGGTTGCATCTTCATATATCTCAACCTCCCTTACTGAAAATGGTTTTTCATAACCTTTGACACAGTACTCGATCCCATCCTTTTGAAACTTGATGCACTGATGGAGGGAGGATGGAATCATCTTGTTCTGATGTATCCAAGGCATATTGAGCAAAGAAGTGAATGAAGTATTCAAATCAATTATGTAGAATTTAACTTCACTCTTCCATTCACCCATCTCTAATGGTAACACTATGGAACACAAAGCCCTCTTGCCTTGTTCATTGAATCCTCTCAACATCATCTAATCTCTGAGTGTGGAGATGTTGATCCTCAAATAGACAAGGGTTTTAGACTCATGTTCATCGATGCACCTAGATCAATAAGAACACTGAAAAGTCTTAATTTGCTCATGTCCACTGTAATGTAGAGGTGATGGTTGTGCTCTATTTCCCCTAGAAGAAGGTCTTCATCTGTGAAAGTGACTCTTTGGGCTTCTTTGGAATAATGTGCCTTCTCTCCAACAGTAGTCATCTAAGCATATTTTAAAATCAAGAAGAGCCTTGATTAATGACTCTCTCATCTCTTTGGATAAGATATAGGCATCATATATGCTTAGCCTTAAATGGCAACTTTATTGGAGAGGACATTATTATCCACCTTGGGTTGATCCTCCATAAGCATATCCAAGGGTGGATCATTCTGTGGAGGGGTTTCTCAATCATCTGAACCAATGACTTATTTTCCCATATCTTGAGGTGCGGCTCTAGGAGATAGAACCTTGCCACTGCAGAGGTTGACTTGGTGATCTCTTGTAAAAAGTTAATGAAAGGTTCTACCTGCTCATTACTCTCACCTATAGCTTTTTTATGGGACCCAAAATCGAGATGATTACTCTATCTCAAGAGGTGAACCCGCATTATTCAAAGAAGGAAATCCTAACTCAATCAAGAAGAGGAAGATTGGAGTTGTTATAGTTATTGTTTAGATTTGAAGAGATTTCTAAAAGAATAGAGATAGGCAACCCATTAGAAGTGACACAAATATAATTCAAACTAGCTTTATTCCTTGATTTCTTCAATTTTGAATGAGGTACATAGTAGAAGTCAAGTAAAGTAAGTGGGGTGAAGGATTTGATGCCCTCATCTGCTGATACAAGATGTTTACTATAGGAAGAGCTAAATGAAGTAGAGGTGCTCACTGATGTAGTAGCTGCAACAGTGGATTGGAGACTAGGCTCGGTTGGGGGTTACGCTAGTTGGCTATCCCGAGCTAGCATAGGCTGTTGCTGCTGAGCTCCTACCTTTTTTAAGTTATCATGGACAACTTGCAAACCTTCCTTGATGTTGGAAGTTCGAGTTTCCTTAGACACCTACAAGGAAAGTTTCTTGATTTTGGACACACTCTTCTTAAAGGTTCGGGATAAGGAGATACCCCAACCTTCTTAAGTTTTGGAAGGATTGCAGGTATCCCCTAGGATTACCCTAATGGAACTAGATTGTTATTCCACAAGGTATTTGGAATAACTATGGCTCTATCTTGAAGCTATGCTCAGCAGTGAATGTAAAGCAATCCTCCAAAACATGACCTAGCATGCGGTGGTAGGGGCAAAGTTAGGACCATTGCTCTTGCCCACTTCCTCCGGCCTTCTTAGTTCGGGTAGCTAAAAATTAGGTTTCTTTAAGAGATTCTTAAAGATTTTCTTGATTACCTCCCTCTTAAATGAATATGGTTTGTTTAGTTTATCCATAAGAGTAGATGGGATACTTGGCTTGGTATGTGTATCGCTGCTACTGTGGATATGGCTGAGGAGGAGGCTGCGAAGGCCATGGAGGTTGATGTGGCGGCTGATAGGATGGCCTCGACGGTGGCAGAGGAGGTGGAAGTGACGGTTGTGGAGCTCGTGGTCTCTCATACTACTCTCTGGCTGGCTGCTTCCCCTTATCTACTGCTGTCACTACCTCTGGTTTCTTCTCATAAGCTTTCTGTGACTTCAGGTTTGTTGATTGATCAAAAAAAGGCAACTGTTTGGCTTCTCCTTGTAGGCTAGCCGCCTTATTGATTAGCTTCTCAAATATTTTGATGGTGAAGAGCATGAAGGAGACCGGGCCATGGATATTCTTAGGTAGAATCTCATTGGCATGTTATTCAGATAGCTGTGGTTTGCATTTAATACTCAAATTATGCCATCTAAGAATATAATCAATGAGGGACTCACCATGGTGTTGTTGAGCCATAATGAGATCGCTTTAGTCACCCTTTCTCCAAAGAAACCTCTTAATGAAGAGTTGCTCCAACTCAGCAAAAGTCTTCACTGGACTATTAGGGAGTTCAACATACCAATCGAAGGCTATGCATGCTAAGCTACTGATAAAAAGTCAGAATAGGATAGCATCACTACCACCGGTGGTGCAACAATTGGCCCTGAAATGCGCTATGCGCTGCCTTGGGCTCCTGCTACCATCGAAGCTCTTGAAAGAAGGTGGCACAAAATCCTTAGGATACTGAATGACATCAAATTCCTCTGGGTAGGGTCTACCCTTTGGAACCGATGATCCTCCTCGGGCTTGAGCCAATGCTTCTCTCACCTACTGCTCAACCATGGTTTTAATATCATTTTCTTATACGGAGGTATTATCCACTACCTTCCTATACAAGCTGGTGCTGCCCTACTCTACTGGAGATAAAGTCTTGGCTGGATCCAAGACAATCAACAACTCTGGCTGACTAGTCTTTGCTATGGTAGGATGCACTACTAGGGCTTGGATTTGAAGTGTCAAGACTACTGCTAGTAATTCCTCAAGCTTCTTTCCCATCATATCTTTTTGTTCATCCTTTTGCTTTATTTATTGTAGGAGGTGTTGGGTCGAATGAGTTGTATCTTCCTACTCGGCTGCAACCCCTTTCAAAGTCGGTTGGTCATGGAGGAGAGAACCTATGGTATCTACCATGCGAACTCCTACTGAATCCTCTAACAGATCATCCTCATTAGAATCAAAACTGACCTTTTCATCCTCCAAATCATACTAGGCATATCCTAAGATCTCCTCCTTCTCCACTAAATATTGCTACAATGTCATCTAGGAATTAGTCTAACTGAACAGGTATAAAAGATCAGGGCTGACCAGTAGTAGGATCACTTTCATGAACAGATAGACATCTAACCTTTAATGTTGCTGCTGGAGAGCTAACCCTATGGGGGCTACACTCGCTAAAAGAAAGATGCTCCAGGTAGTCACTGGATCTGGATGGAGTAGTACTCCTAGGAGGATCTATGGCCATGGGGGTGACTGTCTCCTCCTCCCTCTACTGTTGCAATCTCTATAGCCTACTGAGGAGGTGGTGGTGATGAGATGACTATGATACTCAAGGTTGCCATTGTCTCCTCACCACCTGGGCGTAAGGTCAAGCGGGAGAGCTCGGCCTCACCATAGTAAGCACTGTGGATGGAATGGGATTTCATGGCTGTAGCCGGATCACCAGTGGGGCTCTCTTCTCCCTGGATGCAACCTTCATGGCTTTACTAGAATGGTAGATGATGGAACTTGGACTAGAGATGGTGAACGGGGGGTAGAGCAGTGTGGCAAAGGCACCTCCGACTCTCCCATGGCAGGGGCTCCTCTCATATGATGGGTAGTCCCTATCAGTAAGATACTGTCAGTATGATCGACACAGGTAGCATGCCAATCGAGAAAGTCCACAAGTGCGGAGGCTGCTGACTGCCAGATGTCTCGGTTAGTAATATGTATTGATGTACGGGCCTCTGCCTCTCTCCCTGATCTGCGCCCCACTTGTGGGGACAACGATCTCAAATTAAATTGAGCCCCAGACTCTGATCATTCATAGGCTCCACGAACTCGATGAAGAACTAACCTCAGGCTGGCATACGACCTCCTCCTCTCACTAATAAGGGCCTACAAACTATAATGCTGGCAGAGGTAAAGCTGAAATCCTCCTAACATCCTCTCTGTCAGATCTATAGAGAGGGTGAATCTTGTTCTCTATAATGAGACACTACCCGGTGACTTTTCCATGCACGAGTACCTCCAACTCCCAAGCTCTGGGTGTGATCGCTTAATTATGTTGTTCTTATTTTAGAGCTGAGTCCTAGTAGGTCGAGTAGTATGGGAACTAGACCCAATCTCAAAGGCAGAGGAGACAATCCCTGGAATCTGGGGAGCCTTCCCCTTGGAAGGTTCCAATGAGTTGGTGCTAGCTCATACTAGAGCAACAAGGGGAACAATCTGCAGACACTACTACCTGGGAACTTCCACGCCTTCTCTTCGTGAGGGAATCTCTAAATCGATGATAACTCAACCTATGATGACGGCTCACCCGTCCTGCCTTTCTATTGGTCATGAGGGTGGTCTCCTCACATGTAATCCTAGCCCCCTCAAAGCCTCAGCCAAAGTGAATGAGGTGGGCATAGTCAGACCATGGGAGGTTAGCCTGATCCAAGGCCAAATCCATCCCATGAGGAAATGTGAAGACATACTTCTATGCTACCATTTGAACTGAACTGACTTGACTGAAAACTGACTGAAAGTCTGCAATGTTGAAAACAAGTTTGAATCAGATTTCTACTTTGTTGATTTTTTAAATTTTGATTTAGAATTTGAACCCACACTCAACAACTTGAAATTGTTAAGTGGGGCTCAAATGAATTTGGAAGAGAGATTTTGGAATTGATTGGAAAGGTGAATTTTGAATGTAGAATCCATTTCAACAAATTTGTGTATGCTGGAAATGGGTTCAAATATTTTTGAAGAGATTGATGCTTCCATAGGTTCATATTTGAATTTGAGTTTTGAGTTTGAGGACCCTTCATTAAACAAATTTGAGTGTGTTAAAGTAAAGGGTCAATTGATTTTGTTTTGATTTGTGATTATGGGATTTACTCACTTAGCAAATTTAAGTATGCTAATTGAGGTGTTTGAAAATAGTTTTCTTCTTCTTTTGCTTGTTTGTGAATCATGTTTGGATTTAAAAATGGAATCTTCACTTAGCAAATTTGGGTATGCTAAATGAAGAATCCAAATGTTTTATTGTTTTTGAAAAGAGGATCTTTACTTAGCAAATTTAAGTATGCTAAATAGAGGATCCATGTGTTTTGTATTTTGATGAATTTGAAAAGAGGATTCTTAGCAAATTTAGGTATTCAAAGGAAATCCAAATGTGTTTCATGTTTTTGTAATTTTGATTTTGAAAACTAGATCTTCACTTAGCAAATTTGAGCATGCTAAATGAAAGATCCAAATGTTGTTTGAATTTTTTATTTTTGATTTTGAAAAGTAGATCTTCACTTAGCAAATTTGAGTATGCTAGATGAAAGATCTAGATGTGTTTCATTTTTTGTGATTTTGATTTTGAGAAGTGCATCTTCACTTAGTAAATTTGGGTATGCTAAATGAAAGATCTAAATATGATTCTTGATTTTATTTTTGAAAAGGAAATCTCCATCAAAATAAATTGAGTGAAGATGTTCATTTATGTTTTTGGAAAATATAATTGTTGATTTTGATTTTGAAAATGATCTTCACTTAATAAATTGAATGAGGATATTCATTTATGAAAATTTAATTTTTGATTTTATTTTGAAAATGATCTCCATATATAAATCATGAAGATTGAGATAAGTGATTTATGAAAATTTTTTGTGCAAAATTTTATTTTTCAAATAATGCTTTTGAAATTGATGTTTTATAAAGTTTATTTCTCTTTATTTTTGGAATGAAATTTCTCACCATAAAAAATGGTAAGGAGGAAGTCTTTTAATTGTTCTTTTTATTAAGTCTTTACTTTTACCTATTAGAAAACCAATGAAAGATATTCATTTGTGAGGTCCTAAAATTTAAAGGATGTTGGCTAACTTAGCTTGAAGGATGAAATAAACTAGATTGCCAATGAAAAAAAAAAATAGTATTGTTCAAAAATACAAAATTTCAATTTGGAATAATGATCATTTACCAAAGATGGAGAGAGGAACCATCCCATAATTAGTAGAAAAATCTTGGTGAAAATATAGTCTTTAATATCTTTTGGAAAGGATAAATGAAAATAAAATAAATAGGTGTACTCTAGAAAGATATAAGTCATCCTACAATGAACTAATCACAAAATAAGGATTCTTGGGATATATATGATTCTCTTCTTTTACATGGAAAAGTCTGTTTATTTTAAACCATAGTTCACTAGTTCCATGGAGGTATACATCATATGGAATTAGATTCCTTAAGAATACTCCTATTAAGGTAAATGATCATTATCTCCAAATATTTTAAAGATAAATTATAGCTGTTTTATTTTAGAAGATCAAGTGGGATTGATCAAAAGGATGGAGTTATTATTAGAGCTAAGGGAAGATAAGTAGGGGATGCTTATGCTACTAGGAAGCCTAGTAAGCATCCAAAACTATCCTATGATTGGGCTTTATATTTTTGAAATTGAAGAGATATATTCGTTTGAGCTAAATTTTTATTTAGAAATCTAGGACTTATAATTCTACAACACAAGATCATGGGAATGCCTAAGAGGTGAGGATTTATGCTTGTGGCATAAATGGGAAGAGGAACTGAATCTAGGTAGCTTTGTTGAGGGCTAAAGCACGATCTAAATCTAAGGCAAAAATGGATATATATAGTTTACCTCCACAAGAGAGGATAAATCTCCCGATTGTTTAGACTTACAACTTCCTTAAATCTAAGGCAAAAATGGATATGTACATGCAAATGGAAACATTTAGCACACCTTAATGATGAATGCTAAGAGATGCTTATTTAAGAAAAATTTGGAATGTTTCATGTATGCATAATTTTGTTAAGTAGAAAAAAGAAAGATTCTTTTATCCATTTTGATATGCACATTTACATGTATAAAAGACATAAGTGAATACTATGTCATTATTTTCTACACCAGGGGTGTAAGGTACAAGACCTACTTGCTACTTAAAGCCTCGCAATCCGAGGTGTCCATCTAATATACCACTTTTCTTAAATACATGTTCATGTACAAAAAGAAATGAATGGAAAGAGAATCATGCAAAAGGTTTATGTTTGTTTGTTTGATTTGTTGGTTGTTTGATTTATATGTGTAAATGTGAGGATCCTTCCTAAATGATAACATAGGAATGAATAGGAATGGATTTGAGCAGTTGTTGTGTTCTTTTCAAATGAACTATACACTTTGCACATCCTATTCAAAACTATATTAAAAGAGAAGAGAAGGAAGAGTCTACTAATGCACATCTTATATTATACTCACATGCAAGCTTATAAGTAATTATAAGTAGCATACCCTTCATTTATAATGTTTGGTTTATAGGTTTAGAAAATAATTTTGGATTTAATAGTGCTAATAGCCATTCATATTCTTACTTTAGCCAAAACATGCAATTTGACATAAAGAAAACATATCATTTTAATTTGATTTTTTAAAAGATATGAATGCATGATTTTCATATGACATACACATTTAGCATGTTAGGAAAGAAATAGAGTGATGCAAGCATATAACTTTACTCACTAATTAATTCTTAAAGATAATTCTATGAAATAGGATTATTTAAAGTGAACCAAAATTGGTTTAAGGAAATTTTGATTTTTTTTTTGAATTTAGGAAATATGAGAAGGTTTGCTGGTCCTAACTCATCTCCCACATGTGTATGTTGTTTTAGTTTTATTTTAGAACCATTTGATTGATTTTATATTTTGCTTAGGTTAAGGTGTACATTAAGTCCATTAATTACACCTTTACCTACCACTTTAACATATTTAACCAAATAATTATGACATAAAAGAAAGGGGCCTAATGTATTTAGCTCACGTTAATGATTAATTAAGCTCAAGTTTAATTTAAGTTCTTTCATAACCCTTCCCACACATATGGGTTAGATATGATTTCCTTAAGCTACTTAGGTTGTTGAACACCTAACTATCTACCCAAGAATTGATTATATTGATTGATTTGATTTTAAAATTTTGGTTAATTATGCCATTTAATAAAGTGACTAAACTATTTAATTAATTTGTACCTTAATTAGATTTTTATCCAAATGAAATAAACTTAGAGGAAAATATTTGGGAAAAAGCACCTAATCTCATTCCCTAAGTCCATTCCTTTGTCTAAGGTAATTAATAAACTTAATTAATTAATTTATCACTATTAATAGATTAATTAATCATTTAATTAATTAAGAGAGTAATTAGGAGTGAATCAAGCAATTACATCATCAAGTTGAATGCTATGTTGATGATCTAGTTATCAAAAGCAAAGAAAAGGAAGACCATCTCTTTGACTTGAGAGTAGTTTTTGAACGGTTAAAATAATTTAACCTCAAAATGAATCCCCTGAAGTGTGCATTCAGAGTAGCTTCAGGAAAATTCTTTGGGTTTGTTGTTTGACACTTGGGAATAGAGATCAACCTAGAGAAGATCAAGGCTATCTTAGAAATGCCACCCCCTAAAAGTCTAACTCAACTCATATAATTTCAAGGGAAATTGGCATATCTAAGACACTTCATATCCAACCTATCAGGAAGATGCCAATCATTCTCAGTGCTTATCAAAAAGGATGCCAAGTTCAAGTGGGATGACAAGTATCAGCATGCTTTTGAAGACATCAAGCACTACCTGATGACACTGTCAATTCTAACAGCCCCTATCCCAAGCAAACCATTGATTCTCTACACTATTGCACTAGACGACTCCTTTGGCTCTTTATTGGCTCAAGCCAATGATGAAGGGAAAGAAAATCCTCTTTACTATCTCAGTAATCATCTAATCCTTACTGAGGCAAACTACCCACCTATTGAAAAGTGCTGCCTAGCTTCAATCTATGCATCCCAAAAGCTATGACATTACATGCTTTCTCATAAGGTGAATCTGATCTCCATAATCAATCCACTATAATATCTCATGACACGGACAACATCATCTGGATGGATGGCACGATGGTCTATCATTTTGTCACAGTTTGACATCACATTCGTACCCCTCTGTGTTGTGAAAGGATGGTTGCTAGTGGATTTCTTAGCAACATACCCACTTCATGCTAATTCTCTGCTTAGTGATGACCTCCCCGATGAACAAATCATGAACTTAGAGGACACTAGCATTTCGGTTGGCGGTATTTTGATGGTGCGAATTCCTCTAAAAAAGGAGAAGAACCATGATCTACTCTTTCAGGAAAGGCAGGGGTATGAATAGTTCTCCTAACTCCAAATCGATATGTGATAAGATTCTCATATCATCTGTCTAATTCATGAACCAACAATGAAGCCGAATATGAGGCTCTCATTGCAGGTCAGGAGTTAGTCATTACACTATATGTCAGCATTAACATCTTGAGATTCTCTATCAACCAAATCATTGGGTCTTACAAATTTCTAAAGCCAAAGCTCCATCATCACCATAAGCATACCATGGAGATGTTGGCTCAGATCCCAGAGGTCACTATCTATAAGATTCCTCGAGGAGATAATGCAATAGCAGATACATTGGCCAAGCTCGCCAAGGAGTTGGCATGCCCAAAAGATGAGTCCATTATAATAAGAGTCCAAATAGATAAGTCTTATCCCTTATTAACGCTGAACTCATCGAGAAACTCTCTCTTAAAATAGAGGTTGCTATTGCCAAAAAAGATGATGAGTCAGATTGGAAGCAATCATTCATGGATTACCTAAACACAGGCAAACTACCTCAAGAGAAGTCATTAGCCCATCAGATGAAACAGAGAGCTATCTCCTATGCTCTCATAGGTGGCACCTTGTATCGGTAATCCATCAATCATATGTGGTTATGTTGTTTAGCAAAACACGAAGCCCATAAGATCATGATTGAGGTACACTAAGGTTTCTATGGAGCTCACCAATTTGGTCCAAAGATGAAAGCCAAGATTAAAAGACTAGGATACTACTGGCCTTTGATGATTATGACTACATGGATGTAGTTAGGAGGTGCCACCAATGTCAAGTGCACTGTGTGGTCCTGAATCAACCACCCAACATTCTACATCCTACGCTGGCCTCGTGGTCATTTGAATTTTGGGGGACTGACACAGTGGGTTCGATCGATCCTTTTTCTTCTAACAGTCATCGATTCATTCTAGGCACTACTTCTCCAAATGGGGCAATCCCACTCACGAGGTCACAACAGCATGTGCTCTAATTTTTCAAGGAACCATATATATAGGTTCGGGATGCCTCGATGAATTATATCCGATAATGGTATTGCATTCAAGAGCACCAAAATCAATAGCTTTGCTCAGAGACACAACATAGATTGGAGATATTCTACCATCTACTATCCAAGGGCAAACGATCTAGCAAAAGCATTCAACAAAATTCTCATCCAAATATTGATGAAGACACTCGATGATAATAAGTGATAGTGGCATGAGCAATTAGTTGAAGCCTTGTTGGCCTACCGCAGCACATACAGAACTCCAACTCAATCTACCCCATTCTCCTTAGTGTATGGGTTCGAAGCTGTTCTACCATTAGAAGTCCAACTCCCATCACTAAGGATAGCTTTGGGTAGCAAGATTACTATAGAGCAAAATGCCAAGCTGCAGTTAGAAGAGCTCGAAGGTTTGGAGGAGAGACACCTCCGGGCATGCCAGAACCTCGAGTTGTACAAAGCCAAAATGATTCAAGCTCACAACAAGTTGATCCGTCTAAAGCTTTTGATTATAAGAGCTTGTTTTAGTTTTAAGGAGACTAATTATTGCCCGATAGATGAGAGGCAAGTTTGAACCCACTTTGGAAGGGTCTTTTGCCATAGAAGGCCTGAGGAGGATAGTATCGACTTATAAACTATAAGGGGAGAAAGCTCGATGCTTCCAATCAATAGGCTCTACTTAAAGAAATACTATCGATAAATCTTGTTTAAAAATAATCAACAATTAAACTTCTTTTCATATCAAATTCCATCTCTTATGTTATAGAAATATATTTCACTTGTGAATCCGCCATGATGTGTTTAGGGTAGGTGTAAGAGAACCCGAGTGGCATTTTATCCCTCCACAACACAAACATAAACCACAAATGATCCTCTTAGATTAGGTGTAAGAGAACGCGCATTTTCTTGGTGGAGTCATGTTCCTATGTATTTAAGATAGGTGTAAGAGAACCCAAGAGGCATCTTATTCCTTCTTTCACAACACAAACAAACACATATCTTTTGTCTCGGACTATTCTGATGTGGGAGCAAGCTCCCTGTGGCACTCACTCATTAGCCGCTCTAGGTCGGGCTAATATGCAACATTATTAGTATGTCACCCCAGTGGTCACTTGTCGGGCGGATGTGAGTCTCCCGCTTTCTTCCTGACTTGACCATTGCAAATCCATGAGTGCCTTGTTAGTTTGGTAGGCCTTATTGCGTAGCCAGTAAGCTACTCCATGTTGACTTTGTTTAAGAGATGTAAGCCTACACTCTATCTTCTTGAACTATCCATCACGCACTGACTAGGTTGAGTATATTTGAGGTTTAGGATAAGTCCCCCAGTGGCTTCTTTCTTCTTGACTACTTCAAGCTTAGGTTTAGTCCTTACACATGACTCCTCGCTTAGTAGTCACCATAGGTCATATATCTATCTGGCAAGACGACTATCCCAATGATTAGTTTGCTTTAGAGATGTAAGCCTACATGCCTTCTTTGTGATCGTCATAAACCGATGGGTACCTTTGGTTTGTTGGTTATCACCATGATGATGGTGACTCCACAGTGGATACACCACTCTTGGCATATGTGAGTCTCCATACTTTCTTCTTGAGTTTGTCACTGAATACCTACAAGCATTATTTCTTCAGGGATCAGGATAACACCCCTAGTGGCACCTCCCCTGCGGGCATTCTACTTGTCTCACATCCTTTGCAACCCCATTTAGACACTACCCGAGTTACTTTTGGATTGGACATTCCCCCTTTCCTAGTAGCCACCCATATGGTTGGAGAATTTGTTCAGCGGATGCGCAGATTCTCCCTTGGTCTAGTAACTCTGAGATAGGACTAGGCTTATAAAAATTATTTGATGCATTGTTTAGCTAGTGCATTAGACAAAATATGTCTCTTCATAGTTTCTTTATAATTGGTGATTGTTGTATGGCCTGGATTAACAACTCATAACTAAAATATCTAAAATAATTCATAACCTCATGTAAAAGCCTATCTATTAAATTAAGATAATAAAATATTTAGCAACCCCTTAGCTAGATGATTGTATGCTTAACATCATGCATAATCATCTAATTTCACTCTTGCTAAGAGAGGGCTTTCATCTTTTCCAAATAGAAATAGGCTTAACCTTTTAGAGCCTATGATGGAAGAACACCTCATTCTCTTTTGATTTTACCCATAACCAACTTCTCATGCATTTACGCATACAAAATCTCATAGCTTGTGTCAAAATAAAAAGTCTCAAATTAAATAAAATTTAATAAAAATTTGCATTAGATTTAAGTCATTATTCATACCCCTCATGCTCTAGTCTTTTAGGGAGTGAGTTTAAGGACTTAATTTCTTTCCTAAATAAATAAAAGCCTAACTATCTTGGAAAGCATATGACTTCTCTACATATTGTTAAAAATGTAGGAGGAGTTAGCTGGCTGCCAATCCTAGTGGTAATAAGTCCAATAATTGAGTGATTTACCCTCTCTTATGGAGGTATACCATATACCCACTTTCACCTTAGATTTAGGGTGTGCTTTGGCCCTCGCCAGAGCTCCCTATATTTAGGATCTGAGGTTGCTATTTTTCTTTGTGGGCTGTAAGCATAAATCCTCACCTCTTAGGCATCCTAATAATCTTGGGTTGTCAGAGTATAAGTCATAGCTCTCTAATAAAATTTCAACTCAAATAAAGAAATCTCCATAAATTCAAATATATAAAGCCCAACCATAGTGTTGTATCATGAGCACTCCCTGCTCATCTCCTTTGGTTTCAATAATAACTCTCCTCTTTTGATCCATCCCATTTGATCTTCTAAAGTACAACCAATTTATTGATAGTCCTATCTTTGAATTCTTTGGAGACAACAATCGCCTAATTCAATCAAGAGTATTCTTAAGAAATTCACTTTTCTTAAGATGCAAATAACTATAGCTTGCCTCCATAGGAACTTAATGAACTTGGTTTCAATAAATCCTGCTTTACTTTTCCATGTAAAGTAGAGGAAAGATCTCTAGTATATTCAAAGACCCATCATGCTTTAGGAGTCCTTATTAGGTGATCAGGTCTATTGTAGGGTAGTGACTTCTATCTCTAAAGATAGTACACTATTCCTTAATTTCATACCTGATCACCTCAATAAATATATCCTCAGATCTGTGTGGTTTCCCCCTCATATATACACACACAAATGCAAACCAAAAATAAACATCATAGTCTTATTTGTGTTGACTATTTAGTGTTACAAAAATTTTATGAATTTATTTTATTATATCTCAAGACTATCTTATTTAGCATAATTCTTTATCCATCGAATTCTTCCCCTACTCTTTTATGGCTTCTTCTTCTAGCCCCAATTCCAATCTTATGATTAAAAATTCAAAAAATAATAGTTTAATTAAAAATTCAGAATTAACATAGTTTCCTTTGAATGAAGAAGACCTAAATAAATAGTCTTTACCCAAAGTCAATAAATCTCTAATTTATCAAATCGGTACCTTTGATTTCAAAGGAAAATTTTTTTTTTAAACATAAGAACATCCTATCATTATTGTCCAGTTAGATAAAACCATTTATCTACTGACTCAAGAAGATTTGCATAGATATATGCAAGATTATAAATATATTCACATTGGTTTAATCCAAATAACATTTAAACCTTTAACTCTAAAAGGTTAAATGCCTCCATTCTTGCTTGAGAGATGGTTGATGCTTTAAGCGGGCTTAATCTTTGATGGGAGTAATTGAAACTAGTTTGGTCATTTAATACCTTTCCTAATTTAAAATCTTTATATAAATCTATTTGAATTATAACTCCATGGTTATGATTTTCTTCGAGATTTGAAACTACTGTAATTATTTTCATATTATATTTTTCGTGTTTTAAATACTTTAGATCTTAATATTATGAAAACTAATCAACCCTTTGAATGAACAACTTTAATTGAAATAAATTTATTAGCTTCACATATAGCCACTAATAGAGTCATTAAGTGGAATGAAGTCATTTTCCCCGAATTTTGGTCTATACCATGCCATCACTCCATGACCCTCTATAAACCAAGATATTGATCAAATAATCTAGATTTCGGATGGTGATGTAAGGTGTAATCCATGAAGATCTATAACACTTCCAAAAATCTCTTTCCCTTTGGAGACCTCGGTACATTCTAGATCTACCGGTTCTCCAACCCATATTGATGAAACACTAATCGAAGCAATTCAATTAAATCCCAATAATATCACCCGGTGAGAAAATAAATCTTCCACTCCCTCTAAAATAAATTTTAGTCTTAATGAACTATTAAATATGATCTAAGTCTAGAGATGATGTAAAAGAATTTAGACAACCAAAATATGATAACTTCCATAAGTGGTATAGAAATATCACCTAGAAAAGTCAACATATCAAAATACCCGACATATATTTTGAAGAAATGACTAAACGTAATAAAAAATAAAAGGCAACAATTCTCTTTGCCACCTGGTTCTTCCAAAATTACACTCAATCAGTACAATTAGTTGTTTTAAGTAAAAAAAAGGATAAATGAGCAATCGAAGCCCTTTATCCTCCACCTATTGCACATATGGTTGATGATAAACCATTAGATATTGCAGCCTTTGGAAAAGTTAATATTGATCCTCAAGTTTTGAAAGAATTTATTGTTATAATTAAATAACTTAATTATAGCAATAGTATGCTCCAAATCATTTATGATCATTTGTTTAGCCTAGAATTAAAAATTGATCAACTACTTAAACTAAAATCTTCTAGTTAGGCATGATAACCTAGAAGAATTACTAAAGGAACATGTTCAGCTTTTCTAAAACCCCCTTTTCAACCTCCTCCTAAATTTACATTTAAATTAGAACCAACCACTAAAGATATTCAAGATTTAGTCTTCAAACTAAAGGATCATTATTTAGAAACATTAGAAGATATTATCTCTAATAAATCTCTAGAAATTTCTGCAAATTTTGAAAATGATCAGATTGAAGGTTTTTTCAAAATTTTCAAATTCAAAATCTTTAGATATTCAAAAAAATATATTATCCTAAAAAAGAATTTTGATAAGCATTATTACAAAAGATCCACGCCTCAAGATTTACTCTTTGAAGAACCTACGAACTTCACTGGTAACTCTTATGATGATAATTTCCTCTGTGAATGGAACATTGATGGACTAGCCAAACATCAAATCCATCAAACATTGCATAGAATGTTAATGTTTATGTGTGCCTTCGAAGCAAGACATCGTACAATCAAATCCCCTGAATTTGCCCGAGCTATTGCCTGTGGCTTTTTAGGAATACTCAAAGGCTGGTGGGACCATTATCTCTCTCAGGAGCAGCGAGATGATTTACTAAGTGAAATCTTGCTTAGTACAAAACACCTACCAAAAGAATAGCAAAAACCAAATGAAAATAATGTTTATAATCTTCTCGATGTTATCCTGGATCATTTTGCCTGAACACTTGGAGATGAAGGAGAAAAAACTCACTCTTTACTCCAAAAATTATGTTGTCCCTTCCTTATACATTTTAGATGGTATAAGGATGTCTTCTTAGCTAGAGTAATGACTTTAGATGATGCCAATAGCTTACATTGGAAGCAAACATTTATAGAAGGTCTACCTAATCTTTTTGCTAAAAAGGTTAAGACCCCTCTTCGATTATTTGACAGGACACTCCCTTATAAACTCTTACTTATGGAAATCTTATATGCTTATATTAGACAGGTTTAACTCTTTGCTCAGATATAAAGCTAAATCATCAAATCAAATGGGAATGCCTTCTTGATCGAAGATAACTCAGTGAATTCTGCGATCAATTCGCTTGTGAATTCCCTCTGATGCATACCTCCATAATAAAAAAAGGGTAAGCAAAAGGTAGAGTATAAATCAAAACAAATAAAGAGGACAAGTAAAACCTCTAAAAATAAAATTCCACCTAACAAAAAATCTAATAGAGAAATTAAATGCTATAAATGCGCCAAACAGTCATTATGCTAATCGATATCGTTAAAAGAAATTAAATGAATTAAAAATTGATGAAGGGTTGAAACAAACCCTCATAAAAATTCTTTTAAGTTCTTCTGAATCTGAAGAGATGTCTCATTAAGTGAAGAAGAAATTAACAATTTTTCTTCTTCATCTGATGAAGATAAATCTTAATGTTGCAACTCATGTCAACAATCAGATTACTACAAAAATATAATAAAAATATCTGGTCTTTTTACCTTAATAGCTAATCAAAAGGACCAACTCATAAAAATATTAAGTCAAGTTGATGACTCATCAACTTGAAGCAAAATCATTAAAATCATAAATGAAAAGGATCCAGATAATCATTTTTCTTCCATATACTCCATGAAAGAAGTATATCATAGAAGAGCTGAGAAAAAAATTCAGCTAGCCGAAGTATCTCTGAATGATTTAAAACATGAAGTACAATCATTATAACAAGAAATCAGAAATATAAAAGCTGAACAAGATCAAATGAATAGTCAAATAATTGATTTAAAAATAAATCAATATTG
This sequence comes from Cymbidium sinense, assembly GCA_021442155.1. Classification (NCBI taxonomy): domain Eukaryota; kingdom Viridiplantae; phylum Streptophyta; class Magnoliopsida; order Asparagales; family Orchidaceae; genus Cymbidium; species Cymbidium sinense. Next base: position 87,835,533 of record CM038230.1, on the reverse strand, counting down.
GGCTTATTCTCACCCTATTAATCCTGAAGACAACAATCGATTTAAAGATAATCCTAAAGCATCTTCTAATCTATGATTATTATCAAGTATTTAAAAGGCAATATATCAAAAATAATATATTTCTATTAAGTTAATTATAAATAATTAATTCATATTATCTAATTTTACTGCCCTTGTTGACAGTGGTGTATAATTAAATTGTAGTTAGGAAGGACTTATACCCTCCAAATATTTTGAAAAGACCACTCAAAAGCTTAAAGTTGCTGATGGCAAAACCTTATAAATTCACTACAAATTCTCTGTTGTAGCAATTTGTCAAGATGATCTTTGTATTACTATGCCATTCTTACTAGTTAAGAATCTAACTCAGCATCCATTCCCATATGAAGGAAATCTATCCCGCAAAAGTTATGAAAAATTCCTAACACAGTTATAATGTGTTGAGATTTCTCATGTTAGAGATCAATCCAGTCATATGATTTTGTATAGCAAATGTGTTATACAAAAAATCATCCATCAAAGTAAATGGGGTTTAACCTCATTTCAAGAAAAAATATAATTTTTATCTATAATCTACAAAACAAACTCAGTGTTAATTACTAGTGTTATGCTCAAGCAATGATGAAAGTATTCTTTCTTATCAATGATAAGAAAGCACACCTAGATGATTATAATGAACAAAGAAGTTATTGCTAGAGAAATTTTAGCTTAGTTCTTTTGTTGGTGGAATTATTTCAGTGCAGAACTCAATATTTTTCCTAATCCTCTCAAAGAAATCTTCAATGAATGGATAGAAGATGCACCCAGAATGCGGTCTATAAACCCAAGAAAGATGATTCAAGAGCAAAATCTTATCTGCTTCTTTACAGAATGCCAAATCCCGTGGATTTGGTTCTTCAACGTGAATCTTGGAAAAGATTCTTTTAATCAATTAATCCTCTAAAGAAAGTTCTTATTAAAATGGTGGACTCAAATTAATATTGAAGATGATCTTAAACAAATCAAAATAATTATCAAGTCTTATGTGGAACTGACGGTGCGACAAAAGCCATCTGATTTTGAGTTATCTGTTGAGGAAGTACTTGATAGCATCAAGCACAGATATCCTCATCAAAACGAAGATCAGCATAAGGATTGTTTGAAGAAACTGTATGAGGCATAGTTTGCAAAGGTCTTCAAGCATCCCATCTACATATGTGACAGCGGTGAATCTTCAGACAATGTTGACGTTAAATCCACTGGAGAAAATTAGTGGAACCAATAATTCTTCACACTTTGGATTAATTATCACCAGCACTCCGCACATTTGTGCAATTATCAAACACTCAAAAACTTTATGAAAAAGTTATATAATGCTGAATAACTTTTTGATAAAGATATTTACTTTTTGCATTATTAATATCAGGTTAGATAACTTTTGATAAAGTGTCTACCACTTACTTCAATTATTGTACCTTTGTTTAATGACTAAGCAAAGTTTTTGTATTCCGCTTTAATATTTTGGTGTCCGCCTCTCTCTATATATAGAGGCCTCGTCCTATATTTAGGTGTGATGTGTTCGATTGTCTTCTTTTTGTGTGCTTTCTTCTCTTCCACTGGTGTGCTTAGGCTCGTAATCATTGAGTAAGTTCTTAATAAGATTGTGTGTTTCTATTACTTTGCTACATTTTTAGTATTTTCTTTCACCTGGTATCAGAGCCATGATAGGGTAAATCTCTTAGGGGAGATTCTACTGACAAGAAGAATGCTATGTAGATCAAATGATTTATTATATTGATTTCTTATCAAAGTTGGGTATGAGTTATTTTGTAATCCTCTAAATTCTTGACTGGATATTATATCATTAAGATAAATCCTTTTGCAATTTATAATTAAAATAATTTCATGATCTTTTTATTTCATCCTTCATCAAATATGGCAGTAATTCCCTAAAAAGTTGTCTTGGGTTGTAAGTCTTATTTATGTTGACTATTTTGGTGTTATAAAAATTTTATGAATTTATTTTATTTTATCTCAAGACTATCTGATCTATTTAGCACAATTCTTTATCCATCGAATTCTTCCCCAACTCATTTTATGGCTTCTTCTTATGGCCTAAATTCTAATCTTATGATTAGAAATTCAAAAAATAATAATTTAATTTAAAATTCCAAATTAACATAGTTTCCTTTAAATGAAGAAGACCTAAATAAATAGTCTTTACCCAAAGTCTATAAATCTCTAATTTATCGAATCGGTACCTTTGATTTCAAAGAAAAAACTTATGTTAAAATAATAGAGCAATCTATCACTATTGACTAGTTAGATAAAACCATTTATCTACTTACTCAAGAATAGATTATAAATATATTCATGTTGGTTTAAATTAGCATTTAAACCCTTCTAAAATGCCTCCATTCTTTGAGAGATGAAACTCAAAATTAAAACTAGTATTGTTATGGACAGTCTATTTTAATATCTTTCCTAATTTAAGTCTATCTTTAACATATATAAGTCTATTTGAAGTAGTTAAACTTCAATTACAACTTCATGATTATGATTTTCTTCCGGGATCTGAAACTATTACAATTATTTTCATATTACATTTTCATGTTTTAAACACTTTAAATCCTAACATTAAAAAATTTGTTCAACCCTTTGAACGAACAAATTTAATTGAAACAAATTTATTAGCTTCACATATAGCCACTAATAGAGTCATTAAGTGGAATGAAGTTATTTTCCCTGAATCTTGGTCTATACCATCGGCTGTCACCCCACGACCCTCTATAAGCCAAGATATTAATCAGATATTCCAGACTTTTGACAGTGATGTCGAAGTAAGATTTATTCCACGAAGATCTATAACACTTCAAAGAGTCTCTTTCCCTTCGGAGACCTTGGTACGTTCTAGATCTACGGGTTCTTCAACTCCTATTGATGAAACACCAATCGAAACAATTCGATTAAATTTCAATAATATTTATCACCCAGTGAGAGAAAATAAATGTCCCACTCTCTCTAAAATGAATTTTAGTCTTAATGAACAATCAAATAGGATCTAAGTCCAGGGAGACAGTTCTAAAAGAATTTAGACAACCAAAATATAATAACGTTCGTAAGTGGTATAGAAATATCACCTTGGAAAATAACGAATCGAAATATCCGACATATATTTCGAAGAAATGACTAAACATAATAAAAAAAAAAGAAAAGGCAACAATTCCCTTTGTCGCCTGGTTCTTCCAAAATTACACTCAATCAGCACAATTAGCTTTAAGCAACAGAAAATAGATAAATGAGCAAGGCAAAATCATGGAAGCTCTTTATCTTCCACAAATTTCCTGTATGGTTGATGATAAACTATTAGATATTACAACCTTTGGAAAAGTTAATAATGATCCTTAGGTTTTGAAAGAATTTATTGTTATAATTAAATAACTTAATTATAGTAATAGTACGCTCCAAATCATTTCTGATCATTTGTTTAGCCTAGAATAAAAAATTGATCAATTACTTAAACTAAAATCTTCTAGTCAGGCACGAGAACCTAAAAGAATTACTAAAGGAACATCTTCAGCTTTTCTAAAACCCCCTTTTCAACCTCTTCCTCAATTTACGTTTAAATTAGAACCAAATATTGAAGATATTCAAAATTTAGTCTTCAAACTAAAGGATTGTTCTTTAGAAATATTAGAAGATACTATCTCTAATGAATCTCTAGAAAATTCTACAAATTCTGAAAATGATTAGATTGAAGGACTTTTTGGAATAAAAAAATACATTCAATGAAACTCCCGTACATTACATTCCCACAAAAGCTAGACCATGTCAGATGAATGAACATTATCTAGCTTTATGTAAAGCTGAGATTGTCGAATTACTAACTAAAAAATTAATTCGACAGTCTTACTCTCCTTGGAGTTGTACAACATTTTATGTTATGAATGATGTCGAAAAGGAGAGAGGAAAACCTAGATGGGGTAAATCTCTTAGGGGGGGTAAATCCCTAAGGGAAGAAAGCACACAGAAGAATGCTATATAAGAAGAATGCTATATAGATAAATGGTTTTTACCCAAATTTTTGTATCAATGCATATATAATATTATTCATATTAAAAAATTAAGATTTTTCTGATTAATTATTCATATGAGCATGAAAGGCATCTTATTTTTAATTACTTTTTTAATTAATTAATTTTTTAGTTATTTCAAAATATTAAATGAAATTTATTACTATATTAAGTAACTACTAAAATAAATATTAAATTAAAATAAAATAAACCCATGTTTGTTGGTGTCATTTGATTTTAATTATTTTTAGCTTGCTCAAATTTGAATTTATGTATGTGTTAAAATTTTGAAATAGATTGTAAGTTAATTTATATTGAGTCTAATTGATTTCATGAATTCAATCAAATTTTGATTTTGAGTCAATTTTGTCATATGAAATTCATCATTTAATGATTTTATTTTGATGATAGTTTATTTAAATAATATGATATGTTATTGAAAAAATCTTTAATCTTCATATATGTATTATTGTGAACATCTCTTAGAATAAAAATCTTAATCTTTTAAATTCTCTTTTGGTCATCATGGAGCATATATAAATACCTTGATGGGATAAAAAATAATTCGATCTTGAGTCCAAACTTGCCTAGATCAAGCATTTAACATATAAATGAAAACTTTGGGATATCATTTCAATCTCTGAATAGCTTCCAAATATAGTATGTTTATAGTCAAATCAAACTTCTCGATGAGTCCAATCTAATGAGTCTAAGATCTATTAATTCCGACTTTATTTGGGCATTCAAATGATTAAGAATATCTCACGATCAGGGGGATTATTTTGAGTCATCATAGAGTATTTGTTTAAAAGGAGTGTTAGTCCCATAATATATAAATATCTCATATTCTTCACATAAAGGACAAAAGCTTACGAGAGAGCTTTGACATTTGAAGAATTAGAGCATAATCAGCCATCCATCATCATGGGATCACCATCGATCGTCGTCGTCGGTCACCACCACCCATCCATCGTCGGTCAGCCATCCACAACAACCATTGTCAAATCATCGATCCGATTGCCTTTGCACGGCCTGCCGGTCAAGACCAACCAGCTATTGATCACCTCCAAACCATCCGATTGTCGTGGATCAGCGAGATTGCCATTCGGTCGTTATTTGTTGCGACAAGAGCACCACCATCAGATCGCAATCGTCGATCACCACCCTACTATCGTGATTGGACCACCACCACCGGATCGCCATCATTCGGACAGCTGCCGACCAGTGCCCAACCATCACTCCACTATTATAACCAGATTATCAGACTATCACCTCAAGAGAAGCCTCGTCACTAATCTAGTGAAATTTTTTGCAAAACCTATTCTTGTAAGTTTACCTTCTCTAGCTTTGGAGATATGACAATAATTGCAAATACTGATATAAAGAAATTATTTCAAGTGAGCTAGCCGAGGTGGTTTTTCCTTTCTTGAGCTTTCCATGTAAAATTCTTGGTGCCCTTCAAACTCTTTTTTTCTATATGTCTGGAATCTTTGTGCAAGGCTAAGTTTTCTCACTCTATTGACACAAATCTTCTTGCACGCAACAATTATGATAATATTATTTTGGTGTGCATAATCCAAGTTATGAAGGATAATTGAAATCTATTTAAAAAATATATAAAAAATTAAAAATAATGATTATTAGACTTTTTATTAATTATAACTCTATTCATGACTTTAATCTTTATTGTTAGAAAAATAATATTCTTCACTCACTTTCCTGTAAAAAAAAATGTACGTCTCCAATGAGCTACTCACAAGTTATCAAACGTGTGTGTGAAATTTTCAAATAATACTAACATGATGAATTCTCTGTATTTCCAACACACAACAATCATTATAATAATATTAATTAACCATGTAGCAACTTCTAAGATTTAATCATAAACTAATGATTTTAATAAATTTTTATCTCCAATGCATGTAAATAATTTTTCAACATTATGAAGCCTAAGAATGATGGGTTTTCAAAGTATTTTCTTCACTTTAATTAGCATGACATAAGTAAGTTTTCTTTTGCATTTCTTCTTTTTCTTAAGCTAACATTAAGAATGTCAGTACCTTAAATAAATATAATTTAAATAAGATTTGAATATGCAGTAGCCTATAAGATTTTTAAAATACAATAAATCAGTTACAATAAGATAAATACATTCTAAGATATTTAACATAACATATATAATATAAAGTGCAATTCAAGAGTTACAGCACAATATTCATACCATAACACTTATAAATTTAAAAGTATTATAAACTGAATTAATGAAAGAATAAATATAAAAAAAAATTATATAATTATCCGTTGTTTGCTTTTGACATCTTATTAGAAGCACCTACTGTTTACATATATTTATATTACTTACATAATAAATTTTTAATGGGGCTTTCGAATTAAATTTAATTCTTTTTATTAAAAGCACAGCATTTCTCCTATTTGTATTATAAGAAAATTATTAAAAGAGAACAATATTATAAAAAATTGCACGTTTATTTCGTTTTGCAATGGAATATTTTGTCCTGGTAAGAAGTAGTTATCATGAAGGTTCATAAGAATTGTGTGGTATATATGTAAATCCTCTTTAAATTTTAAGTGCAAGGTATGTAAATTATAAATTGTATGGTCCTTGTTTAGCTTTATATGCATGCTCACAAGTGCTTACACGTGCTGCATTGCATGAGGCACGTAGGACCAAAAAAATTAATGGACTTGCTACTCTTTGATGTTCATATTTTTTTATATATAGAAAACAAGAATTACTAAAGCATATACAAGAATTACTAAAGCATATTTTTTTATATATAGAAAACAAGAATTATATCATTATTTTATATTACTAAAGAGGGGAGAAAGAAAAGCTCAATGCCTTAAGCACTTGCTACTCTTTGATGTTGATATTTTTCTCCTCTCCTTCATGTTTCTCTCAAAGCGCTAGTTAAATGATCCCCTAAAACCCTCTTATTAATATTAAAATATTTTTATTTTTAATGTATTTTTGTAAAATTTATAATTTATGGCATCTTAATCTTCTTAAAATCAAATTGACACTAATTTGGGCAACTAGAATTTTTGACATTTGGACATTATGTCCTAGTTTATCATAGCGTCCCAAATAAGGTGATCTTAGCTTGGCGGTGTACCCCATTAACCATTCAAGAAATTTAATATGATTCTAATTTGATATTTTATATATTGATAAAACTACTTTACTATGTCATAATTATGATGATATCATGGCATGCCCTCATTAGTGGTTGACATCTCTCTTCCAAAGGCAATAACTAGTTTGAGGCTTTGAGATAGTCAAAAACCTTATAAAAATATGTATTTTGCTTAAATAGTCTTGGATTCACTTCTTTGCATTATACAAATAAAATCTACTAGAATAGTTGTTTACCTATATCAATAAATATATTTAGATTCATGTAGTAGGTTCTTCAAAACTAAATAAAAAATAAAAAATATTGTAAAAATCTAATATTATTAAATTTTACTAAATGATACCTATCAACATACTTGGATCTTTCCTCATCATCAAGCAAATTAAAAATAAGCTCACTAAACACCAAATTGAAAAAAAAAAAAAAAACTAATGACCTAGCATACATTTTATTCCAACTATCTTCAAATATTTACAAAATTATTTCTCACACTATTTACATATTTTAGATATTGCACATGTTTATTGACTATTATGTAGATATAATTTTATATGCCATTTATTATCATGAGACACAATACTACTGTGGAAAATACATAATTTGTAATATGACCCAATTTTCATAGGATTATAGTGAGTTAATATATATTCTCTAAATTTTTTTTGCATGCTTTAAGGTCACTTGGGCATTACTTTATACTCAATGTCTTTATGTATAAATCTCAATCAAACTTATAATCTAAGGTAAAAGGATATGTCAATGTACTACATCTTATTTTACTAGAGGAGCGATGACTCTCATCATTTTTTTTTCATTTTTTTTTCTTTGTGAATGATAACACTAATCCTTTTTCAAACCTAATCATTTTTTATTATGCTTGGCATGCTTGGTTTAATAATTTACTTCTTTAGATGATGACTTCTGATTTACTAATTTTCTTGCTCATGCATATTAAATTTTTTTTAAAAGTATATAAGGATATAATTAAATAAACCACTTGTACTGACTTATAAACTGCAAATATGTAACATAGTATAGTCAAGATGTTATGTAATGATACAGTTTTATAATCATAAGCATATGATATCTTTAGATAAATGTAATAATAATCTACTAAAATATTTGACAAATCATGAACAAATTGGTAAGTTATGAAGTATTAATTTTTTTATAATATAGGATTATTACAACTGTGGATACAAATCATGAACAAAATTATATTTAACCTATTGTTAGGGATTAAGGTGGATCTCACTTCTCCTTTCTCTCTTTAAATTCTAAGTTAAGTTTAAAATTCATCATAAATCATTAATCATTTAAAACATGATCATCATTTAATGAACTTGAACATTTATCATTAGCTAAATTTAAACATCAAAGCTTAACTTTTTCATACCACACTAAGCCATAGCACACACATTAGAATGCTAAGTCACCAATCATAATTTTAGGTTAGGTCGGTGCTTTGTTGTGGGGGATTGATGTTTTATTTCGTGATGTAATATTTTAGATTTAATATTAGAATTATTTGTATGTTTGTCTGGATGATAAGACGTTATTTATTAGACTAATGATTTATAATATATGAGATTGTGCTTAAGGGACCGCTGTAATAATGAAATTATAAATATCTTTATTTGCAGGTGTTGCTTAAGTCTTTAAGCATAATCTACTAGGACATGTGAGTTTGGTGACTCAAGGTAGGGCGCTAAGCCCCAATGTGTTGAATATAATTATTTAGTGTAAATGTATATTAAGTTGAACTCTGTTTTGCAACTATAGTTAAAAAAATTTCAAAAAAAATATAATTTTTGTAATAATATTAGAGTTATGGGGTTTAGAATGTGCAATGGCTAGAAGACTCAAACCTAGGATGCCTTGTGATGCCTAGAGTACTCAATCCATGAAGTAAAGATGAAACTAAGATTGAAGACCCTCATAGGTTTATTTTTGTTATAAATGATAATCCATGTTGTATAAGGGTAGAGCTTCATCAATTTTTTTGGGGGTGTTGACACCCATGAGATTTTATTCTTTATAATTAATATTTGATTGTTGTATTTACATTGATTGTACAATAGAAATGACATGCTTTTCATATGTTTCTTAAAATATGAATGTTTGATGTGTGACCTGAATACGACAGGCTCTTCAGAAAAAATTAAATCTTCTACTCCAATTTAATAACTTTAACTAAAATTTATGCAACTCATAACTTCACCATGAAACATAGGATTTTAATCAAGAAAACTATAAGATTTAGTAACCCCTTAGTTGTATGGTTGAGTGTTATAATATCATGTATGCATATGATTTCTCACTTGCAAATAAGAGATCTCCACTCTTGCATGATAGGGGGCATGCTTGACGTGTGAGGATAGTCTCTTGTAATAGAGAACACCATTTCTCTTTTATTTAGCCCATAACCATCTTTTACAATGCATGTAGACATAAACATTCCCAAGCCTGAGTCTACAATTATGAGTCAATAATGAAATAAAATATTTTACATTTCTTTTCATTAGTCTAAGTCATTATTTTCATACAAATCATGATCTAGTCTTTTAGTGAATGAGTTTATGACTCTAAATTCTTTTCTAATAAATAACAGCTAAACTATCTTTCACTTACATAAGACTGTCTACATAATTTTAAATCATTGGAGGTATTAACTAACAACCACTCCAAAATTGTAAATCAGAAAATTAGATAGGTTCACTCATTTTAGTGGAAGTACATCAAAATATCTCACTTTCTCAAGTAGATTTAAATCGCTCTTAGCTTATACAAGAGTACTTTAAATATAGGTTCAGAGATAACTTGTTTCTCTTTTACTACGAGTGTAAATCGTCACTACTTTGGCATTTTCATAATCTTGTGTTATTGAAATATAAGTCCCAACTTTCTAATAAAATGTTAACTTAAATAATTATAATTCTCAACTTCAGAAATATAAAGCTCAATAATAGGATAGTTAGAATACTTATTAGGTTTTCCAGTATTTAAATGTATTCCCTTCTTATTCTCGATTGGATCCTGTTAAGAACTCTTCCTAATTGAGTCCTCTTATATGATTCCCAAAATTACTAAGCCCTTTGATACCAAGCTTTGAAATCGATGAAGATGTCAGCTAATCATTTTAATCGAGAGTATTCTTAAGAGATTCATGCCTCTCAAGATGTAATTAATTATAGATGCTTGCCCTATAGAGAACTTAAGAACATGGCTTAAAATAAACTCTACTTTACTCTATCCATGTGAAGCAGGGGAAAAATCTCTAGTATATCAATCATTTAATAGTCTTTATTAAGTAACTGAATTCATTATAGGAAAATATTTTTATTTTTTGAGATAATACATTTATCTTTAAATGACGTATTTGATTACCTAAATAAGTACCCCCAAGATCTGCATGGTGGTTCAAATAAAATTCCTACGATGCATGAGTGTAAGTCTACAACATGGATAATATTTTGTTGAAAATGCAAAAAGTGCGAATTATGTGCCCTGACTAAGAGTTTACTTTTGTACATATTTCTAAATTCAACAAGCCAAATTTGATTTTACATATAAATGGCATTGTAGATGCAATTATATTAATTTTGTGCATTTTTATTATTATAATTTTTTTTTAAATATTTAATAGCATTTCTAAATGAAAAAATTAGAAGTGATTGATTTTGAGCCATACCCCTATGAAACTTAAGTTTGACTATCTCAAAGATTATATATATATATATATATAGGACCTTTAAAAATGATTTTGACTCATGAGTAAAAGAATAAGTTTGTAAATGCCCTCAGATGTCTATTATTTAAGAGATATATTTTTAGTTTATTTAAACATTTTAATTTTTATATGCACAATTTTTAACGTATTAGTAATATTCATACCCAATAAATCTATTAAAAGTTAAAGGCATCTAAAATACATAATATGATGCATAATCCTGAATTTCTTGAACTTTGGTCATCTTTATTAAAACATTGAGTTCTTCTCCAAGCTTCAAGCACTTTTGGCAAGCTCAACATTTATTTGAATCATTATGGTAGTTTGTAGTCATTTTGATGATTATCATGATTTTTCAAACTTGCTAATACATGTTAACTATTATTAAACTATATCACACAAGACTTATTATAATTAAATCAAATAAGGAACATCGCATAATGCATACTAAATAAAATCTACTTTCTTTGAATATTTTCTTAGACATTTTTATACCATAATCAAGATTTTATTTAAGAGTTTTATTAACGTCTAAAAAATTTTAAGATGTAATTGATTAAAAGAGTTTGTTTTTATGAGAAACTTGATGCCAAAATTAAATAAACACCATTACCTTTATTTTATGCATGACAAGATAATAATTCATTTTGTTTATTACATTTATCTATATATTTCAAATGCATAAAGTGGATTATTTTCTAACTTCCATGTTACTATGAGTTCTTTGTCTTTAAAATTTTCATAAGATAAACATATATGTATTTCACCTAACTTTCAGTAATCCCATTAGGATCCTATCGCTTGAGATGATACTTTTTCTCCTATTATCTTCATGATGCATCTTTCCAAACCCATATTTCAACTACAAAGGTATAATGGTTATGAAGGTTTCTTGCTCAACTTTTTAAGGTGAGTTCGACTTGTGGTAGTAGGTTTTATTATAATTCTAAACAAGAATTAAGTGTTGATGTAGGTCGTCAAGTATCCAAATATATAAATATAAAACTGTTCATATTATTTTATAACTTAATATTTAGCTAGTTACTTGTATGTCTAATAATTATATTGTGATTCATCTATTAAAGTTGACATGTCCTTCTATTTAGTGAACACTATTCTTGTGCTACATGGTTTAATTACTCCTATTTGTAGTATAAGCAATATAAATCATCATATATTTCATTATATACATTAGTTTCTTTGTGGCATTATTGTTTGATGATATTATACTGTGTGGCAAAGTTAACTCATCTCGATTACTTTGTCCATCATTCACTCACTCGCTTTATCTTATACTCAACATAGTTTTATGTTTGTCTAATTACATTTATAAGTAGGTTTTTGTTGTATGCTATTAGTTTTATTAAATGTGACT